>JACBWV010000825.1:4774413-4848347 GCA_013435795.1 Chlamydomonas sp. ICE-L
AAACCCCAGATAGAGGCATCTGCACACAGGACATGGAAAGCAGTTTAATGCATAGATTTTTTTATCATGAGTCTGCATGAGGAGACATATAAACATATTCGGCTGAAAAATCCAAGCAAGTGAGCCTTGTGCGCCATCTCCCCATTCTCATTGCGCATGGCTCGTATGAACTGGAAAACCCAGATAGAGGCATCTGCACACAGGCCATGGAAGTTAGTTTAATGCACAGTTTTCTTTGTTTGAATCAGAAGGTTGCATATTTGGCTGAAGAATCCACGCAAATGAGCCTTGTGCATAATTTCCCTATTCTCATCACGCATGGCTCGTATGAACTGGAAAACACATATGAAGGCATCTGCACCCAGGCCATGGAAAGTAGTTCAATGTGTAGTTCTTGTTATTTTGAATCATGAGGCGATATATTCAGCTGAAGAATCCACGCAAGTGAGCCTTGTGCACCATCTCGCCATTCTCATCACGCATGGCTAGTATGAACTGGAAAACCCAGAGGCATCTGCACACAGGCCATGAAAGTTAGTTCAATGCACAGTTTTATTTTTTTAATCATGAGGCTGCATATTCGGCTGAAGAATCCTCGTTAGTGAGACTTGTGCACCATTTTGCCATTCTCATCACGCATGGCTCGTATGAACTGGAAAACCCAGATAGAGGCATCTGCACAGTGGCAATGTAAATTAGTTCCAAGCACAGTTTTTGTTTGGTTTAATCATGAGGCGACATATTTGGCACAAGAGTTCTCTTCAGTGAGCCTTGCGCACCAGCTCCCCATTCTCATTGCGCATGGCTCGTATGAACTGGAAACACAGTGGCCATGGAAAGGTGTTTATGCACAGATTTTGTTATTTTGAATCATGAGGCTGCATGAGGCAACATACTCAGCTGAAGAATCCTTGCAAGTGAGCCTTGTGCACCATATCAACATTCTCATCACGCATGGCTCGTACGAACTGGAAAACCCAGAGGCATCTGCACACAGGCCATGAAACTTAGTTCAATGCACAGTTTTGTTTTTTTTAATCATGAGGCGACATATTTGGCTGAAGAGTCCACGTTAGTGAGCCTTGTGCACCTTCTCACCATTCTCATCGTGCATGGCTCGTATGAACTTGAAAACCAGATAGAGGCATCTACACAGGCCATGGAAGTTAGTTTAATGCACAGCTTTGTTATTTTGAATCATGAGGTTGCATGAGGCAACATATTTGGCTGAAGAATCCTTGCAAGTGAGCCTTGTGCACCATCTCACCATTCTCATCGCACATGGCTTGTATGAACTGGAAAACCCAGATAGAGGCATCTGCACACAGGCCATGGCAAATAGGTGTGGGGCAATACATACGCACATACATAGCCCTCACCACATGCAAATGCACATACCAAAATGAGCACTTCCGTACACACAAGTGCAAGCTGAATGCACATGCACAGATGCATTAACAGGAAAATCCAGATAGAGACATCTGCGCACGGGCCATGGCAAATAGGTGTGGGGCAATACATACGCACATACATAGCTCCCATCGCATGCACCTGCACACACACCTGCACACACACCAGCACACACACCAGCACATATGTTTGCGTGAGCACTTCCTTCCATGCATGTGCAGGCTGAATCCACGCACACAGATTAATGAACTGGAAAATCCCCATCCATCCACCCCCATCCACCCCCAGATGAATGAACTGGAAAATCCCCACCCATCCACACCCATCCACCCACATAAGGCAAGCTTCTTGTTTTGGATGGCCTCAATGTTCACTTGCCGGCCAACAGGCTCCAAAAGAGTCCATAGATTCTTTAGGGCCCATAGGGTCACCCCCCACAACCACCCCCCACAACCACACAAACACACCACCATACCCCAACCTCACCCACCTATGGCAAGCTTCTTGTTTTGGATGGACTCAATGTTCACCCGCCGCCCAACGGGCTCCAAAAGGGGCCAAAGGTTCTGGACACCCATGAGTGGCTTGAGACAAAGAAGGAAGGAAAGAAAAGTATAAGAGTCTGAACTCCTCAATCACAAGCCCGCTGTTGCCAACGTTGCCAATGCTGTTGCCAATACTGTAAGCAACGCTTCCAAACGCTGTTGCCAACGCTGCCAACGCTGTTGTCAATGCTGTTGCCAATGCTGTTGCCAACGCTGCTATCGCTGTTGCCAACGCTGCTGACGCTGCTGCCAACGCTGCCAACACTGTTGTCAATGCTGTTGTCAATGCTGTTGCCAATGCTGTTGCCAACGCTTCCAACGCTGTTGCCAACGCTACTATTGCTGTTGCCAACGCTGCTAACGCTGCTGCCAACGCTTCCAACACTGTTGTCAATGCTGTGGCCAATGCTGTTGTCAACGCTGTTGCCAATGCTGCTGCCAACACTTCTTACGCTATTGCCAACGCTGCTAACGCTGCTGCCAACGCCAAAAGCTGAACGGGCTGACCTCCTTGATCCAAAGCCCCTGTTGTCAAGTTTGTGTTGGGTGGTTTGATTTTGAGTCGCTGCTGCCAACACCAAAAGCTCAACGGGCTGACCTCCTTGATCCCAAGCCCCAGTTGTCATTTTGTGTTGGGTGGGTTGATTTTGTGTCTTAGTCAGGCCAGTGTTGACGCAAGACAATCACTGTTTCTTGTTTGGACTACCCATGGCAGCTTCTATTCAGCTCCATTCCCCAGCCATCGGGTCAAGCCCAAAGCTATCAGTTTCATTGGAATGCCGGTCATGTCAGCTTTCAGACACACTAGCTAGCTGGTAGTGGGAAAACAAGCTGTGTGTGTGTGTGGGGGGGGGGGGGGGGGTCTGTGTGGGGGGAAAGGATGAATTCCAAGTTCATTGGAGGAGCCCCCATTAAAGTTGTAAGTCGGGCCATAGATTTTCTTTTCAGCTTCAAGCAGCAGCTTCTAGGCAGCCCCCCCTGACTAGCTATTCAGCCAAACTGAATGCAACCTAGTGCACCTTGAAGCTGACACAATCAGCTGTCCATAATTGTTGAAATATATGTGATTTGCTCAGTGGCTGGCTCCAGGAGCTGTCAAGAAGCTACTGCTCGCAGCCGAAAAGAAAAGCTGTGAACCTAACCAAGCATTAGGTACAGCTGATACACCATGTCTCCACCACCACCACCACCAACAACAACAACTGTAGTACCCCCAACGCTCAGGCCAAACAAGCTTCAAGCTGAGCCTTTAATGCAGACACAGGTGTTGCTCATCAGCCCCACCACTCACCCCCACCACCACCAAGTCCCCAATGAACCTAACCAAAACCAACCTAACCAACCAACCTGGGGGTCAAGGTCAGCTACGCGGCATCAGGGCGAGCGGAAGGGAGGTCGATGGGCAGCAATAGGTGATCTCGAAACATGCACGAGGAGTTTATGGCGAGAGGGGGAGAGGGCACAATGAAAAATGAGGTGCGCACGTTGGCGGAAGATGCTGTTGGTCCGCACTTGGTGACGTGGCGCAGATTTTCACACTGCACATCGATTTGTCCTTTGCTGGTCCGTTGCTCCGTGGGCCAACTTTCCCACACCTGGAAAACTGCCCCTGATCAGGTCCCCCCCTGGGTCCTAGCAGTACAATCCTAGACCCTCTACCCTCTGGACCTTACAACTTGTCCACGCCTGGAAAACTGCCCTGTACCAGGTACCCCCCTGTGTCTGGCAGTACAATCCTTCCCTAGACCAGCCCAGGCCGTTAAACTTTTTCCACACCTGGAAAACTGCCCCTGAGCATGTCCCCCGCCTGCGTCCAAGCAGTACAATCCTAGTCCCTCTGCCCTCTGGACCTTCCAACTTGTCCACACCCGGAAACCTGCCCAGGCCCAGATACCCTCCCTGGATCCTAGCAGTGCAATCCTAGACCCTCTACCCTCTGGACCTTACAACTTGTCCACACCTGGAAAACTGCCCCGGACCAGGTACCCCCGCTGGGTCCTGGCAGTACTATCCTTCCCTAGACCTGCCCAGACCGTTAAACTTTCCCACAACTGGAAAACTGCCCCGGGCCAGGCCACCCCCTGATACCATGGCAGGGTTATTGTATGCCCAGGTTCAAAAAAATGGAAAATGGAAAACAATGAAAGAAAAAAATGTGATTTGTTCGAGTTAACATTTCCTGGTAATAATTATTTTACTGCCGAAGACGGCGAGCAGCCAAATTGCTGGCTGAAGCTATGTTACCAAGTTCAAGTTCAAGTATGCCCAGGTTCTAGTCTCAGGTGTGAAGATAGGAGGTCTGGATTTCCCCCCCCTCCCATGTACAGCTCCAGAAGGAATATTCCAATGCACTCGTTTGTTCATGTGCCGAAGTCTTCTCGCTGCCAGCATTCAGCGATCCATCTAACCGTGTACAATCGATACGCCTGAATGCTAATGCACCACTTCCTTCAGGCCTGGGTAACGTGGTTCTAGCCATTTAGGCTGCTCACTATGTTCGCACAAGCCCTAGACTGAGAGGATTTTGTTGATGTGACAGCCAGAAGTATTCCTACAGAAAGAAGTAGGCGCCCTTGGCACTTACACAGTGATTTTTGAAGGATTTTGGCCTCAACTTTAATGATCGACCGTGCTTGATGTCTAGGTCTGGGGTTCGAGGAGATGAAAACATTAACAATCGATCTACACGATTTTGCTTACATTCTAGCTCAAACAATCAGCTCGCGTATCAGTCTCATCAAGGGTTCAGGGGTTGAGCCATAAGGGTTTTTAATCCACCTGAGTTAGGGGAAGTTACATTTATGGTAGGGACAGGCCCTCCAGTACCTGAATAGCCAAAGGGCTGAATCGAATAATAAAATACATGACTTAACAAATACCACATTGCCTAAGGCGGTGGCCTACCGATTTCTGAAAAGCCAAAGGGTTGGCCTGGACTTGAATTCAAATAATAACTAAATATGTCAATCAGAGGCGGTGGCCTATCCACCAGGGTGCTCCAGGAGGACCCCCAGCTCTGCTGCCTGAGACGTAACCAATTGTATAGCCTGTGTCCTGTGACGCAACGGACCCTTCCTTCTGGTCAATGGACCCTCCCCACGTTGCGTTCTGGGACGCAATCAACCCCTCGACGTTGCGCCCGCGACGAAGGACACAGCGTCCTGAACAACCCTGCTATCAACTAGAACCTGACATGCACAACTCTTTAAACTGTTAAAACCTCTCAGTGAGTGTGCTCCCTGGTTTCCGTGGGTACATCAAAGGGGGAGTTGGAATTGGCCTACAGTGAGCAGCCCAGAGTTGGCTGAAGAACCGTGTAACAATCCGAAGTAAGAACTTATCCCAACCTCAGCCAAATCTGACCGAATGTTTGGGTGTAGCACTGTGGCTGGCTCAGGAAGCTGCCTAGAAGCTGCTAAGGAAAACATAGTAGAAGAGCCCTGGCAACAACTCATCCTGGAGCCAGGAGGGTCCTAACAGCCTAACTGCTGTAACATATCAATATCCTTGATTTGACTGGCTCAAGGAGCTGCCTAGAAGCTGCTAAGGAAAACCGAAAGGAAAAGCCCCGGCAACAACTGATCCTTGACGAAGGAGGGCCCTAACAGCTTAACTGCTGTGTTGACCTTGACAAGTCGTTATATAAACTGTTGGAGTAGAGACCTGGACATGTAAAAAATCAGTCTGAGTTCGAACCCTGTCAAACTCCCTGGTTTCCATAAATGTCGCACGGGGGAAAGTATTGTATTCTGCTAACAGTTCGATGCCGAATCGCTGGCGCATAGAACCTTGCAGAAATTCTTCTTGACTGCTGTGAAAGCTTAAGTTCCCTGATTCTGTTAATCCCATCCGTATCAGCTCTTAACCACTGATTCTTCTTGGGGCTACAAGTAGCAGCTTCTTGACAGCCCCCTTTCCCTACCCTTGGGCCTAATCTGAAGCTCGCTTGTGTGTCTGAAAGCTAAAATGACGACACTTGGGTCTGGCTAAACTAGCAAAAAATGCCCCCCTTAACCCCCCGAGCTCCACGGGGGGCAGCGCGTTGCACTGGGGTTGCACCGAGTTGCTAAATGTGCGACACGTGGCACACAAAAATAGTGCATGTCTCCCCTCCTTGTCCCAAACAGTGGATTCTCATTCCCAGGGCTTGTCCAGTTCTCATCCTCATCCACAACAGCTCAATTGATGCTCGATGCAGATACTCTACTACAGACTGTGGGGGTTGTAGGGGGAAGGTCAGCCGGCCTGGGCCTGCAATCTAGCTATTGCTTGACCACCCCCCTTGCCCCAAATAGTGGATTCTCGTTCCCAGGGCGTGTCCAGTTCTCATCCTCATCCACAACAGCTCAAAAGATGCTCGATGCAGAAACTCTACTGCAGACTATGGGGGTTGTAGGGGGAAGGTCAGCCTGGGCCTGCAATCTAGCTATCGCTTGACCACCCCCCTTGCCCCAAATAGTGGATTCTCATTCCCAGGACTTGTCCAGTTCTCATCCTCATCCAGAACAGCTCGAAACATGCTTGAAGCTCTTACTACACTGAGGGGGGTAGCAGGGGAAGGGGAACCGACACATGCCGAGGGGGATGACGGCAACATCATCTGTGCTGAACTACACTGTGAACTTCGCACTGATCTTAGCTCTGGTGAGCGTGTCGGGGACGACATGAACACAGATATTGTCTGCTGCCCCCCTGTGGGGGCCACGTCCAAGGCAAGCTTTCTACCCTGGCCTTGGGGAGGGGAGTTCACCAGGTCAGCGCCAATACTGCCCTGCCCAGACCCAAGTGACAGCTCTGCATGTGAGTGTTCGTCCTCTAAGTGGCCGACGCCATTGGGGGTGTACACCCGAGCAGTAGCAGAGGTCAGTTGTGTGACACGGCCTTGGATGCTGGATAGGGCGGTAAGCAGCTGGGCATGGGAGGTTGCAAGTTGGTTGATGTCTGTAACATGGTCTGCTGCAATTTTCTGCAACTCTGCCTCCAACCTGATACACAGAAGAGCAGAGCTTCATTTCAAAATTGAAGTTAAGGTTGAAGTTCAAGTTCAAAAATGCAAATCTCAGTCCAAGTTCAAGTTTAAGTTCAAAATTACAAAGGAGGTTTCGTTTTACAGTTGTTTACCTTGCATATTTTGATCCATCTCTTGGATTGGATTGGATTGTTACATGGTTTTCAGCCGACTCTGTACTGCTCACCGTCTTCCAATTCTAAGCTCCCCCTTGCGATACCCATAGAAACCAGGGAGCATAATAAGCGGATCCATATTTTTGAGGCTGGAAGTCCTGGCCATGTGAGCAATTGCCCTACTTTCTTTTTTTGTTATGATTACATGGCTGATATATGCTTGTTACATATGGTTGTTTGTTTGTTATGATTACCGGTATATAGCTGATATGCGTTTCTTATATACGCTTGTTCCGTGATGCATCTGTTATATACGTCTCTTATGTGCATTTGTTATTTATGTTTGTTTTTATTACATGGCCGATATAGGTTTGTTATATACATTTGCTCTGTTAGACATCTGTTTTATACGTCTGCTATATATGTTTGTTTGTAATGATTAAATGGCTGATATACGTGTGTTGTGTACGTTTGTTCCGTTATTCGTCTGTCATATACGTTTGTTATCTATGTTTTTTTGTTTTGATTACATGGCTTATATCAGAGCCCCTTTCAGTGATAAACATTGGTCTAGTGGTAGACCAAATCACTTTGAGGATGAAGAGTGGGGGGTTCGATCCCTCCTTCGGTCGCTCTTGGCGTTGCAGGTCGTTGTCAACAGCGATGGTAACTTGTCCAGTTGAGGTAGAAGACCGCTGCCTACCCGCGTACGACGGGCTCCCTTAACACCACACCCCACCAGGCGTTATCAGTACCTTTGTTTGCTTATATCAGGCCTTCCAGCTTGGAGGCTTGTACACATTCAGGCTGGAAGGACTGACGAATGTCAGTGCTGTTTGTTTGTTTTGATTACATGGTATAAAAGCCTCCAAGCTGGCAGGCCTGGTGAATGTCAGTCTGTTTTTTTTTTTTTTATAACATGTTGTATAAGCCTTCAAGCTGGCAGGCCTGGTGAATGTCAATGTGGTTTGTTTGGTTTTATAACGTGGTATGTAAGCCTTCAGGCTGCTCACCGTCTTATGGCAGACTAAACATGGGTAGTGTAAACTCTTCTAGACCATCCTCTTGTTTACAGAATGTTATCACACAGTTGCAAAAAAGGTAATTATAACGCCTGGTGGGGCGTGGTGTTAAGGGACCCGTCGTACGCGGGTAGAGAGCGGTCTTCTACCTCAACTGGACAAGCTACCATCGCGGTTGACAACGACTTGCAACGCTAAGAGGGACCATAGGGGGAATCGAACCCCCGACCCTCCATCCTCAAAGCGATTTGGTGTACCACTAGACCAATTGATTCGCTGAAAGGGGTAAGGCAGTTGAAGGACATGTGCAGGTTGAGTGTCAGTGTTAATGCATCTGTCACACTCTCCTCCAGTGTGTACATTGTGTGTACATCCCACTGTTGCAAGCCTTGTACATCCTTATGTTGCACGCCTAGTACATTATAAATGCTGTTGCACATGTCCCTATTATTTCCATTCTATTTCCCACTGCTTAGCTACTGCAAGATAGGTTTATTTTTGTTTGTTTTTTATCACATGCTCTACCAGCCTTCAGGCTGTGGGAGGAGTAAACATGGGAAGTCTACACACAACTACAGGATGCAATCAGATGAGTTAAGATAGGACATGACAACAGAGCAGACAGCTATCATGGTGACCGAATTATTTTCGTGTATTCTTTGCCCTGGTCTGTTTGTCATTCCAAATGGAGATATTTCTCAATTTCAAGCACAAACCTGTCATGTCTCTGTTGGAGGCGTGCCTCGGACTCCAGTATGCTTTTCACCTTCTTATCCTGCTGCTCTAACCTAGTCTTCAAAGTCTCGAGAGCTTTTATAGCTTCCAGCTCCCGCAGGACCTGGTCTGTGCCTTTCTCTTTCACGTCATCAGCGCTGTAGCAAGCTCCCATTGCCGGTCGTTGCGCTGCTGCTATATCCCGCCCAGACCAAAATAGAAGGGCGCGTGCTGGTGAGGTACTTGGGTGCAAGTCGAAGTGTATTATTCGTTCACACTGGGTCGCGTTGGCATGGGGCAAGGAGAGAAGATTGGAGTGCGCCGATGGGAATCAACTCGTAGGCTCGAGGGTTGTACTGGATAATTACTAGCAGGAAAAGCGACGACACAATGCGAAGAGGAGCGAGTTGGATAAGAAAGTGGTGCACGCTGAGGAGGAAAGAGTTAACCGCTCCTTGTCCCAACCTCGGAAATAGCTGGGCAGGCGGAGGGCGGAGGGCTGGTAGGCACAGTGTAGGCAGGCATCAGGCAGCTGCCGAGTGCAGAGCTGTCAGGAGGACCGCAACCGAAATTGCGTTTGAATCAAAACGGTACAACAGTACATCGTGTGGGTTGTGAGACGAACAAGCCCAATTCTAAGGTACGCTACAATGTGTCTGGGAGTTTCGCTTTTGTCATCGACGCTGCCTTGATCTCTCAGTATTGGCAATAAATATAGGCCTTCAAATTAGGCCGGGCTTTAAATTGTTATAACCGAACTGCCTCCGCACTGTTCCACAAAGCGCGAAGTCCACTCTTGCTCATCGCGCTTCACCAAAAACAAGCCGCACTATCCCTTGGCAAAGTGATTGAGAGATGGAGCAAGACCCACGGAAAGCTGCGGAGGAGTACATGGAGAAGCACAAGGTTCCACAATTGCTAGAGGTACGAAAGTCCTCATGGGCGTCGGAGTTACTGATAGAGGGAGGCACAGCGCAATATCGGGGGCAGAACTGCCTTCTGGGAACCAAGGCTACATCACAGGGTGGCATCATGCAGTGGGCGTTACATTTTGGGGACGTAGCCCCCAAAAGAAATACTAGGTGGTTAGAAGGGAAAAGTGGTGAAGTGGTCCCTGTA
This sequence comes from Chlamydomonas sp. ICE-L, assembly GCA_013435795.1. Lineage (NCBI taxonomy): Eukaryota > Viridiplantae > Chlorophyta > Chlorophyceae > Chlamydomonadales > Chlamydomonadaceae > Chlamydomonas > Chlamydomonas sp. ICE-L. The sequence continues at coordinate 4,784,348 of JACBWV010000825.1, forward strand.
GTGCTCAGCCTAATGGGTAGGGTCTGTCCGGCTGTGCAGGTAACAGCAAAGCGAGCTTTTCGAGTAACGGTGGCGGGGGTTGGGGATACTGGTGGGGGTTGTGTGTGTTGGGGGGGGGGGGGGGGGGGGGGGGGGGGGGGGGGGGGGGGGGGGGCTGATGATGGTGGAGATGAAAGTTACATTTTTCCTGGTGCCCTACTGCACTCCAAATGTGCCCTGTGCTTGATGGAGTCAAGGGGGACTTGTATTGTGTAGTGGCAGTGTGTAATGAAAGTGGTCATGGTAGTGGTGATGGTAGGATGGGGTGGTGGTAGTGGTGGTGGTGTAGCCTTGGGCAAGGGCCTTACTTCATTTGCGCAAATTGAGGAAAGGAATGCGAGGACGCTGAAAGGAAGATGTATATGGATGGATGGATGGGTGGATGAATGGATGGGTGGGTTGCTGCTGCATGGATGGATGGATGGTTGAATGGATGGATGGGTGGGTGGATATATGGATGGGTGGGTGGATAGATGGATGAATGGATGGATGGGTGGGTGGATGGATGCATGGATGGGTGGGTGGATGGGTGAATGAATGGATGGATGGGTGGGCGGATGCATGGATAGATGGTTTAATGGATAGAAGGATGGGTGGATGGATGAATAGGTGAGTGGGTGGATGCATTGATGGATGGGTGGATGGATGGATAGATGGATGGATGGTTTGGTGGGTGGATGGATGGATGGGTGGATTCATGGGTGGATGGATGGATGGATGGATGGGTGGATGCATGCATGGATGGATGGATGCATGCATGGATGGATGGATAGACGGATGGATGGATGGATGAATGGATGGATGGATGGATGGATGGATGGATTCATGGGTGGATGGATGGATGCATGGGTGGATGGAGGGGTGAATGGATGGATGCATGGATGAATGGCTGGATGCATGGATGAATGGATGGGTGGATGCATGTATGGATGGAAGGGTGGATGGATGGATGAAAGGATGCATGGATGGATGGATGGATAGATGGATGGAATGCAGACACGATGAAAGGAAGTAAAGAGGAAAAGACGGAAGGGAAGAAAGAGAGAAGGATGGATAAGCAAAACCCACAGTAACCATACCCCAAGCAAGCAAGTAAACAGGAAGGTTCCTTCAATCTCACGCCCCGTGGCAAGGAGTAACAATGTTTTCCAAGGAAGGATGTAGGGAAGCCCCTTTGACCAAATTTCCACTTTAGAGTGCACTCCAGGCCCTTGTCGGTAAATTAATTGTTTGGGGTTCAGTTCATCAGTGCTTTTTCATTTTTGCCCCTCATGTCACGGTTGGGCAAGTCCCTTTAGTCCAGTTGGCCTACCTCTGGACTGTAGCAACATACATTGGCTAAAGGAGATAGATGGGACCTCACGGTATGCGCACGGTTATTGTACTCAGACCTGCAAGCCTATCATGCACACCACCAACACTAACGCCAGCACCACCAGCAAGCACACATGCATGCATGCATGCATGCACGCATACACACAGACGCCACCACCACCACCAGGCAGGCACAAGCACGCACCACCACCACTAACCACACCACACCACACTAACCCTAGACACCCGATCATGCACCCTGTCCTGAAAACATGCCCCTCCTATTAAGCATAACATACACACAGGGGGCTGACAGTTCCCCCCCCCCCCCTCCCCCCCCCCTGTCTATTTGTGGTTGGCCCCAGCGCAAGCAAACGGGCTGGCCCCCTCAACCTCACGCCCCATTAAAAGTCACAATTGTCATTTATTTTTCTTTATTTATTCATAATATGCACATGCAGCTTAGGAACAAATTGCCTGTACTCATGCATACCTTGAATGTGTTCCGAAGCCACATGGTGTGTCTTTCTTGTTGCCCCTAATATGTTCCCAAGCCACTTGGTGTGTCTTTCTTGTTGCCTCGAATGTGTTCCGAAGCCACCTGGTGTGTCTTTCTTGTTTCCCCTAATATGTTCCCAAGCCACTTGGTGTGTCTTTCTTGTTGCCTCGAATGTGTTCCGAAGCCACATGGTGTGTCTTTCTTGTTGCCCCTAATGTGTGCCCAAACCACTTGGTGTGTCTTTCTTGTTGCCTCGAATGTGTTCCCAAGCCACCTGGTGCATCTTTCCTGTTGCCCTGAATGTGTGCCCAAGTCACCTGGTGCATCTTTCTTGTTGCCCCTAATGTGTGCCCAAACCACTTGGTGTGTCTTTCTTGTTGCCTCCAATGTGTTCCCAAGCCACCTGGTGCATCTTTCCTGTTGCCCTGAATGTGTGCCCAAGCCACCTGGTGCATCTTTCTTGTTGCCCCGAATGTGTGCCCAAGCCACCTGGTTTGTCTTTCTTGTTGCCTCGAACGTGTGCCAAAGCCACCTGGTGTGTCCCTCTTGTTGCTCGGAATATGTGCCCAAGCCACCTGGTGTGTTTTTCTTGTTGCAGGCTTTGACATCTAGCCTCCTCTTCCATCGGCCTGACGACTCTAAGGCACATATCTGCAAATATCTGGAGAATGTGAAATCGGTAGGTGTAACTTAAGGTCTTGACTTGATGCTGTCTGATTTTCTCCAGTGGAGGTTTTGTTTCGGTGTGATGCATCGCAAATTTAGCAACCCGGTGCGACCCCAGTGCAACGCGCTGCCCCCCGGAGTGCAAAGCGAGGTTCGGGGGCCATTTCTGAATAGTTTAGCCAGACCCATGCGTGACCATGGAGCAACGGGATTGTGACAGAATGGCCAGGGTTCGTGGAAAGAAAAAGAACAGTGCACGCCTGCACTTCTAACAGACAGAGAGAGGATACGTTACATAAGTTCGGCAAATCACTGCCGAGACAAGACAGCAGCACAGCCTGCCGACCATCAAATTTTATAACAGGAAGGCATGAGAGTTTTGAAGGCACCCCCACAAACCTGAAAAACAAACCAGGTCAGTCAAAAAGAGGAAACAAACTAGAAACTGTTGGCTATATATATATATATAGAGAGAGAGAGAGGATTCGTTACATAAACTCAGCAAATCACTGCCGAGACAGGACAGCAGCCCAGCCTGCCGACTATCCAATTGTATAACAGGAAGGCATGAGGGTTTTGAAGGCATCCTCACAAACCTGAAATACAAACTAAGTCAGTCCAAAGGAGGAAGCAAACTAGAGGCGGAAAGAAGACGTACTTCTAATAGCAGTAGACTTGGGACCATGTGTAGCATATGCTCAATATCACCAAAGTACCCAAACCAAATCTACCCTCTGTTTTCCCCTTAGGTTGGCACACCTCCACACCTGCCTGCACGCCTGCACACCTGCACTCCTTCTATGGATATACCATGTATCCGAACCCTGATCTACGCGCTATCTTACCTCAATGTTGGCACGCCTGCACACCTGCACTCCTTATATGGATATATACTATGTATCCGAACCCTGATCTACGCTCTACCCTCCCTCTAGGTTGGCAAGCCTGCACGCCTGCACACCTGCCTGCTCGCCTGCACACCTGCACTCTTTCTATGGATATATACCATGTATTCAAACCCTGATCTACGCGCTATCTTCCCTCTAGGTTGGCAAGCCTGCACGCCTGCACACCTGCCTGCTCGCCTGCACACCTGCACTCCTTCTATGGATATATACCATGTAACCAAACCCTGACCTACCCTGTATCTTTCCTCTAGGTTGGCGCGCCTGTACACCTGCCTGCACGCCTGCACTCTTTCTATGGATATATACCATGTAACCAAACCCTGATCTACCCTCTATCTTTCCTCTTGATTGGCACGTCTGCACACCTGCCTGCACGACTACACACCTGCACTCCTTCTATGGATGTATACCATGTAACCAAACCCTGATCTACCCTCTACCTTCCCTCTGGGTTGGCACCCCTACCTACCTGCACTCCTTCTATGAATATATACCATGTAACCAAACCCTGATCTACCCTCTACATTCCCTCTAGGTTGGCACGCTTGTACACCTGCATGCACACCTGCACTCCTTCTATGGATATATACCATGTAACCAAACCCTGATCTACCCCCTATCTTCCCTCTAGGTTGGCACGCCTGCACCTCTGACAGCTAAAATTGAAAATGAAAATTAGTACGCCATGCCACAGGCGTGAGATTGAGAGAAATCTCCCGTTAGCATGCATGTGTACATTCTGGAGAATGGCTACCATGTTGGGTTTATTTGGTTTTGCAGGCCCTCTGCGCCTGAGCTTTGACTAACGCGCGATCTGACAGAGCTAGACTTGTTAATCTTGTTTAGCATGCTTTATATCACCAAAGTAATCAAGTAACCAAACCAAACCTACCCTCTACCTAACCAGACCAAACCAAACCTAACCAAACCATTATATCCAAAACTAACCTAACCAAACCTAACCTAACCAAAACTTACGCAACCAAAACTAACTTAAGCAAAACTAACCTAACCAAAACTGCCCTCTTCCCTCTAGGTAGGCACGCCTGCACTTTTGACTGAGGTAGACTTTGAGACCATGTTCAGCATGTTCGATATCACCAATAGGGGCAGCGTGACATCGGAGCAAGCGAACAATGCTCTGCGCTCCATCCTCGGACCCTCTGGTAGCCTGGAGGATGTTGGTATCAAGTCTACCAGCATTCTCACAAAAGATATGGTAAGGACTGGTGGTGTGGAAGACTAATTGTGAAGAATGGTGATCCGTCTATCTGCCTGCCTGTCTGACTGACTGACTGACTGACCAGCTGACTGACTGACTGACTGACTGACTGACTGACTGACTGACTGACTGACTGACTGACTGACTGACTGACTGACTGACTACATATATGTCTGTCTGTCTGTCTGTCTGTCTGTCTGTCTGTCTGTCTGTCTGTCTCTCTATCTCACTGTTTCGTTTTAGGGCTACGCATAGCAGCTTCTAAGCAGCTCCTTTCACCCACTCTTGGGTCAAACCTGAAGCTTGCTAGTGCATCTGAAAGCCGGCATGACAGGCATTCCAATGTAGCTGTAGCTTTGGGGCTTGACTCAGTCGCTGGCTAATGGAGCTGTGTGGAAGCTGCAACGCATAGCCCAAAAATAAAATAAATGGTATATCCGGGGTCTATCTGTTTTTATTACCGAACTAATACGGAAATTTAACGTCCTAATTTGACAGGAGCACCTGTCAAGTCGAGGCGCATAGTATATTCCGTGACGAAAAAACGGTCAACCTGTTATCAGGCGCAATAAAGCCAATAATAGGGTATAGGCACCACATAGGGCTTACTGACCCTCTAGGTACCTGCCTGTCTGCTTGTTGGTCTGCACTCCTGTGATAGCTCAATGCTCACCGGGAGGACAAGGGCTGTGAGACATGCTGATCTGTCATAATACACCTACGCTAATCTGTCATTATACACATAAGCTCATCTGTGATTATGCGCCTAAGCTGATCTGTCATTATAAACCTTTGGCGATCTATCATAATATGCCTTTGCTGATCTGTCATTATACACCTATGCTGATCTGTCATTATACACCTAAGCTCATCTGTGATTATACACCTAAGCTGATCTGTCATTATACACCTATGCTGATCTGTCATTATACACCTATGCTGATCTGTCATAATACACCTAAGCTCATCTGTGATTATTCACCTATGCTGATCTGTCATTATAAACCTTTGGCGATCTATCATAATATGCCTTTGCTGATCTGTCATTGTACAACCATGCTGATCTGTCATAATACACCCAAGCTCATCTGTGATTATACACCTATGCTGATCTGTCATTATAAACCTTTGGCGATCTATCATAATATGCCTTTGCTGATCTGTCATTATACAACTATGCTGATCTGTCATAATACACCTAAGCTCATCTGTGATTATACACCTATGCTGATCTGTCATTATAAACCTTTGCTGATCTATCATAATATGCCTTTGCTAATCTGTCATTATATGACTATGCTGATATATCATAATATGCCTATGCTGATCTGTCATTATACACCTATGCTGATCTATTATAATATGTCTATGCTGATCTGTCATTATACACATATGCTGATCTATTATAATATGCCTATGCTGATCTGTCATAATGTGCCTATGCTGATCTCTTATTATACAACTATGCTGGTCTGCCATTATTCAACTATGGATCTGCCATGCAGCCGTCTTTCTGCCTTCTCCTTCAACCCTACAGACTGAACTCAACTGTTTTCTAAAACCAACACACCCCGTGCTTGCCGTGCAGTTTGTAAAGTCAATGACAGATGCCATTCATAAGGCTCTGGCCTACAAGCTTGAAATTCCTCAGTTTTAAGTCAGTACTCCGGGTCTTCCCTCGAAGGCGCCATCCCCCCTGAGCGACACTGCACTACAAGTTTTTGTGTGCGACCGGTCGCCAATTGTGCGACCCAGGTGCGACCCCCGTGCGGCCCTCAGGTGTGTGAGTTTAGGGCGAAACGGGCCCTTGGTCACCACGAAGTGCGACTGCGAGTGAGTGATTTGTGCCCTGGGTCGCACCTGGGTTGCAGGACTTCCCTCCTCAATCTTGCTTCATCTGGGATCCTCCGTCAAAAGCGCCATCCCCCTTCATCGATACTGCACTACATATTCACTCCTTCCCACACGGCCAGTCACTCCCACACACATCCCACTCTTGCTTAATCTGGGATACTCCCTCTAAGGCGCCACCCCCCCCTGGTCATGATTGCACTACCCTCCTCACTCTTGATCCCAGACAAGGCCTTCCCAAAACAGAACCTCTTGTTTTTTGTCCGTTTGTTTGTTTGTGCGACCGATGTGTGACCGAGACAAAGCCTGACACATCAGCCAACGGTCTCGTAACTAACTGGCTTCGGTCCGCTCGATTCCGTTGCCAACTCTCTCCACCCAATTCCCGCGTAGCTTGCACGCTGCCTAGGGCTTGTTCAGGCAACACTGGGCTACTCAACGTCCTCCAATTCCAATTCTCCCCGTGCAATACCCACGGACCCCAGGACTGTCAAGTAGGCTCATAGTACAAATGGATGAATGGTGTATGAGTGCGATGGCTTCCTCCAAGTATTGCACTGTGTCCTCTAGGGAGTTTGAATTTGATTTGTTACATGGTTCTTCAGCCAACTCTGGGCTGATTGCCGTCTGCTAATTCCAAGTCCCCCTGTGCGATACCCACAGAAGCAAGTCCTCGGCAGCGTCGCAAGCTACTCGGGAAATTAGCGGAGAGTGTTGGCAACGGGACGACAGGTGGCAACGGACTGGAGTGGACAGAAGCCAGTTAGTTACGAGACAGTTGGCTTACGTAAGGCTTCGTGTCGGTTGCACGATCGTCGGTCACACAAAAAAACAAACAGATAACAGGGTGACTCTGGGGGCTCCCGCCCCCCAAAAGGGGGGGCTATGCCAATGAAAGAGGCAGGGACCTCCTTCAACTATTAATTGTGTGTGTAGACAATATTTCTTCACCTCCCACGGACCCTAAGTGTGCCTTCTCTTTCGTAGGAGTGGCAACACCATTCGAACTGAATCCTTGGTGCTGCTGGTTTGTGTCGGGAGACCCACCGCCTGGGGTGAAATTCCTTTCAGAACTATCAAAAACTCCAGTGTCATGTTTATGTTGATTACCGGTAGACGCCATAATTGTCCTTATCTTGCATACGACTGGTAGGCGGCTGAACAAACAGCTTCTCCTAAAGTGTGTTCTCATATACTCACGAAAACTAATTCTAAGACTTGATTCAATAAAAAACATATATAGTAATATTATAAATGCACACTGATAATATCGCGGGCAAGTCCGTCTTTGCCTGTAACTATTATAAGCTGGTGCAAATCTGCTCCATGCTCCTGCCACACTGTTTTCAATATCTATGTAAATGGGAGCAGGAGACTGCAGCCACTCAGTTGGACAGACTGCGTTGTTTACACAATATAGATCAAGATAGCTAATGCGCCGTCAAGGTGATAGATAAAGGAGAGGGCAGGCAGTATGGTCAGTACTGCATAGCAGTGCACGTGGCCATAGCTGGCAACGGCACTGAGCAGCAGGCGGTACAGAGCCCAGTAGGGACTCAGACCTGTGCGCTCTTTGCCACTCTAGAGACGACGTATAAGTCGTACTATAACACTATTTGTCTCGCTTTGTTCACCGGTCATGTATGTAGAGGTGCTTGTCGAGTTCATCTAGTGTTTATACTGTACTAAGCCAGTCCTGAGGGATGTGGGATTCTGGGTAAGAATGCAATTTCTGACCAATTGTGTTTCATCAACCAAGTCCCTTTAGCCCGTTTCTATGAATGGTTCAATGGCTGAGCTCGTTGAACCGATGAAGGTGCTGGGTTCGAATCCCTACGTGCCTGCTTTATTGATCGCGGTCGCTGTCAACCGCCAAAGTAACTTTGTCCAGGTAAAGTAGCAGCCCGTTCCCTACCACCGTGAGGTGGAGCTCCCTTAATATCACGCCCCACCAGGCGTTCTCATTTTTTCACCGTCCAAGTCCCTTCAGCCTAGTCATCTACCCTTCGACCGCTGGTTTCTTCTTTGTTTGTGTGGAATGGTTCCTAAATACCTACAGCTTGAACTTGAACTTTGTTACATGGCTCCAGCCAGAAATTTGGTCTTCCAGTCTTCGGCAGTAAAAACATATACCAGGAAAATGAACCATTCCTAACTTCCTATAGCTTTCTCAACAAGCAGCGTGCCACAGGCAGGACTGCTACCAGTTTTTAAAAGTTACAAAAAAAACAAATGGGGGCTGACCCCCCCTCCTCCACCCACCCCTAAATGGTGCTAAACAAATGCTAAATAAAACGCAAATATGAATGTCACATACATACCGGGATACATCCTATACTCGGAATAAATCGATCGGCTTGTATCAACTTTTCGTAGAGGATAAAACTCTACGACCGAAGACGAAAGTTTCCTGCCGAAGACAGGGGTTTCTAGATATTCGTTTCTCCTGCCAAAGGCAAACTGCTGGCTGAAGCCTATGTTGCCGAGTTCAAGCAAGCACGGCGGTCACCTGACAATTACATCATTGAGTTTCTAACCACGCCGACAACCAAATTTAGTAGGGGCCCACTTACCCTGCAGATTACCGCCTTACCAGTTCTAATTAGGAAAAAAAATGCTGTGCCCATCGGGACTCGAGCCCGGGTCTCCGCTGCCACAACGCGGTGTACTCAACACTAAACAATAACCACTGCTAGGCCTGAACGGTCAACTGATACCCATTGCCAAATTCTACTTTTTAATTTTCCATTCACATCAGTTTCCTGTTATAAAATTTGGGAGTTTTAAGGCCGCCTTTTTAGAGCTCTATGCCTCTCTCCTTGTTTGTTTGGTGATTTTCCTGTGCCTTTTATCCTTCACGTCTTCTTGTAGAATCTCGCTTTTTAGGCCTCGGCAACTCTCAGCCCTTCTACGATATACACTTAATTCGCTAGTTTCTCTATGCCTTGGTAGTTCGCATTGCTTGTTGTCAAGCCTTTTATTTGCTCTTTCGTACGCTTTTTTGGAGGTCATCTCCTGGAACAGGTTCTGAGGGGTATGTTGCCCAACCCCTCACTGTTACAAAACTGTCCAGCTGCCTCGGCGCTGTTCAGTCTCGACATTGATTTTTGCTGAGTATGTAACTACATCATCTCTCTCTCTTGATGAAACCCAAACCCTCACTGTTATAAAACTGTCCAGCTGCCTCGGCGCTGTTCAGTCTCGGCATTGATTTTTGCTGAGTATGTAACTGTATCCTCTCTCTCGATGAGTATGAGTATGAGTATGTAACTATATCCTCTCTCTAAATTTGATGGTCTGCAGGCTGTGCTGCTATCTAGTCTCCGCAGTGATTTGCTGAGTTTATGTAACGAACCCTCTCTCAGTTTACGTAACGAATCCTCTCTCACTGTCTACGAATCCTCTCTCTATGGGGTGCCTTTGGTTGTTAACCTAGGTTATAGATAGATAGATAGATAGATAGATAGATAGATAGATAGATAGTGTGGATATATATGTTAGACAAGGTTTGATACACAACTCAAGTAAACGCACTCAACATCAACTTTTCCCAGAAACGGTAGCCCTGCAGAGTTGCTCGCGATTGTGTCAGAAGTTGGGATCCGGAGTTTCGGAATGATTGGTGGAGGTCACTGGTATGATACCTCAGCCGGAGGGGCCCTCTGACTCCCGCAACTACCTGGCCGGTTGACAGCCTGGCACAATGCTCTCCGCCCCTTGCGACAAATTCGAATTGTGTCGTTGCAGCACATTGCCCGTGCTTCTTCTCTTGCTGAGCAGGATCTCGTAAGCAATTTCTCTTTCCCGCAATCCCGCTCTTGTATGCAAGCTTCAAATCTATAGCAGCATGGTGGCAGTCCTAACCAGCTCCGTAGATCCCGTTCATCTCCCCCCCCTCCCATTTTGCCCCGCCTCTTCCGATTGCCTCGTTTTCTTGCACCCGTTTCACCACCACCACCATCACTACGCTACTCTCACCCTACTACTCACCCAACAGCTCTCCTGGGCCTGCTGCTAGGATGTGCCTGTTCGCAACATTCTGATTCTCAATGTTAGAATCTGTTCCTGGGATGAAGAGCTAGCTCACCTAGGTGCATGCTGCCTACCTACATGAAAAGCTACTTGAATTCCTAGCTAGCAAGCTGCGTGCTGCCGCCCAGCTGGCTGAATGGCTAGCTGAGTAGCTAGCCCTGCTGCTCCCCATCAGCTGCGCCGGCATGAGAGAGCTGGATGCATATGCTGTGAGTGAGAGAAAGCAGGCTGCATGCATGACTTGTAGCAGGGTAGTCTGCACGGTATGGGCATGAGCATGAGCTGGGGTATGAAAAAAAATGATTCCAGACTGATTCCAGACTAAGTAAACACTACTTGCTACTACTAATGTTAATCCTGCACATAGAAGGTGAGCAGTAATGTGATAAAAAAATCAAAAATCTAAAACGTGCGCCATGGGGTAGCTAACAAGCTCTAGCAGGCATTTAGAAAGCATGCACCGATCGTCAATGCTGTTGGTACTTTATTGTAAGTTCTTCTACCGGTGCAAGGTAGTAGGTATCGGAGCTAAGTATGTAGTAATGCAGTACGAATGGAAGTAGAATGTCTAAGAATAAGTAGCAAGATGGGAAAAGAGCAAATTTACTGAAACGACAGTAAATGGACAGCGTTACATAATGTACAGGAGGTGATCATCAGTCCATGATCATCAAGGCAGCATGCAAAATCAACGAAGATATTCTACCTCACCACTGAAAAATCTACAGAAAACACAGCGTGAATTAGGTAAGGTGAGTCTCCAGGATACTTCAAGGCCCCTTCAAAATGTGTATTTCAGCGGCGACCATCCCCCAAAAATGCAAAATCTGCAATAGATCAAGTAATCTAACAAAAATATAGTGGGGGACAAAAAAGAAAGGAAAACAGTATCAAAGGCTCACAGGTTGGCCCCCTCAACCTCACTCCTTGTAACAAGGCATACTATTTATTTATTTATCAAAAGCTCACTAGGACCCCTCGTGGGGTCCATCAACAGTTCAACACAACAATCGTCAGCTCAACAATCATCAACACAACAATAAAAGCACTACACAGCATTAACAAGAATCTTCAACACAGCATTAACAACATAACTTTGTTTTCGAAGTTGGACAAGTCCCTCGAGCCTATCTGGCTACCCCTGGAATGTCATATACATTTGAATAGGCAGAATTATACACGTGAGCCTAACAAAAACTGTAATATACATACACACCGTACAACCAGCACAAGCTAAAACGCATATAGAGCCCAGCATGGCACGAGGACAATGTACCTAGCACCATCATCATCATCATCATCATCATCATATGGAGTCCAGTGGGGCAACAAGACAATGTACCTATCACCATCAGCATCAGCATCATATGGAGTCCAGTTGGGCACCATGACAATGTACCTATCTCCATTCATGAGTTGGAGGTATATGTAGGGACTGGCATATCATATGAATTTGACCAGAGGCGAGTATGATATCATATGATATCATACAAATTGCATCATATGATATTGTATATAAATGGTAACTTTAGCCGAGTCAGACTGCAGGCATCATATGACATCGTTTGATATCGTATGATGATATGATATCATATGATATCATATTGCCGTTCCCTAGGCATTTGTAACTTGGAACTGAGTTCAGCTCATCCACCACAGAAAAAGACACACTCTTTGTCAATCAACGTGGACGATTCCTAGGGTTCCAGTTCATTGAGTCTGTATGATCAGCCCATCCTGATAGCACGGTTTATCCATGCTTGAAATAGTATCTGTTACGATAGGCTTGGATGACTTGTAGTGTGAGGTGATTTGCTTAACGAGGGCAGCCTGAAAGCTGATACACTAGCTGCTCCCTCTCAATAAGTCATGTTATGACTACACATGCATGCTCAAACTAGTGTCTGTTGCAATAGACTTGCATGGCTTGTGAAATGCCTATCAAGTTCAGGAATAGCAGGTTTCGTAATTTGTTCTTATCTAGTCAAGGTTGGGCGATCATTCAGTCTATAGCGTCCTTAGGTCCTGTATTTCCAGGGGGTAGTGTACTCCAAACGTGGCATCTCGTGTATGGTAACCTGTAGACACACTGGGATAGTTCTGTGCGTGTGTGGATGTACATGAGGGCTCCATGCATACATGGATGTACTTGATGTACAAGAGGATGTACATATGTGGATGTATACACATGGATGTACACTCATGGATGTACATGATGTATGATGGCTCCGTGGATACAGGGATGTATCGGACAGCTCTGCATGGGATCCCGATCTGCATAGTTGACCTTTTCCACTACAAGCAGCAGCTTCTAGGTAGCTCTTCCGGCTAGCAAACCAGCCAAACCTGAAGCAAAGTAGTGCATCTGGAAGCTGACAAAATCAGTTTTTCAGTACTGCCAAAATCTTTGGGCTTAGCCCAGTGCCTGGCTCAGGGAGCTGCCTAGAATCTGCTGCTCGTAGCCGGAAAGAAAAACTATGCAGCTCTGTGTATGTGTGGGCTCATGCACGGCTCTATATAACGGGTCTGTGCATGCATAGCAGTACAGGATGGCTTTGCGAATTCATGGCTGTGCAGATGGCTTTGTGCATGCATGGGCCTACTGCATAGCTCTGCACAGGCATGCTCCCACATGGCAAACTTCAGATGATTCACCCCAAGTTCTGCAAGCGCAGCCTGGAGTCCATGCAGGTGGAGATGCCAGCCAACCAGCTCTCCTGCTGCAGCATGCACTAGCATGGCAGTCTTCAGATGATTCACTCCAAGCTCTACAAGCGCAGCCTGGAGTCCATGAAGGTGGAGATGCCCGCCAACCAGCTCTCCAGCTGCAGCATGCCCCCCACATGGCAGTCCTCAGATGCTCCATCCCGGTGTTCAGTTTAAAAGCAGCAGCTTCTAGGAGGCTCACCTGACTGAATATTCAGGTAAAGCTAATGTAACCTAGTGCGTCTAGAAGCTGACATAATCCACTGTCCAGAACTGTCAACATCTTGGGGCTTACCCCAGTGGCTGGCTCAGGGAGCTGCCTGGAAGCTGCTGCTTGTAGCTGAAAAGATAAACTATGCTCCATCCCTACCTCGGAAAGCGCAGCCTGGGGTCCATTAAGGTGGAGATGCCCGCCAACCAGCTCTCCTGCTGCAGAATAGCCTTACATGGCAGTCTTCAGATGATTCACCTCTATCTTTGCAAGTGCAGCTTGGAGTCCATGCAGGTGGAGATGCCCGCCAACCAGCTCTCAAGCTGCAGCATGGCCTTGCATGGCAGTCTTCAGATGCTTTACTCCAAGCTCTGCAAGTGCAGCATGGAGTCCATGACTGTGAAGTTGTCCCTCACGACTGTTTTCTTTTGGGGCGCCAAGGCAGCTCCCTTTCCCCATCCTTAGGCCAAACCTGAAGCTAGCCAGCGTGTCCAACAGCTGGCATGACAGGCATAGCTATACCCTCGCAAACTGATGAGCGACATGGCAATGCAGCTGTAATCTTTGGGCTCGACTCAGTCGCTGGCTCATGGATATGTGTGGAAGCTGCCCCAAAAAGAAACAGTGCCCACCACCGAGCACTACTTATGCAGCAGGAAGTCGAAACCCAGGCTGGCAGCGAAAGCCATCGCCCCCTGCATCACGCTGTCCAAGAGCACACCGTCGGTGCCGTGCCTCCCCTTGTCGAACGTGTGTTCCAGCGTCTTAACTGAGTCGTAGTAGTTGAGGACGTTGTCGTAGTCGATGCCATGGCTGACGAAGTAGTCCCTGCGATCGCTGGGTCGCAGATCTCGCGTTGCCTCGAAGCAGTCCTGGATATCGTAGAGGGTGATATCCAACTGAGGCAAGGCTTGGAACACTGCGCGGTCTTGCCCCTGAGCTGAGGCGTGGGTAATAACTCGCAAAGCGCGGGCAGATTGGACCCTCGCCTTCACCGCCGTGAGGGAGCTTTGACCGCGTTGCTGAATGCGGAGATTGCTTGGACGGGAGCTGGCGCTCTGGGAAAGGAGGGCAGATCTCATTGTTTGATGCGATTGAGGAACGAAGCTCTGTCAGAAGTTCAAAAGATTCCTAGAATGGAGGGAGGGGTAATTGTAGATAATTCGGAAAGCTGGTAGAATTGTAAATTTGTAAAACGAACGACTCTGCTGTTGTTATGCAAGTCTGGTTGCAGGCGCGGAGGGATAATTGTGTAGAAGGTGGCGAAGCTTCGAGCTCAATGCATTTGCAACAATAATGGTTTGGGTTTCTTTTATCAAGCTCGGTCTCTAGCACGGTTTATGTTTTCGACTGTTTTCAAGGTTTCAAGGTTTCGAATGTCCACGTCATCCGACTCGACACTCTGATTAATCTGACTCAGCAAGTTTGATACGGCGGATTCTACCCTTCACTTTGAGCAGATCAGATGAGGGGAGATCATCATGACTCTTCCGGAAGTCCGGGCCGCAGGCGCAGGCGAGGAGCAGGCCCCGGTCCAGGCTTACGACATACGACATCGCACACCTGTCGCGACAGCTGACAGCTGTCGTCCGGATGCGCTGTTTGCTAGACATATATACTTCGTCTTTCTAGTAGATTTATAATTGTTCAAGTCAGAGGGTTGAAGCCCTCGTGCGATAATTCTGGAAAATGTCCGGAACTCATCGTTGGAGCCTGATGAAGAAGAATGTGAGGAGGAAAAACGGGAGAGAAAATCGCCCTTTTCGAGTCATCCCCCCATCCCAAACTGTGTCATCCACCGCCCTGTCATCCTCCCATCCAAGAGCCACAATTCGTATCACTCGAACGGGAGCTGGTTCGAATGAGGGAACTATACGGAAGGCGGGAAGGGGCTCGGGCTTCGAACACTAATGCCCACCTTCTCTTGCGCGCGTAAGCCACCGCACCGTAGCCCACCGCACCTTAGCCTGGCATCCGTACTGCCTGTACCACTGTCTGACTTGGAGCTGACGCTGTCCCTAGGCCGATAAAAGTGTCGAGATCGCACCGCAGCATAACATATTATCTTCCTCTTTTTACGACAATACGTCCTCCTTCCTTCTTCCCACAATGCGTCCTCATTCCATGCTTCTAGACAATTGTGATAAGGTGCTTCCGACGTTATGATGGACAATTCGGATGAATGCACCGGTACGGAGCTTCCTGGTTGATGGCGCGCGTCCAAAGAAGACTCCTTTCCGTCGCATGAGCCTAGACGAACTGAACACGGGTGCAAAGCACACGCGAGGTGAGCAATCCTTGTTCGCATAGCTAGCTAGATAGCTCACATTTGAAAGAAGCAAACCACTATCGGTATAAAGCTTCCTACTTGGTGGGGCGTACCCATAGAAGACTCCTTTCCGTCGCATGAACCTTAACGAACTTGCTTGAGAACAAGTGCTTGAAAGCATCTTGTAAGCCAAAGTGCATGCTACTTCTTGTCCCTGCTTCTTGTGTACTCAGTCGTTTCCCAGCCGGTATCAACAGTTTCGCATCCATTGTTCAGGTCAAGATATCATGCATGGAGGGAAAGCTGCACTTCTTTGTCCATATTGGTAAGTTCCTGCAATGTTCTCAAATGTGTATCTATCTTTTCTCTGTACGCTTTAATTCTAAGAGAGCCTTCCAAGAACAGGACTTGCAAAAGCCTTGTTAAGTGCAGCCATATCTGGTATATCATACCGATAGGGATTTTAAGCAGGCCCCCCCACCAGATTCAACCCGTTGCCTGTTTGACTGACCGACCGACCGAAACATTGAAGCCTGACACATCAGCCAACTGCCTCATAACTAACTGGCTTCGGTCAGCTCCATTTCTGTTGCCACCTGTTGTTCCATTGTCAACACACTCAGCCAATTTTCCGCGTCACTTGCGACGCTGCTTAGGACTTGTCTTTGAGGACTAAGACTTTAGGACTGCTACAACACAGAATTTAGGCAGTATGTACTATATACCCTCGCCTGTCTTCTTTTCTTTCCTCGAAATAATTATACAATTGGTTGTTACTTTAACTTGCCCTATGTTGCGTTAGGTTTGGCTGAATAGCTAGTCATTTTCCAGGTCGTCAAAGACGGCGAGCAGCCAAACTGCTGGTCAGAGCTAAACTCAAGTTCAAACTGAATAGACGGGACAGGGGAGCTGTCTAGAAGAGAAAAAACTCTGATAGCCGTGGACATAAACCACCTCATAGGATCCATTTTGAACCTCTTTTTCCCCTGAATGCGCAATTTATTTCTGAAGAACTTGCTTTATTGCTATGCAGGTGGAATACATGAGGCAGTGCGTGTGTCTGCATGTTGTCGCTTGACAAAAGTTCTAGGAGGACATCTACAATTGAAGAATCACTGTCAAGTTAGATGGCTGGTTTATAATGAAAGAGGAGACACATGTCATCATTCCCTGGTTTTAGGATGGCTAGGGCGTGGTCTGCAGTTTTACGATGACCATGGATGCAGTCCCAGTCTTGAAAATACCAAGGCCAGCACGTGTTGAAGATCAGCGATTCTAAGGACCGCCTGAAGGATTCTCTACTGCATTTATTTGGATGGGACACCTTTCCTTTCTGATTAGGTTTAGATCACAAATTGCTTTTTTGGATCTCCGGATTTTGTCAGGTTCATTTAGGTGGATTCCTGATTTTCTGACATTTTAAAAGGATGATTTCCCAACATCTGGAAAAATGGAGGAATCTGACCATCATCATCATAATGTCCTATAAATATTCGTTGTTTGATAGAAATTTCTTCATAACTTGGACTTCCAATATGTCTTGCTTGCAGTGTCCTGAAAAATTCACTGCGATTTCTGGAAATTTTTCAGGATGATGCTTTTGAGACCTGGAAATCCCTGATTACTACGATTTTATTTGTTTTTCAACTTCTAAAATTTTACTTACTGCGCTTTCTGGAATTTTTCAGGACATGCGTTTGATTTTAGAGAAATCTCTGATTTGAGCGTGATGATTTCTGGAATTTTCCAGGATGATGCTTTGACATCTAAAGAATCCCTGATTTTTCGACTAATTAGCTTTTCAGCGCCCTGAATTTTTTTGTGCGTTTTCTAGACATTTTCTGGATGATGCTTTTGATATTTGGGAATCCCCTGATTTTCCGATGTCATTTCTGATTTGACCCGGATTCATAATAAATTCGGGTCCAGTTGTTAGGTGCCGTTTTTCAGACGTAAACTGTAACACGACTGTGAGAGAGAGACTAATGCCCACCTTCTCTTGCGCGCGTAAGCCACCGCACCGTAGCCCACCGCACCTTAGCCTGGCATCCGTACTGCCTGTACCACTGTCTGACTTGGAGCTGACGCTGTCCCTAGGCCGATAAAAGTGTCGAGATCGCACCGCAGCGCAGATCGCACCGCAGCACATATTATCTTCCTCTTTTTACGACAATACGTCCTCCTTCCTTCTTCCCACAATGCGTCCTCATTCCATGCTTCTAGACAATTGTGATAAGGTGCTTCCGACGTTATGATGGACAATTCGGATGAATGCACCGGTACGGAGCTTCCTGGTTGATGGCGCGCGTCCAAAGAAGACTCCTTTCCGTCGCATGAGCCTAGACGAACTGAACACGGGTGCAAAGCACACGCGAGGGGTGAGCAATCCTTGTTCGCATAGCTAGCTAGATAGCTCACATTTGAAAGAAGCAAACCACTATCGGTATAAAGCTTCCTACTTGGTGGGGCGTACCCATAGAAGACTCCTTTCCGTCGCATGAACCTTAACGAACTTGCTTGAGAACAAGTGCTTGAAAGCATCTTGTAAGCCAAAGTGCATGCTACTTCTTGTCCCTGCTTCTTGTGTACTCAGTCGTTTCCCAGCCGGTATCAACAGCTTTCGCATCCATTGTTCAGGTCAAGATATCATGCATGGAGGGAAAGCTGCACTTCTTTGTCCATATTGGTAAGTTCCTGCAATGTTCTCAAATGTGTATCTATCTTTCTCTGTCGCTTTAATTCTAAGAGAGCCTTCCAAGAACAGGACTTGCAAAGCCTTGTTAAGTGCAGCCATATCTGGTATATACATACCGATAGGGATTTTTAGCAGAGCCCCCCACCAGATTCAAAACCCGTTGCCTGTTTGACTGACCGACCGACCGAAACATTGAAGCCTGACACATCAGCCAACTGCCTCATAACTAACTGGCTTCGGTCAGCTCCATTTCTGTTGCCACCTTGTTGTTCCATTGTCAAAACCCGCGTCACTTGCGAAGCTGCTTAGGACTTGTCTTTGAGGACTAAGACTTTAGGACTGCTACACCCAGAAATTTAGGCAGTATGTACTATACCCTCGCCTGTCTTCTTTTCTTTCCTCGAAATAATTATACAATTGGTTGTTAACTTTAACTTGCCCTATGTTGCGTTAGGTTTGGGCTGAATAGCTAGTCATTTTCCAGGTCGTCAAAGACGGCGAGCAGCCAAACTGCTGGTCAGAGCTAAACTCAAGTTCAAACTGAATAGACGGACAGGGGAGCTGTCTAGAAGAGAAAAACTCTGATAGCCGTGACATAAACCACCTCATAGGATCCATTTTGAACCTCTTTTCCCTGAATGCGCAATTTATTTCTGAAGAACTTGCTTATTATTGCTATGCAGGTGGAATACATGAGGCAGTGCGTGTGTCTGCATGTTGTCGCTTGACAAAAGTTCTAGGAGGACATCTACAATTGAAGAATCACTGTCAAGTTAGATGGCTGGTTTATAATGAAAGAGGAGACACATGTCATCATTCCCTGGTTTTAGGATGGCTAGGGCGTGGTCTGCAGTTTACGATGACCATGGATGCAGTCCCAGGTCTTGAAAATACCAAGGCCAGCACGTGTTGAAGATCAGCGATTCTAAAGGACCGCCTGAAGGATTCTCTACTGCATTTATTTGGATGGGACACCTTTCCTTTCTGATTAGGTTTAGATCACAAATTGCTTTTTTGGATCTCCGGATTTTGTCAGGTTCATTTAGGTGGATTCCTGATTTTCTGACATTTTAAAGGATGATTTCCCAACATCTGGAAAAATTGAGGAATCTGACCATCATCATCATAATGTCCTATAAATATTCGTTGTTTGATAGAAATTTCTTCATAACTTGGACTTCCAATATGTCTTGCTTGCAGTGTCCTGAAAAAATTCACTGCGATTTCTGGAAATTTTCAGGATGATGCTTTTGAGACCTGGAAATCCCTGATTACTCGATTTTATTTATTTTTCAACTTTCTAAAATTTTACTGCGCTTTCTGGAATTTTTCAGGACAATGCGTTTGATTTTAGAGAAATCTCTGATTTGAGCGTGATGATTTCTGGAATTTTCCAGGATGATGCTTTTGACATCTAAAGAATCCCTGATTTTTCGACTTAATTAGCTTTTCAGCGCCCTGAATTTTTTTGTGCGTTTTCTAGACATTTTCTGGATGATGCTTTTGATATTTGGGAATCCCCTGATTTTCCGATGTCATTTCTGATTTGACCCGGATTCATAATAAATTCGGGTCCAGTTGTTAGGTGCCGTTTTTCAGACGTAAACTGTAACACGACTGTGAGAGAGAGACTAATGCCCACCTTCTCTTGCGCGCGTAAGCCACCGCACCGTAGCCCACCGCACCTTAGCCTGGCATCCGTACTGCCTGTACCACTGTCTGACTTGGAGCTGACGCTGTCCCTAGGCCGATAAAAGTGTCGAGATCGCACCGCAGCGCAGATCGCACCGCAGCACATATTATCTTCCTCTTTTTACGACAATACGTCCTCCTTCCTTCTTCCCACAATGCGTCCTCATTCCATGCTTCTAGACAATTGTGATAAGGTGCTTCCGACGTTATGATGGACAATTCGGATGAATGCACAGGTACGGAGCTTCCTGGTTGATGGCGCGCGTCCAAAGAAGACTCCTTTCCGTCGCATGAGCCTAGACGAACTGAACACGGGTGCAAAGCACACGCGAGGTGAGCAATCCTTGTTCGCATAGCTAGCTAGATAGCTCACATTTGAAAGAAGCAAACCACTATCGGTATAAAGCTTCCTACTTGGTGGGGCGTACCCATAGAAGACTCCTTTCCGTCGCATGAACCTTAACGAACTTGCTTGAGAACAAGTGCTTGAAAGCATCTTGTAAGCCAAAGTGCATGCTACTTCTTGTCCCTGCTTCTTGTGTACTCAGTCGTTTCCCAGCCGGTATCAACAGTTTCGCATCCATTGTTCAGGTCAAGATATCATGCATGGAGGGAAAGCTGCACTTCTTTGTCCATATTGGTAAGTTCCTGCAATGTTCTCAAATGTGTATCTATCTTTCTCTGTACGCTTTAATTCTAAGAGAGCCTTCCAAGAACAGGACTTGCAAAAGCCTTGTTAAGTGCAGCCATATCTGGTATATCATACCGATAGGGATTTTTAGCAGAGCCCCCCCACCAGATTCAACCCGTTGCCTGTTTGACTGACCGACCGACCGAAACATTGAAGCCTGACACATCAGCCAACTGCCTCATAACTAACTGGCTTCGGTCAGCTCCATTTCTGTTGCCACCTGTTGTTCCATTGTCAACACACTCAGCCAATTTTCCGCGTCACTTGCGACGCTGCTTAGGACTTGTCTTTGAGGACTAAGACTTTAGGACTGCTACACCCAGAAATTTAGGCAGTATGTACTATACCCTCGCCTGTCTTCTTTTCTTTCCTCGAAATAATTATACAATTGGTTGTTAACTTTAACTTGCCCTATGTTGCGTTAGGTTTGGCTGAATAGCTAGTCATTTTCCAGGTCGTCAAAGACGGCGAGCAGCCAAACTGCTGGTCAGAGCTAAACTCAAGTTCAAACTGAATAGACGGACAGGGGAGCTGTCTAGAAGAGAAAAACTCTGATAGCCGTGACATAAACCACCTCATAGGATCCATTTTGAACCTCTTTTTCCCTGAATGCGCAATTTATTTCTGAAGAACTTGCTTTATTGCTATGCAGGTGGAATACATGAGGCAGTGCGTGCGTCTGCATGTTGTCGCTCGACAAAAGTTCTAGGAGGACATCTGCAATTGAAGGATCACTGTCAAGTTAGATGGCTGGTTTATAATGAAAGAGGAGACACATGTCATCATTCCCTGGTTTTAGGATGGCTAGGGCGTGGTCTGCAGTTTACGATGACCATGGATGCAGTCCCAGGTCTTGAAAATACCAAGGCCAGCACGTGTTGAAGATCAGCGATTCTAAAGGACCGCCTGAAGGATTCTCTACTGCATTTATTTGGATGGGACACCTTTCCTTTCTGATTAGGTTTAGATCACAAATTGCTTTTTTGGATCTCCGGATTTTGTCAGGTTCATTTAGGTGGATTCCTGATTTTCTGACATTTTAAAGGATGATTTCCCAACATCTGGAAAAATTGAGGAATCTGACCATCATCATCATGATGTCCTATAAATATTCGTTGTTTGATAGAAATTTCTTCATAACTTGGACTTCCAATATGTCTTGCTTGCAGTGTCCTGAAAAAATTCACTGCGATTTCTGGAAATTTTCAGGATGATGCTTTTGAGACCTGGAAATCCCTGATTACTCGATTTTATTTGTTTTTCAACTTTCTAAAATTTTACTGCGCTTTCTGGAATTTTTCAGGACAATGCGTTTGATTTTAGAGAAATCTCTGATTTCAGCGTGATGATTTCTGGAATTTTCCAGGATGATGCTTTTGACATCTAAATAATCCCTGATTTTTCGACTTAATTAGCTTTTCAGCGCCCTGAATTTTTTTGTGCGTTTTCTAGACATTTTCTGGATGATGCTTTTGATATTTGGGAATCCCCTGATTTTCCGATGTCATTTCTGATTTGACCCGGATTCATAATAAATTCGGGTCCAGTTGTTAGGTGCCGTTTTTCAGACGTAAACTGTAACACGACTGTGAGAGAGAGACTAATGCCCACCTTCTCTTGCGCGCGTAAGCCACCGCACCGTAGCCCACCGCACCTTAGCCTGGCATCCGTACTGCCTGTACCACTGTCTGACTTGGAGCTGACGCTGTCCCTAGGCCGATAAAAGTGTCGAGATCGCACCGCAGCGCAGATCGCACCGCAGCACATATTATCTTCCTCTTTTTACGACAATACGTCCTCCTTCCTTCTTCCCACAATGCGTCCTCATTCCATGCTTCTAGACAATTGTGATAAGGTGCTTCCGACGTTATGATGGACAATTCGGATGAATGCACAGGTACGGAGCTTCCTGGTTGATGGCGCGCGTCCAAAGAAGACTCCTTTCCGTCGCATGAGCCTAGACGAACTGAACACGGGTGCAAAGCACACGCGAGGTGAGCAATCCTTGTTCGCATAGCTAGCTAGATAGCTCACATTTGAAAGAAGCAAACCACTATCGGTATAAAGCTTCCTACTTGGTGGGGCGTACCCATAGAAGACTCCTTTCCGTCGCATGAACCTTAACGAACTTGCTTGAGAACAAGTGCTTGAAAGCATCTTGTAAGCCAAAGTGCATGCTACTTCTTGTCCCTGCTTCTTGTGTACTCAGTCGTTTCCCAGCCGGTATCAACAGTTTCGCATCCATTGTTCAGGTCAAGATATCATGCATGGAGGGAAAGCTGCACTTCTTTGTCCATATTGGTAAGTTCCTGCAATGTTCTCAAATGTGTATCTATCTTTCTCTGTACGCTTTAATTCTAAGAGAGCCTTCCAAGAACAGGACTTGCAAAAGCCTTGTTAAGTGCAGCCATATCTGGTATATCATACCGATAGGGATTTTTAGCAGAGCCCCCCCACCAGATTCAACCCGTTGCCTGTTTGACTGACCGACCGACCGAAACATTGAAGCCTGACACATCAGCCAACTGCCTCATAACTAACTGGCTTCGGTCAGCTCCATTTCTGTTGCCACCTGTTGTTCCATTGTCAACACACTCAGCCAATTTTCCGCGTCACTTGCGACGCTGCATAGGACTTGTCTTTGAGGACTAAGCCTTTAGGACTAAGACTTTAGGACTGCTACACCCAGAAATTTAGGCAGTATGTACTATACCCTCGCCTGTCTTCTTTTCTTTCCTCGAAATAATTATACAATTGGTTGTTAACTTTAACTTGCCCTACGTTGCGTTAGGTTTGGCTGAATAGCTAGTCATTTTCCAGGTCGTCAAAGACGGCGAGCAGCCAAACTGCTGGTCAGAGCTAAACTCAAGTTCAAACTGAATAGACGGACAGGGGAGCTGTCTAGAAGAGAAAAACTCTGATAGCCGTGACATAAACCACCTCATAGGATCCATTTTGAACCTCTTTTTCCCTGAATGCGCAATTTATTTCTGAAGAACTTGCTTTATTGCTATGCAGGTGGAATACATGAGGCAGTGCGTGTGTCTGCATGTTGTCGCTTGACAAAAGTTATAGGAGGACATCTACAATTGAAGGATCACTGTCAAGTTAGATGGCTGGTTTATAATGAAAGAGGAGACACATGTCATCATTCCCTGGTTTTAGGATGGCTAGGGCGTGGTCTGCAGTTTACGATGACCATGGATGCAGTCCCAGGTCTTGAAAATACCAAGGCCAGCACGTGTTGAAGATCAGCGATTCTAAAGGACCGCCTGAAGGATTCTCTACTGCATTTATTTGGATGGGACACCTTTCCTTTCTGATTAGGTTTAGATCACAAATTGCTTTTTTGGATCTCCGGATTTTGTCAGGTTCATTTAGGTGGATTCCTGATTTTCTGACATTTTAAAGGATGATTTCCCAACATCTGGAAAAATTGAGGAATCTGACCATCATCATCATGATGTCCTATAAATATTCGTTGTTTGATAGAAATTTCTTCATAACTTGGACTTCCAATATGTCTTGCTTGCAGTGTCCTGAAAAAATTCACTGCGATTTCTGGAAATTTTCAGGATGATGCTTTTGAGACCTGGAAATCCCTGATTACTCGATTTTATTTGTTTTTCAACTCTAAAATTTACTGCGCTTTCTGGAATTTTTCAGGACAATGCGTTTGATTTTAGAGAAATCTCTGATTTCAGCGTGATGATTTCTGGAATTTTCCAGGATGATGCTTTTGACATCTAAATAATCCCTGATTTTTCGACTTAACTAGCTTTTCAGCGCCCTGAATTTTTTTGTGCGTTTTCTAGACATTTTCTGGATGATGCTTTTGATATTTGGGAATCCCCTGATTTTCCGATGTCATTTCTGATTTGACCCGGATTCATAATAAATTCGGGTCCAGTTGTTAGGTGCCGTTTTTCAGACGTAAACTGTAACACGACTGTGAGAGAGAGACTAATGCCCACCTTCTCTTGCGCGCGTAAGCCACCGCACCGTAGCCCACCGCACCTTAGCCTGGCATCCGTACTGCCTGTACCACTGTCTGACTTGGAGCTGACGCTGTCCCTAGGCCGATAAAAGTGTCGAGATCGCACCGCAGCGCAGATCGCACCGCAGCACATATTATCTTCCTCTTTTTACGACAATACGTCCTCCTTCCTTCTTCCCACAATGCGTCCTCATTCCATGCTTCTAGACAATTGTGATAAGGTGCTTCCGACGTTATGATGGACAATTCGGATGAATGCACCGGTACGGAGCTTCCTGGTTGATGGCGCGCATCCAAAGAAGACTCCTTTCCGTCGCATGAGCCTAGACGAACTGAACACGGGTGCAAAGCACACGCGAGGTGAGCAATCCTTGTTCGCATAGCTAGCTAGATAGCTCACATTTGAAAGAAGCAAACCACTATCGGTATAAAGCTTCCTACTTGGTGGGGCGTACCCATAGAAGACTCCTTTCCGTCGCATGAACCTTAACGAACTTGCTTGAGAACAAGTGCTTGAAAGCATCTTGTAAGCCAAAGTGCATGCTACTTCTTGTCCCTGCTTCTTGTGTACTCAGTCGTTTCCCAGCCGGTATCAACAGTTTGTATCCATTGTTCAGGTCAAGATATCATGCATGGAGGGAAAGCTGCACTTCTTTGTCCATATTGGTAAGTTCCTGCAATGTTCTCAAATGTGTATCTATCTTTCTCTGTACGCTTTAATTCTAAGAGAGCCTTCCAAGAACAGGACTTGCAAAAGCCTTGTTAAGTGCAGCCATATCTGGTATATCATACCGATAGGGATTTTTAGCAGAGCCCCCCCACCAGATTCAACCCGTTGCCTGTTTGACTGACCGACCGACCGAAACATTGAAGCCTGACACATCAGCCAACTGCCTCATAACTAACTGGCTTCGGTCAGCTCCATTTCTGTTGCCACCTGTTGTTCCATTGTCAACACACTCAGCCAATTTTCCGCGTCACTTGCGACGCTGCATAGGACTTGTCTTTGAGGACTAAGCCTTTAGGACTAAGACTTTAGGACTGCTACACCCAGAAATTTAGGCAGTATGTACTATACCCTCGCCTGTCTTCTTTTCTTTCCTCGAAATAATTATACAATTGGTTGTTAACTTTAACTTGCCCTACGTTGCGTTAGGTTTGGCTGAATAGCTAGTCATTTTCCAGGTCGTCAAAGACGGCGAGCAGCCAAACTGCTGGTCAGAGCTAAACTCAAGTTCAAACTGAATAGACGGACAGGGGAGCTGTCTAGAAGAGAAAAACTCTGATAGCCGTGACATAAACCACCTCATAGGATCCATTTTGAACCTCTTTTTCCCTGAATGCGCAATTTATTTCTGAAGAACTTGCTTTATTGCTATGCAGGTGGAATACATGAGGCAGTGCGTGTGTCTGCATGTTGTCGCTTGACAAAAGTTCTAGGAGGACATCTACAATTGAAGGATCACTGTCAAGTTAGATGGCTGGTTTATAATGAAAGAGGAGACACATGTCATCATTCCCTGGTTTTAGGATGGCTAGGGCGTGGTCTGCAGTTTACGATGACCATGGATGCAGTCCCAGGTCTTGAAAATACCAAGGCCAGCACGTGTTGAAGATCAGCGATTCTAAAGGACCGCCTGAAGGATTCTCTACTGCATTTATTTGGATGGGACACCTTTCCTTTCTGATTAGGTTTAGATCACAAATTGCTTTTTTGGATCTCCGGATTTTGTCAGGTTCATTTAGGTGGATTCCTGATTTTCTGACATTTTAAAGGATGATTTCCCAACATCTGGAAAAATTGAGGAATCTGACCATCATCATCATGATGTCCTATAAATATTCGTTGTTTGATAGAAATTTCTTCATAACTTGGACTTCCAATATGTCTTGCTTGCAGTGTCCTGAAAAAATTCACTGCGATTTCTGGACATTTTCAGGATGATGCTTTTGAGACCTGGAAATCCCTGATTACTCGATTTTATTTATTTTTCAACTTTCTAAAATTTTACTGCGCTTTCTGGAATTTTTCAGGACAATGCGTTTGATTTTAGAGAAATCTCTGATTTCAGCGTGATGATTTCTGGAATTTTCCAGGATGATGCTTTTGACATCTAAATAATCCCTGATTTTTCGACTTAATTAGCTTTTCAGCGCCCTGAATTTTTGTGTGCGTTTTCTAGACATTTTCTGGATGATGCTTTTGATATTTGGGAATCCCCTGATTTTCCGATGTCATTTCTGATTTGACCCGGATTCATAATAAATTCGGGTCCAGTTGTTAGGTGCCGTTTTTCAGACGTAAACTGTAACACGACTGTGAGAGAGAGACTAATGCCCACCTTCTCTTGCGCGCGTAAGCCACCGCACCGTAGCCCACCGCACCTTAGCCTGGCATCCGTACTGCCTGTACCACTGTCTGACTTGGAGCTGACGCTGTCCCTAGGCCGATAAAAGTGTCGAGATCGCACCGCAGCGCAGCTCGCACCGCAGCGCAGATCGCACCGCAGCACATATTATCTTCCTCTTTTTACGACAATACGTCCTCCTTCCTTCTTCCCACAATGCGTCCTCATTCCATGCTTCTAGACAATTGTGATAAGGTGCTTCCGACGTTATGATGGACAATTCGGATGAATGCACAGGTACGGAGCTTCCTGGTTGATGGCGCGCGTCCAAAGAAGACTCCTTTCCGTCGCATGAGCCTAGACGAACTGAACACGGGTGCAAAGCACACGCGAGGTGAGCAATCCTTGTTCGCATAGCTAGCTAGATAGCTCACATTTGAAAGAAGCAAACCACTATCGGTATAAAGCTTCCTACTTGGTGGGGCGTACCCATAGAAGACTCCTTTCCGTCGCATGAACCTTAACGAACTTGCTTGAGAACAAGTGCTTGAAAGCATCTTGTAAGCCAAAGTGCATGCTACTTCTTGTCCCTGCTTCTTGTGTACTCAGTCGTTTCCCAGCCGGTATCAACAGTTTCGCATCCATTGTTCAGGTCAAGATATCATGCATGGAGGGAAAGCTGCACTTCTTTGTCCATATTGGTAAGTTCCTGCAATGTTCTCAAATGTGTATCTATCTTTCTCTGTACGCTTTAATTCTAAGAGAGCCTTCCAAGAACAGGACTTGCAAAAGCCTTGTTAAGTGCAGCCATATCTGGTATATCATTTACCGTCTTGTTTTCCCTTGTATTTCGGTGTCTGCCCCAAGTTCATCGGAACTATGAACTTTTGGAAGGTCTCCACACCTGTTACCGTTGCCAAGCCAGTGTGGCACTTAAGAGCCTTTCCGCCTCCAAATCGGATGTGCACCGCACCACGCAACCTGGCGACACCAGTTGGGAAGAGCCCCGACCCTAACACGGCAATGCAACAAAAGCAGACGAAGATTGCCACCTTGCGGGCGCAAGGTGCATCATTGCAAGAGCAAATTGCTGCGCTGCAGAAGCAGGGTAGGAATGTAGGATGAGTTGGAGGTTGGTGTATGTTGAATGTTGAGGGTGGTGGGGTGGGATAGTGAGATTTTGCGGCCAGGATTGTAGGATTAGAGACTAAGTTGGAATGTATAAAATGCACCAGCTGGCTGACCAGGGCCCCCTAAAGCTCTACAACTTGGGTGCAAAAACATTTTAAATCCGATATTATCCTAGGGAGAGTAACTTAAACTTAAACATTAATATTACACAATGTTAGGTGGAACAACATTGATATTACATGGCCAAGGGGGTGGCGCCTGCGGGCTTGGGTTTGCTACTTCCGACTGTTAGCATGTAGTACACTTACTACACTGTACACTAGTAGGTGCCTAGGTGGTACAAGGTGAGATACAGAAGGCCTGGGTGCGGGTAGGCATACACCAGTCCGCCCATGTAAAGTATGAGCAGTACAACTCAGTTTTATTTGCCTGTGGCTTCTCTTGTGTCACTCACCTTCAATCTAGTACCGGTGCATGACCAGTTCTAGGAAGAAACGGGTCCCGTGGAAATATTAAGTGTGTGATCCAGGTCAAGTTCAATACGAACATCATGTGATTCTTGAATGTAGCGATGAAGACCTTTTGAATACAAGACATAATTACCAGAACCGGCAGAACCTGATTTCCCAAACTGAGAACAGAATGATTCCTCGAAATTAATTGATATGCAATCCAGAGGTGATAGGTTGTGAGAAGTTGCCTTTGCCAGATCTAGTATATTTTGATACAAATGCTTTGACTTGAAAGGATTCGCCTGAAAGGCTGGAGCCATGGAACCAAGTTTAAGTTCAAGTTATAAGAAAAAATCATGAGAAAAGTGAAGATCAAAGATAAGGGGGGGAGGAATGGACAACCGTCAAAAAGCAATATCTACCTAGGTGAAAGGTTTAGGTTTAGGGAGGATACTAAGCACATAGGAAAATGACTTTTGCAAAAGAGCTTGACTTTTCATAGTATGGTCAACCTGTCAACCTCAGGTCCTCAGTCGTACTCTTGTGATCGCTTGTGGACCGGGTCGATGGGTGCTTGTAAGAGTGATAAAGTGATTTTGGGGGGAATGGGTCATTGAGTGCCTGTAAGAGTGACAGTGATTGTTTGGGGACTGGGTCATTCAGTGGTTGTTAGAGTGATAGAGTGATTGTTTGGGGGCCAGGTCATTGAGTCCTGGTTAAAGCCCTCCTGTTTGTCTATCATTATCTTGATTATTTGAGGTCGTGCGATTCCCTTTACCTCATTGCTTACCCCCTGGTAATGAACATCTTACCGATGTCAGGGCGCCCTACTTCAACACACATAAAGAGCCTGATCTGAGTGATGGGAACTAAGTGCCAAGGGTCAAAGGTGATAGAGATATACTGCAGGAGACATTCGACATAAATGTAACTTTTCTGCTTTGCTTTCTGTTTGCTCTTAACAGTGGAGCAAGTACAGGAGCAAGAGTATGAGGCAATGAAGTCGTCTACCCGTGAAGAGGAAGAAGCAAAGCAGCATGAGAGGGAGACCATCATGTCATCCATCCACAGGGTGGAGCAAGTAATGAAGCAAGAGACTGAAGCCATCAAGTCATCTATTCATGGAGTGGAGCAAAGGATTCAGCAGCAGACAGCAGAGGTAACCGGGGCACTCGTCAGAACATCGGAGCAGACCACAAGGCAAGAGATAGAGGCCTTGAAGTCATATCTCCAGGGAGTGGAGCGGAGCAGGAAGCAGGAGGCAGAGAGTACCATGGCACTCATTACAACCTTGGAACAGAGCATGAAACAGGAAGCAGAGAGAACCAGGGCACTCATAATGACCTTGGAACCGAACATGAAGCAGCCTGTGACAGACAGCACCAAGTCCTCAGAGGCAAGTAGCACTCCATCCACATCCAAGCCCTGCCCAAACCACAGACTTACATGCAATATTGGCCATATATACACTGAGGGAGTAGTTACTCACACTCACTTCCAGCGCAGCGTCTATGCCCCCCCCCACCCCCCCCCCCCCCCCCCCCCCCCCCCCTCCCCCTCACACACACACACACACACACTCACACACTCACACACACGCACTTATATGGAGTAGATGACGCACACTTGCATACTGATCAATCACAGGTAGCCCCCCCCCCCCCCCCCCCCCCCCCCCCCCCCCCCCCCCCCCCCCCCCCCCCCCCCCCGGATTTTGGGAATAGTGGTGATTGCTTGGTTCACTTGATTGTGGGCATAGTGGTGCTTGCTTGTTTCACCTGCCTGGTAGTGGGTAGTGGTGTGGATACAAGGGAGTCAGTGGGGAGTGGTGTGGTACCAAGGGCTCTTGGGAATAGTGGTGATTGCTTGGTTCACTTACTATCACTTCCACCTTACACATGCACATACACACATGCAGGCAGAGGCCAAATATAGGTGGCCAGATGTCAGTTACAGAAATTTGATTGAGGCATCCAAGGCAGGAGATCTTGCTGGAGTCCTCTCCCTCTTGAAGAGGGGCGCCCTAACTAAATTCTCTGTTGATGATAAGGTAACTCAGCTTCCCTCCAATTGTTGTATTGGTTGTGAGTAAGATCTAGGTCATGTGCCACTCTCGTGAAGCAGGCAACAATCTCATGGTCAGGTAGTCTGGGCCTATCTGAATGAATGTTCCATTCTTGCAAGCAAGACTGGCGGCAGGCAAATGTGAGCCTTGTCTATGTAGGGGCGTCAATATAATACGTAGCTGTCCAGCATTGCTGACATGTTGGGGCTGAGACCAAAGGCTGGCCCAGGAAGCTGTCTAGCAGCTGCAGTGTGTAACCAAAAAAGAAAAGCACATTACTAAAGAATGTCGTTGCATCACCTTCAAACATGATTTTATGCATTACATGATTTACACTTGAATATTATGTGAATATTGAATCTGGCATGATCGTGTGCTTGTAAATGTAAAGTGCAATGTTGTGTATATGCATATGATTTAAATATTGAATTTGACAGATGGAACTGAGTCACTTCCTGTTCCGGGAGAATCTGTTGGTGTTGTGTTATCTTGGTTGATGGCAGACGAGCTGTCGAGGATGAGATGCATTACATAATGGAATGCCCTTCATATTATGGAGATAGGAAAATGCTGTGATAAAGTTGGAATATACTACAAGAAGCATTTAATAGTTAGAATATAAGGATGATAATGAACACCGTAACCATTCAATGTTGGTAGTATTTTACAACTTGTATAAACAAATGTGATAACAAAAGAACGCTATTTGTTATAAATAGCACTTCACAGACACACACATACAAACACAAATGTGAAAACTGACCACTTGTAAACTATCTAATGACTGAACTCTTACAGGGAAGCTTCACACCCCTGCATTGGGCTGCACGACAGGGCCACCTTGACTGCCTAAATGCTTTGGTGGAAGCCGGAGCCAAGGTGGATGCTGGGAACGTTGTAAGAATGCAAATCATTGCATCTTGTGCCAAATGATTGTACATACACATGCATTCTGGTGTGAAATGTGCATTTGTTTTCATGCGGATATCAATCGCTTCAAACCACACTCTACCTCATATTGAACCACATTCACAATGATTGATTGATTGATTTTATACCCCGATGTCATTCCCAACTTGGCAGAACTTCTGCTTGGTTGTGTCTTGCCCTGCATCTTGTCCTGCCCTGCGTCTTGTCATGGTTGGCGCTGGATTTGGTGTTGGGGTGGGTTTGCAGGTAGGGTTGAGGTTGGCCTTTGCTGGTAGGGTTGGGGTTCGCAAGTGGGGGTTGCTGGTAGGAATTGGGCTGGGGTGTGTTTGTTGTTCGGTGTTAGGCGCTGATGGTAAGTGGATTTGGTGGGGTTAGTTGTTTAGCACATGAGAGCACTAACCGCTTACACACCATCTGATCATGTTCATTGTATCTACTTTGCAGTATGGTAGTACACCCCTGTATGGAGCTGCTGGACTCGGCCACCTTGACTGCCTAAATGCTTTGGTGGAAGCCAGAGCCAAGGTGGATGCTGGGGACAGAGTAAGATTGAATATTATCACAGCACGTGCCAAATTATTGTATGCCTACATGCATGCTAGTGTGAAATATGCATATGTATTTGTGGATATCAATCGCTTCAGACCACAATCAACCTCATATTGCCCCACATTCACAATGATTGATTGATTTCACACCTTGATTTCATTCCTCCCAATTTAATAGAAATTGAAAAATGATTATTCAATGAGACTGCTGGGTTGTGTCTTGCCCTGCATCTTGTCTTGGTTGTGTCTTGTCTTGTCTTGGCGTTGGAGTTGGTGCTGGGGTGAGTTTGCGGGAAGGGCTGGGGTTGGGCTTTGCGGGTAGGGTTGGGGTTGGGCTTTGTGGGTGGGGGTTGCTGGTAGGGCTGGGCTGGGGTGTGTTGATTGTTCGGTGTTAGGCGCTGGTGCCATGTGGATTAGGTAGGGTTAGTTGTTTGGCACATGAGAACAGTCATCACTTGCACAACATCTGATCACGTTCATTGTATGTACTTTGCAGTATGGCAGTACACCCCTGCACAGAGCTGTTGGAAAGGGCCACCTGGACTGCCTACTTGCTTTGGTGAAAGCAGGAGCAAATGTAGATGTCAAGGACTGGGTAAGAAAGCACCATTGTGGGATGCGCATAGCAGCTTTTAGGCAGCTCCTATGGCTGCCTAGATATTCAGCCAAAGTGATAGGAGGCTAGTGCGCCAGGAAGCTGATTCAATCAGCTTTCCAGCACTGCTGGAATTTATTGTCGAGCCCAATGGCTGCGTCTGGGGGGTGCAGTGCGTAATTAAGAGGAAATAATTGTACTAGAGAGTGTCGTTGCACCTTCTTATTACATGATCTTTAAATTGTTGGTATGATTAGAATGTTGTGTACATGCATATCAAGAAACAGGACCTTGGGGCTAACCGCAGACCAAATAGCCCGAATAACCCTAATAGGGCTATTAGCTAAATAAGCCGTAATAGTGCACAACTTATTTAGCCAAACTTCGCCAAAATAACCCAGGAACAGCGCCATGTGTCTAGGAGAGTGTTGTTATGCATCCTACTGACCTTTGTGGCAAATGTGTATGATCTGTCCATCATGGGTCCATGATGAAGTAGCTCGTAACTGCGGGAGCGAACAGAGTTCACCGTATTATTATATCAACGGGTTACATTAGAGGGAAAAAGTATGTAAGTACATAATAGAATATGGCAATCATCCTGGATGGGTCTGTTCAAACTCTAGACCACTGTTTATTTGTTGGTCTACGTAGGGTACGTACGACTGGCTGCGTAGGGTACGTACAATGGGCTACATAAGGCTACGTAGTATACGTACGTAGGGTTACGTAGGGCTACGTACGACGACTTGCTATTTCTCTTCTCTTCACATCTAACTAGCGGTATAATTACGGGAATTCTTTTAGCACTAGCAGGCGCTATTAGCGCTTAACTCCTACCCCCTACACCCCACACACACCTCCCTCCGAACCCTATGCATATGATTCAAATATTGAATCTGACAGATAAAACTGAGTCACCTCCTGTTCCAATCCGAGCATCCGTAGCTGTTGTGTTATCTTGGTTGATGGCAGACAAGCTGTTGAGGATACAATGCATTTTATAATGAAATGCCCTTAATATTCTGCAGGTAGGAAATGCTCTTTGATAACTTGGAATTCAACTTGATACAGCATTTAATAGCTATAATATGAGGATGACAATGAAACCTGTAACCATTCAAGGTTGGAAGTATTTGTCAACTTCTATAAATAAATGTGATCGAAAAAATAAAACGCAATTGTATATAAATAGCACTTAATGACGAACACTTGCACACATACAAACATGAAATATGCATGAAAATACTAACTGCTTGCACAACACAAAATACAAAACTCTTGTATTGTCCCTACCTTGCAGAAAAATACCACACCCCTGCTTCGGGCTGCACAAACAGGCCATCTTGACTGCCTAAATTCTTTGGTGGAAGCTGGAGCCAAGGTGGATGCCAAGGGCATTGTAAGAATGACTATCATTGCAGCACATGCCAAATGATTGCTTGCAAACATGCATGCTAGGGTGAAATGTGCATTTGTATTCATGCAGACATCAATCGCTTCAAACCACAATGAACCTTATATTGCACCACATTCACAATGATTGATTGAATTCCCACCCTGGTTTCATTCCTCCCCATTTTTAGAACTTGAAAAATTGCTAATCAAGGAGACTGCTTGGTTGTGCCTTGCCCTTCATCTTGTCTTGGTTGCATCTTGTCTTGGTTGGCGTTGGAGTTGGTGTTGGGATGGATTTGCGGGAAGGGCTGGGGTTGGTCTTCGCAAGTAGGGTTGGGGTTTGCGGGGGGTTTGCGGGGTTGCGGGGGGGGGGCAGATTGGACCCTCGCCTTCACCGCCGTGAGGGAGCTTTGACCGCGTTGCTGAATGCGGAGATTGCTTGGACGGGAGCTGGCGCTCTGGGAAAGGAGGGCAGGTCTCATTGTTTGATGCGATTGAGGAACGAAGCTCTGTCAGAAGTTCAAAAGATTCCTAGAATGGAGGGAGGGGTAATTGTAGATAATTCGGAAAGCTGGTAGAATTGTAAATTTGTAAAACGAACGACTCTGCTGTTGTTATGCAAGTCTGGTTGCAGGCGCGGAGGGATAATTGTGTAGAAGGTGGCGAAGCTTCGAGCTCAATGCATTTGCAACAATAATGATTGGGTTTCTTTTATCAAGCTCGGTCTCTAGCACGGTTTATGTTTTCGACTGTTTTCAAGGTTTCAAGGTTTCGAATGTCCACGTCATCCGACTCGACACTCTGATTAATCTGACTCAGCAAGTTTGATACGGCGGATTCTACCCTTCACTTTGAGCAGATCAGATGAGGGGAGATCATCATGACTCTTCCGGAAGTCCGGGCCGCAGGCGCAGGCGAGGAGCAGGCCCCGGTCCAGGCTTACGACATACGACATCGCACACCTGTCGCGACAGCTGACAGCTGTCGTCCGGATGCGCTGTTTGCTAGACATATATACTTCGTCTTTCTAGTAGATTTATAATTGTTCAAGTCAGAGGGTTGAAGCCCTCGTGCGATAATTCTGGAATATTTCCGGAACTCATCGTTGGAGCCTGATGAAGAAGAATGTGAGGAGGAAAAACGGGAGAGAAAATCGCCCTTTTCGAGTCATCCCCCCATCCCAAACTGTGTCATCCACCGCCCTGTCATCCACCCATCCAAGAGCCACAATTCGTATCACTCGAACGGGAGCTGGTTCGAATGAGGGAACTATACGGAAGGCGGGAAGGGGCTCGGGCTTCGAACACTAATGCCCACCTTCTCTTGCGCGCGTAAGCCACCGCACCGTAGCCCACCGCACCTTAGCCTGGCATCCGTACTGCCTGTACCACTGTCTGACTTGGAGCTGACGCTGTCCCTAGGCCGATAAAAGATGTCGAGATCGCACCGCAGCATAACATATTATCTTCCTCTTTTTACGACAATACGTCCTCCTTCCTTCTTCCCACAATGCGTCCTCATTCCATGCTTCTAGACAATTGTGATAAGGTGCTTCCGACGTTATGATGGACAATTCGGATGAATGCACCGGTACGGAGCTTCCTGGTTGATGGCGCGCGTCCAAAGAAGACTCCTTTCCGTCGCATGAGCCTAGACGAACTGAACACGGGTGCAAGGCACACGCGAGGTGAGCAATCCTTGTTCGCACAGCTAGCTAGATAGCTCACATTTGAAAGAAGCAAACCACTATCGGTATAAAGCTTCCTACTTGGTGGGGCGTACCCATAGAAGACTCCTTTCCGTCGCATGAACCTTAACGAACTTGCTTGAGAACAAGTGCTTGAAAGCATCTTGTAAGCCAAAGTGCATGCTACTTCTTGTCCCTGCTTCTTGTGTACTCAGTCGTTTCCCAGCCGGTATCAACAGTTTCGCATCCATTGTTCAGGTCACGATATCATGCATGGAGGGAAAGCTGCACTTCTTTGTCCATATTGGTAAGTTCCTGCAATGTTCTCAAATGTGTATCTATCTTTCTCTGTACGCTTTAATTCTAAGAGAGCCTTCCAAGAACAGGACTTGCAAAAGCCTTGTTAAGTGCAGCCATATCTGGTATATCATACCGATAGGGATTTTTAGCAGAGCCCCCCCACCAGATTCAACCCGTTGCCTGTTTGACTGACCGACCGACCGAAACATTGAAGCCTGACACATCAGCCAACTGCCTCATAACTAACTGGCTTCGGTCAGCTCCATTTCTGTTGCCACCTGTTGTTCCATTGTCAACACACTCAGCCAATTTTCCGCGTCACTTGCGACGCTGCATAGGACTTGTCTTTGAGGACTAAGCCTTTAGGACTAAGACTTTAGGACTGCTACACCCAGAAATTTAGGCAGTATGTACTATACCCTCGCCTGTCTTCTTTTCTTTCCTCGAAATAATTATACAATTGGTTGTTAACTTTAACTTGCCCTATGTTGCGTTAGGTTTGGCTGAATAGCTAGTCATTTTCCAGGTCGTCAAAGACGGCGAGCAGCCAAACTGCTGGTCAGAGCTAAACTCAAGTTCAAACTGAATAGACGGACAGGGGAGCTGTCTAGAAGAGAAAAACTCTGATAGCCGTGACATAAACCACCTCATAGGATCCATTTTGAACCTCTTTTTCCCTGAATGCGCAATTTATTTCTGAAGAACTTGCTTTATTGCTATGCAGGTGGAATACATGAGGCAGTGCGTGTGTCTGCATGTTGTCGCTTGACAAAAGTTCTAGGAGGACATCTACAATTGAATGATCACTGTCAAGTTAGATGGCTGGTTTATAATGAAAGAGGAGACACATGTCATCATTCCCTGGTTTTAGGATGGCTAGGGCGTGGTCTGCAGTTTACGATGACCATGGATGCAGTCCCAGGTCTTGAAAATACCAAGACCAGCACGTGTTGAAGATCAGCGATTCTAAAGGACCGCCTGAAGGATTCTCTACTGCATTTATTTGGATGGGACACCTTTCCTTTCTGATTAGGTTTAGATCACAAATTGCTTTTTTGGATCTCCGGATTTTGTCGGGTTCATTTAGGTGGATTCCTGATTTTCTGACATTTTAAAGGATGATTTCCCAACATCTGGAAAAATTGAGGAATCTGACCATCATCATGATGATGTCCTATAAATATTCGTTGTTTGATAGAAATTTCTTCATAACTTGGACTTCCAATATGTCTTGCTTGCAGTGTCCTGAAAAAATTCACTGCGATTTCTGGAAATTTTCAGGATGATGCTTTTGAGACCTGGAAATCCCTGATTACTCGATTTTATTTGTTTTTCAACTTTCTAAAATTTTACTGCGCTTTCTGGAATTTTTCAGGACAATGCGTTTGATTTTTGAGAAATCTCTGATTTCAGCGTGATGATTTCTGGAATTTTCCAGGATGATGCTTTTGACATCTAAATAATCCCTGATTTTTCGACTTAATTAGCTTTTCAGCGCCCTGAATTTTTTTGTGCGTTTTCTAGACATTTTCTGGATGATGCTTTTGATATTTGGGAACCCCCTGATTTTCCGATGTCATTTCTGATTTGACCCGGATTCATAATAAATTCGGGTCCAGTTGTTAGGTGCCGTTTTTCAGACGTAAACTGTAACACGACTGTGAGAGAGAGACTAATGCCTTCATTCATATGCATAATGCACCGCCCAGTCCATCGCGTCAGTCCGGCCCAGTCCATCGAGTACGATCGCACCCAGATCCCACCCAGATCTGGGTTGCTAGCCTAGCCTAGCCTAGTCAGGCCATATCTGGTGCTTCGATTTAGCGTGACTTTAGGCTGTTGCCCTGGTAAATGAATTTGGCTTGTTTTGAGGGACATGGTCAGTTGAAACTCCTCAACGATCGCGTATTTAAGATAACCAGCGTTCTTATATCTTTCTTCCTTATCTCGTTACATGAGCCAGGCCTTGGAATCTTTACCGTCTTGTTTTCCCTTGTATTTCGGTGTCTGCCCCAAGTTCATCGGAACTATGAACTTTTGGAAGGTCTCCACACCTGTTACCGTTGCCAAGCCAGTGTGGCACTTAAGAGCCTTTCCGCCTCCAAATCGGATGTGCACCGCACCACGCAACCTGGCGACACCAGTTGGGAAGAGCCCCGACCCTAACACGGCAATGCAACAAAAGCAGACGAAGATTGCCACCTTGCGGGCGCAAGGTGCATCATTGCAAGAGCAAATTGCTGCGCTGCAGAAGCAGGGTAGGAATGTAGGATGAGTTGGAGGTTGGTGTATGTTGAATGTTGAGGGTGGTGGGGTGGGATAGTGAGATTTTGCGGCCAGGATTGTAGGATTAGAGACTAAGTTGGAATGTATAAAATACACCAGCTGGCTGACCAGGGCCCCCTAAAGCTCTACAACTTGGGTGCAAAAACATTTTAAATCCGATATTATCCTAGGGAGAGTAACTTAAACTTAAACATTAATATTACACAATGTTAGGTGGAACAACATTGATATTACATGGCCAAGGGGATGGCGCCTGCGGGCTTGGGTTTGCTACTTCCGACTGTTAGCATGTAGTACACTTACTACACTGTACACTAGTAGGTGCCTAGGTGGTACAAGGTGAGATACAGAAGGCCTGGGTGCGGGTAGGCATACACCAGTCCGCCCATGTAAAGTATGAGCAGTACAACTCAGTTTTATTTGCCTGTGGCTTCTCTTGTGTCACTCACCTTCAATCTAGTACCGGTGCATGACCAGTTCTAGGAAGAAACGGGTCCCGTGGAAATATCAAGTGTGTGATCCAGGTCAAGTTCAATACGAACATCATGTGATTCTTGAATGTAGCGATGAAGACCTTTTGAATACAAGACATAATTACCAGAACCGGCAGAACCTGATTTCCCAAACTGAGAACAGAATGATTCCTCGAAATTAATTGATATGCAATCCAGAGGTGATAGGTTGTGAGAAGTTGCCTTTGCCAGATCTAGTATATTTTGATACAAATGCTTTGACTTGAATTGATTGTGTTACTTCCGAAGACAGCGATTCGCCTGAAAGGCTGGAGCCATGGAACCAAGTTTAAGTTCAAGTTATAAGAAAAAATCATGAGAAAAGTGAAGATCAAAGATAAGGGGGGGAGGAATGGACAACCGTCAAAAAGCAATATCTACCTAGGTGAAAGGTTTAGGTTTAGGGAGGATACTAAGCACATAGGAAAATGACTTTTGCAAAAGAGCTTGACTTTTCATAGTATGGTCAACCTGTCAACCTCAGGTCCTCAGTCGTACTCTTGTGATCGCTTGTGGACCGGGTCGATGGGTGCTTGTAAGAGTGATAAAGTGATTTTGGGGGGAATGGGTCATTGAGTGCCTGTAAGAGTGACAGTGATTGTTTGGGGACTGGGTCATTCAGTGATTGTTAGAGTGATAGAGTGATTGTTTGGGGGCCAGGTCATTGAGTCCTGGTTAAAGCCCTCCTGTTTGTCTATCATTATCTTGATTATTTGAGGTCGTGCGATTCCCTTTACCTCATTGCTTACCCCCTGGTAATGAACATCTTACCGATGTCAGGGCGCCCTACTTCAACACACATAAAGAGCCTGATCTGAGTGATGGGAACTAAGTGCCGAGGGTCAAAGGTGATTGAGATATACTGCAGGAGACATTCGACATAAATGTAACTTTTCTGCTTTGCTTTCTGTTTGCTCTTAACAGTGGAGCAAGTACAGGAGCAAGAGTATGAGGCAATGAAGTCGTCTACCCGTGAAGAGGAAGAAGCAAAGCAGCATGAGAGGGAGACCATCATGTCATCCATCCGCAGGGTGGAGCAAGTAATGAAGCAAGAGACTGAAGCCATCAAGTCATCTATTCATGGAGTGGAGCAAAGGATTCAGCAGCAGACAGCAGAGGTAACCGGGGCACTCGTCAGAACATCGGAGCAGACCACAAGGCAAGAGATAGAGGCCTTGAAGTCATATCTCCAGGGAGTGGAGCGGAGCAGGAAGCAGGAGGCAGAGAGTACCATGGCACTCATTACAACCTTGGAACAGAGCATGAAACAGGAAGCAGAGAGAACCAGGGCACTCATAATGACCTTGGAACCGAACATGAAGCAGCCTGTGACAGACAGCACCAAGTCCTCAGAGGCAAGTAGCACTCCATCCACATCCAAGCCCTGCCCAAACCACAGACTTACATGCAATATTGGCCATATATACACTGAGGGAGGAGTTACTCACACTCACTTCCAGCGCAGCGTCTATTGCCCCCCCCCCCCCCCCCCCCCCCCCCCCCCCCCCCCCCCCTCACACACACACACACACACACACACGAACACACTCACACACACGCACTTATATGGAGTAGATGACGCACACTTGCATACTGATCAATCACAGGTAGCCCCCCCCCCCCCCCCCCCCCCCCCCCCCCGGATTTTGGGAATAGTGGTGATTGCTTGGTTCACTTGATTGTGGGCATAGTGGTGCTTGCTTGTTTCACCTGCCTGGTAGTGGGGAGTGGTGTGGATACAAGGGAGTCAGTGGGGAGTGGTGTGGTACCAAGGGCTTTGGGAATAGTGGTGATTGCTTGGTTCACTTACTATCACTTCCACCTTACACATGCACATAAACACATGCAGGCAGAGGCCAAATATAGGTGGCCAGATGTCAGTTACAGAAATTTGATTGAGGCATCCAAGGCAGGAGATCTTGCTGGAGTCCTCTCCCTCTTGAAGAGGGGCGCCCTAACTAAATTCTCTGTTGATGATAAGGTAACTCAGCTTCCCTCCAATTGTTGTATTGGTTGTGAGTAAGATCTAGGTCATGTGCCACTCTCGTGAAGCAGGCAACAATCTCATGGTCAGGTAGTCTGGGCCTATCTGAATGAATGTTCCATTCTTGCAAGCAAGACTGGCGGCAGGCAAATGTGAGCCTTGTCTATGTAGGGGCGTCAATATAATACGTAGCTGTCCAGCATTGCTGACATGTTGGGGCTGAGACCAAAGGCTGGCCCAGGAAGCTGTCTAGCAGCTGCAGTGTGTAACCAAAAAAGAAAAGCACATTACTAAAGAATGTCGTTGCATCACCTTCAAACATGATTTTATGCATTACATGATTTACACTTGAATATTATGTGAATATTGAATCTGGCATGATCGTGTGCTTGTAAATGTAAAGTGCAATGTTGTGTGTATGCATATGATTTAAATATTGAATTTGACAGATGGAACTGAGTCACTTCCTGTTCCGGGAGAATCTGTTGGTGTTGTGTTATCTTGGTTGATGGCAGACGAGCTGTCGAGGATGAGATGCATTACATAATGGAATGCCCTTCATATTATGGAGATAGGAAA
Source organism: Chlamydomonas sp. ICE-L (assembly GCA_013435795.1). Classification (NCBI taxonomy): domain Eukaryota; kingdom Viridiplantae; phylum Chlorophyta; class Chlorophyceae; order Chlamydomonadales; family Chlamydomonadaceae; genus Chlamydomonas; species Chlamydomonas sp. ICE-L. The sequence goes on from JACBWV010000825.1 coordinate 4,825,955, forward strand.
ATGCTGTGATAAAGTTGGAATATACTACAAGTAGCATTAAAAAGTTAGAATATAAGGATGATAATGAACACCGTAACCATTCAATGTTGGTAGTATTTTACAACTTGTATAAATAAATGTGATAACAAAAGAACGCTATTTGTTATAAATAGCACTTCACAGACACACACATACAAACACAAATGTGAAAACTGACCACTTGTAAACTATCTAATGACTGAACTCTTACAGGGAAGCTTCACACCCCTGCATTGGGCTGCACGACAGGGCCACCTTGACTGCCTAAATGCTTTGGTGGAAGCCGGAGCCAAGGTGGATGCTGGGAACGTTGTAAGAATGCAAATCATTGCATCTTGTGCCAAATGATTGTACATACACATGCATTCTGGTGTGAAATGTGCATTTGTTTTCATGCGGATATCAATCGCTTCAAACCACACTCTACCTCATATTGAACCACATTCACAATGATTGATTGATTGATTTTATACCCCGATGTCATTCCCAACTTGGCAGAACTTCTGCTTGGTTGTGTCTTGCCCTGCATCTTGTCCTGCCCTGCGTCTTGTCATGGTTGGCGCTGGAGTTGGTGTTGGGGTGGGTTTGCAGGTAGGGTTGAGGTTGGCCTTTGCTGGTAGGGTTGGGGTTTGCAAGTGGGGGTTGCTGGTAGGAATTGGGCTGGGGTGTGTTTGTTGTTCGGTGTTAGGCGCTGATGGTAAGTGGATTTGGTGGGGTTAGTTGTTTAGCACATGAGAGCACTAACCGCTTACACACCATCTGATCATGTTCATTGTATCTACTTTGCAGTATGGTAGTACACCCCTGTATGGAGCTGCTGGACTCGGCCACCTTGACTGCCTAAATGCTTTGGTGGAAGCCAGAGCCAAGGTGGATGCTGGGGACAGAGTAAGATTGAATATCATCACAGCACGTGCCAAATTATTGTATGTCTACATGCATGCTAGTGTGAAATATGCATATGTATTTGTGGATATCAATCGCTTCAGACCACAATCAACCTCATATTGCCCCACATTCACAATGATTGATTGATTTCACACCTTGATTTCATTCCTCCCAATTTAATAGAAATTGAAAAATGATTATTCAATGAGACTGCTGGGTTGTGTCTTGCCCTGCATCTTGTCTTGGTTGTGTCTTGTCTTGTCTTGGCGTTGGAGTTGGTGCTGGGGTGAGTTTGCGGGAAGGGCTGGGGTTGGGCTTTGCGGGTAGGGTTGGGGTTGGGCTTTGTGGGTGGGGGTTGCTGGTAGGGCTGGGCTGGGGTGTGTTGATTGTTCGGTGTTAGGCGCTGGTGCCATGTGGATTAGGTAGGGTTAGTTGTTTGGCACATGAGAACAGTCATCACTTGCACAACATCTGATCACGTTCATTGTATGTACTTTGCAGTATGGCAGTACACCCCTGCACAGAGCTGTTGGAAAGGGCCACCTGGACTGCCTACTTGCTTTGGTGAAAGCAGGAGCAAATGTAGATGTCAAGGACTGGGTAAGAAAGCACCATTGTGGGATGCGCATAGCAGCTTTTAGGCAGCTCCTATGGCTGCCTAGATATTCAGCCAAAGTGATAGGAGGCTAGTGCGCCAGGAAGCTGATTCAATCAGCTTTCCAGCACTGCTGGAATTTATTGTCGAGCCCAATGGCTGCGTCTGGGGGGTGCAGTGTGTAATTAAGAGGAAATAATTGTACTAGAGAGTGTCGTTGCACCTTCTTATTACATGATCTTTAAATTGTTGGTATGATTAGAATGTTGTGTACATGCATATCAAGAAACAGGACCTTGGGGCTAACCGCAGACCAAATAGCCCGAATAACCCTAATAGGGCTATTAGCTAAATAAGCCGTAATAGTGCACAACTTATTTAGCCAAACTTCGCCAAAATAACCCAGGAACAGCGCCATGTGTCTAGGAGAGTGTTGTTATGCATCCTACTGACCTTTGTGGCAAATGTGTATGATCTGTCCATCATGGGTCCATGATGAAGTAGCTCGTAACTGCGGGAGCGAACAGAGTTCACCGTATTATTATATCAACGGGTTACATTAGAGGGAAAAAGTATGTAAGTACATAATAGAATATGGCAATCATCCTGGATGGGTCTGTTCAAACTCTAGACCACTGTTTATTTGTTGGTCTACGTAGGGTACGTACGACTGGCTGCGTAGGGTACGTACAATGGGCTACATAAGGCTACGTAGTATACGTACGTAGGGTTACGTAGGGCTACGTACGACGACTTGCTATTTCTCTTCTCTTCACATCTAACTAGCGGTATAATTACGGGAATTATTTTAGCACTAGCAGGCGCTATTAGCGCTTAACTCCTACCCCCTACACCCCACACACACCTCCCTCCGAACCCTATGCATATGATTCAAATATTGAATCTGACAGATAAAACTGAGTCACCTCCTGTTCCAATCCGAGCATCCGTAGCTGTTGTGTTATCTTGGTTGATGGCAGACAAGCTGTTGAGGATACAATGCATTTTATAATGAAATGCCCTTAATATTCTGCAGGTAGGAAATGCTCTTTGATAACTTGGAATTCAACTTGATACAGCATTTAATAGCTATAATATGAGGATGACAATGAAACCTGTAACCATTCAAGGTTGGAAGTATTTGTCAACTTCTATAAATAAATGTGATCGAAAAAATAAAACGCAATTGTATATAAATAGCACTTAATGACGAACACTTGCACACATACAAACATGAAATATGCATGAAAATACTAACTGCTTGCACAACACAAAATACAAAACTCTTGTATTGTCCCTACCTTGCAGAAAAATACCACACCCCTGCTTCGGGCTGCACAAACAGGCCATCTTGACTGCCTAAATTCTTTGGTGGAAGCTGGAGCCAAGGTGGATGCCAAGGGCATTGTAAGAATGACTATCATTGCAGCACATGCCAAATGATTGCTTGCAAACATGCATGCTAGGGTGAAATGTGCATTTGTATTCATGCAGACATCAATCGCTTCAAACCACAATGAACCTTGTATTGCACCACATTCACAATGATTGATTGAATTCCCACCCTGGTTTCATTCCTCCCCATTTTTAGAACTTGAAAAATTGCTAATCAAGGAGACTGCTTGGTTGTGCCTTGCCCTTCATCTTGTCTTGGTTGCATCTTGTCTTGGTTGGCGTTGGAGTTGGTGTTGGGATGGATTTGCGGGAAGGGCTGGGGTTGGTCTTCGCAAGTAGGGTTGGGGTTTGCGGGGGTTTGCGGGGGGGGGGGGGGCTGGGGCTGGGGTTTGTTGGTTGTTCGGTGTTCGGCGCTGGTGGTATGTGGATTTGGTGGGGTTAGTTGTTTGTCACACTCACCGCTTGCACAACATCTGATCACATTAATTGTATATAATTTGCAGGAAAGTATGGCACCCCTGCACGAGCTGCTGCCAACGACCACCTTGACTGCCTACTTGCTTTGGTGAAAGCAGGAGCAAGGGTAGATGCCAAGGCAAAGGTAAGAAAGCACTGTTTATATGTTTGGCTATGTGTAGTAGCTTCTCTCCTCAACTTATCTGCCCGCTATTCAACCAAAATAATAGCAGGCTAGTGCACGTGGAAGCTGATGCAATTAGCTGCCCAGCACTGCTTACATATTGGGGCTTATCCAAACAGCTAGATCATGGAGCTGCCTCGAAGCTGCAGTGTGTAACCAAAGAGAAAGGCACCGTACTTAATAGTGTCGTTGCACCACCCTCTGACATGATTGTGTGCATGCTGATATGAAGTGCAATGTTTTGTGCATGCAAATGATTTGAATTTTGAATTTGACAGATGGAACTGAGTCACCTGTTCTGAGATAATTTGCGGTTGTTGTGATATCTTGGTTGATGGCTGACAAGCTGTCGAGGATGAGATGCATTAAACAATGGAATACCCCGGAATACCCTTTATACTTTGAAGATAGGAAAGAGCTCTTTCTTAAACTTGATTTTTTCCTTGCAAATGTCGCAGTGCTCAAATAATTGTAAATCAATGAGACTGCTTGGTTGTGTCTTGCCCTGCATCTTGTCTTGTCTTGGTTGGCATTGGTGTTGGGTTGGAGTTGGGGGTTGCAGGAAGGTTAGGGTAGGGTTTGGGTGTTGGGGTAGGGTTTGGGTTTGCCGGTAGGGTTGGGTCTTGCGGGAGGGCCTGGGATCTTGGTTTGCGGGTAGGGATGGGTTTGGGGTTTATGGGTAGGATTGGGGTTTGCGGGTAGGGTTGGGTTGGGGTTTTAGGGAAGTCTGGGTTTCGGCTTTTCGTGCAAGGGCTGGGGTATGCAGGTAGGGTTGTAGGGAAGGGCTGGGGTTGGGCTTTTCCTGTATGGTTGTGGTTTAAGGGTAAGTTTGGAATTTGCGGCTGGGGTTGGAGGGATGGACTGTGGTTGGGGCTTTGCGGGTAGGGTTGGGGTTTGCGGGTAGGGTTGGGGTTTGCGGGTAGGGCTGGGGTTTGCGGGTAGGGTTGGGGTTTGAGGGTCGGGCTAGGGTTTGCGGGTAGGGTTGGGGTTTGCGGGTAGGGTTAGGGTTTGCGGGTAGAGCTGGGGTTTGCGGGTAGGGTGGGGGTTGAGGGTAGGGCTGGGGGGTGGCTTCTCAGGTATGGTTGGGGTTTACGGGTTGGGGACTGTGGATAGGTGTTGGAGTTTGGGCTTTTCTTGGGGGGAAGGGCTGCGGGTGGGCTTTTCTAGGGGGGGTTGGAGTTTGCGTGTCAGGTTGGGGTTTGAGGGAAGGGCTGGGTTTAGGATTTGGGGGTTGGGGTCTGCGGTTAGGGTTGGGGGTTGCGGGTAGGGTTGGGGTTTTAGAGAAGGGCTGGGTTTACGCTTTTGGAGTTGGGGTTTTAGGGAAGGCCTGCGGTTGGGGTCGGCATGTAGGATTGGGGTTGGGGTTTAAGGGTGTGTTTTAGGGTAGGGTTCGAGAGAATGGCTGGGGTTGGGGGTTGCAGGTAGGGTCAGGGTCTGCAGGTGGGGGTTGCTGGTAGGGATGGCCTTGGGCTGTGAGCGGGTGGGGGTGTTTTGAAGTTGGGTTTTGGGGTCAACAGCATTTGAGAGCTGGTTGTCGGATGTTAGGTGCTGGTGGAATGGGGCATTGGTGGGGTTAGTTGTTCTGCACACGAGAGCTCACAGCTTGCACAACATCTTATCACTTTAATCGTTCATTGTATCTACTTTGCAGGACAGTAAGAAACCCCTGCACGCAGTTGCTAGAGAAGGCAACCTTGACTGCGTACTCGCTTTGGTAAAAGCAGGAGCAAGTGTATATTCCATGGACATGGTAAGAAAGCACTGTTTTCATTTTGGGCTACGTGTATCAGCTTCTAGGCAGCTCCTCTATGTGCCTGGCTATTCAGGGTTAGGTATGGTGTGTGTAATTGCGTTGGGTTGAGGGTTGGTGCCTTCGTGGGTGCATAGTATGGCGTGGGGGGTTGTGGGGGCTTTTGTTTGTGTGTGTATAAGTATATCACGTGTACATTTGGCATACCTTCAGTCATGTGGTTCAAAGCTTCACTCACCCGACATACATCTGAGCACTCATTGTCATAGAAACAATATCCCCGACACTGCTTTTATTTCAGCTCCGAGCAGCAGCTCCTAGGCAGCTCCCCAGACTGGATATTCTGCCGAACATAACGTAACCTAGTGCACCATGAAGCTGACAACAGCAGCTGTCCAGAACTGCTGACATATCTGGGTGCAGCATAGTGGCTACCTAGAAGCTGCACAGACAAATAAAAAATAAACCCTTGATCCCCAAGACCCATCATCACCACTGCTGACCTTGATTGCTACGTGTGCCTTGCCACAATGTAGAATGGTCGTACCCCCCTGGATATGGCAGTGCTAAGTGGACATGGAAAAGATGTTCAAGACGCTCTTTCACCTTGAATACGCACAATACGGCGATTGCAAATGGTGGCAGGATGAGGAGTGGGAGCCACCTGAGCGGTCAGAATCAAGTCAAGTTTGTTTTGTTTTTCTTGTATTTTCTATCAGCTCCCAGGCTGCTCACCGACAGCGGGCTGAGTAAACATGGGTAGCATAAACACTCCTACACCACACTCCCGTTTACAAGACAAAATGATAGTCTCCCAGACTGTTTGAAGGCATGCGTGCCCAGGTTAGAATCAAGTTAGAAACGCAATCTTTTCAGCAGTATATATAATCGTACAATTATATTATCACCGCAGCACGAATTCAGGGACCCCATTGGTAAAACGGTTGATTGGGGGTCAGTTCATTACGGTAGTGCATTTTCGTTTTAGATACTCCTCTCACGGTTGGGAAACTCCCTTCAGTCTATTTGGCCTACCCATTAGACTGTAGCAACATTTTTACCAGCAGGTTGTCGGTTGGCACTCTCCTAGCAAAGTTGGTTACTTCGGTTTGATTTTGATGTTGAGGAGGTCACCCAACATGGAAGCTTTGACGTGTTTAGTTCCCAAGCAGGCCGATTCTGGCCTTGACAGGCTGGCATACCGCATCGATGAAAACATGTCGGAACCACATAGTTTCTGATCACTGTCTACTGTATAAATGATTAGACATGCAGGTACCTCCAACCAGCTACCCTACCAAGTTCCGCAGCCGCATTGCCGATAGTCTTTTTTGCGAGGAACGAATTTCCCCCCCAAGATGGGGAGGGGGGGGGGGGGGGGGGATCACTCGAACAAACCCAGCCACTCAGAGGGTATAGAATGAAGCTGGAAGGAGGAGGAGAAGAGGGTAGGTCTTTGCAAAATTTTGCTCAATGTTAAGAGTCGCAGCCTAACCAAATAAACAGCTGGTAATTGGTCATTCGCTGCAGGGGACCAGCTGTCTAGAAATAAATAAAAGTCCAACACTGTGGTTCTAAAGCGGTTTGGTTTTATTGCAGTCTTGATTGGTGACACTCTTGTGAACATCAAGTCAACTCATGCCACCTGCCTTCTCAGTCCTTTCTGCAGCTCAATGCAGTGAATGCAGGGCAATGTCGCATTTCCCACACAGTAGTGGGTGAAATGGAGTATTCGGACGCGCGACGTAAGATTCCGCAAGACGCCTTCATATTTCAAATACCCGTAAACCCCCGGGCAAAATCAGGAGTAACCACCGCCAATGTTTTCTCAGCAGTACTGTCCTGCCCGGTATTTAATCAAGTGCACAGTCACTGGGGGCACTAAATTCTTGGTGCCCCAAGTTGCTAAGCCTTGATCTCAACAAACTTTTCGAGTTTTGATTACCATGGCCCGCACCAAGAAAACCGCGCGCATGGAGACCGGCGGCAGGAAGCCCGCCCCACCCAAGAAGACCAACGCACCTCCTACCAAGACCCCCAAGAAGGCCAAGATCGCCCCAGCCAAGACCGCCCCAACCAAGACCGCCCCAGCCAAGACCAAGGGCTCCTCCAAGCCTCAAGGGTCCCAGCCGGGAGACTCCCTCCCCTCCAGATCTGTGACATCTGGATCCAAGCGCTCGCGCGAGGAGGACACCTCCTCGCTCAACTCCGAACTGTTGCGCCAGTTGGTGGAGGCCAATGGGATCATCAAGGACTTGCAAGCGTCCATCAAGGAGAAGGAGAGGAATGGTGAGAGTATTGTTTGCCCTTCTTCTTTCCTTCTCTCCCCCCCCTTTGCACCGCGGCCCGTAGTCGACCCTCGCGATCTCCTTTTGCCTTCCTTTTCTGCTCAGTGCTTTTGCACAGCAGCCCTGTTAGCCTTGTAGGTTGCGTCGCCCTGCCCGTGCTAGCATTTATCCCCCTACAGAACCCACCCGTGTTCATAGCCTTTTTCCCAGATCTGTAACCATGCGTTCCCCCCCCACAACCTGTCTGTTCAGATCCCCACGTCGAAATCCTACCCGATGTTCCCGCGAATCGAACGACGAACGAACACGGACCTTCGAATAAGGATCGCACTCAAAAGCACCGTAATCCTAACCCATCAAAAGTTCTGGATCAGGCCCTCGTTGACCTGCACGATCGAACTTGCTAGCCCCAGGGCTCTCAAGAAACTCCGAGTTGAACGGCCTGAACTTTACCATACTATCGAAGCGGCTCTGGGTATCAAGGATCTGGGGATGCGATCTCACCAGACCTACAGACAATGTGGTCAGGCGTTATCGGAGTTCCACGCAAATCCCCAGACCTACCAGATGCCAGCCGATTTCCTGGATAAACTCATGGCCTTGAACTCACCATTGACAGCTCAGCACAAGGTCCAGATGAAAGTCTCGGCCCTTGTCCAAGAGTGCGCCGATGGTGAGGGCAAAACCTGCTTCTTTGCTTTCTGGGCGTACAAGGCTGCCCGCGACCTCTATGAGGTCCAGTGGAGTGCCCTGACCAAAGCCCTCGGGCAAGAGAAGGCGCACGAGCTGTTGATCGAAAGAATGAAACCTTTCAGTGAAATTTCTAACGATCAGTGGGACAAGCTAGTAAGCTTGGCTATGGGGGGTAAGTTCGAGGATGCATGCATCGCCCTCGCCCCGCAAATCAAACAGGATTACCAGAAGGAACGGGCTGAAGCGAAGGACGGAAGGGCGGTGCGCTGCAGCCACTGTGGCATTGAAGGCCACTCGGCTGAGCAGTGCTACAAAGGCAAGAACAAGAGGCAGAGGAAATCGCCAAAGGGGGATGACAAGAAGTGAGCCTTCTAACAAGGCCCTCCCTGCTTCATTGTAGGTGAGAAGGGGGAGTGTGGGAATCTGGTGGATGAGATGTACCAACCCCATGACTTGGAAGACAGGGAAAAGTGGTTCAACTCGTCTGGGATCAAGCTGAATGCTGAGAGATGGATATTCTGGGCAGATAAATTAGGAGTCCCCTGTCATGTAGCAGCCCTAGGCCCTGTTTCTTGGGAATGGAAGACCACCCCTCCAGCCCCCATAGAGGTGAACAACCACACCAGTGCCTTGCTCAACCTCCCCCCCCTTGTCTCTGAGTTAGATAAGGCTGAGAAGCTAGGCTTGATAGAGTTCTTGCAGGCAGATCAGGACCAGGCAGACTTTGTTAGCTGCATCAACCCGTTCGGGGTTAGGATCAAGCCTAATGGCAAGGCTAGGATTCTAGTAGACCCCACCATCACTGGGGTAAATGGTTGTATGAACAAGCTACCTTGCTCACTCACCACCCCTGAAACATTCATAAAGACGCTCACCACAACAGATCTGTTGGGTAAAAGAGATCTGACGAATGGATTCTATCATGTTTCCCTGCATCCTTCAGCTAGGAGGTACATGGGATTCAGACACCCCGTGACAGGTAAAATTGGTAGATGGATAGCTCTCCCTCAAGGCACAGCCCAGAGCCCCCATTTTTTCTGTGAGTTGACCAACTTCTCCAAGTTGATTTTCAACCACAGTTTCAATGAGCATGGTGTCAAGGCCACATGTGATGTCTATGTGGATGATTACCCCATCAGGGCTGATACACACGTAGACATGCAGAGGGCCTTTGAGATCATGGACAGAGAAGCTGAACTGCTAGGACTAGAGTTCAATCCCTCTAAAGATGAAGGTGCCACCCAACCCACAACCAGACTGGAAGTGCTAGGGCTACTGCTAGATGCACCTCTCTTGAAATGGACCTCCCGGCCCACAAGAAGCAACTGTACAGAGCAGAAGTCCTTAAGACACTACAGTCAAGGAAGGAGGGAGGCATCCTCAGAAGGAAAGAACTTGAATGCCTAGTGGGGAAGCTAGTCTGGGCGTCTAAGGTGACACCTTGGGGATACTTGCACATCCAACACCTGTTTGATGCCCTATATCCTGTCACCACCAACCATACCACTCACAAACCAAAGGCTGTAATCCCTTGGACACAGGGCACACTAAGTGACCTGGAGTTTTGGGACAGGGCTCTGGAGATGGAGTGGCATGAGTCGGTAGGGGTACATGAAAGCATGTTGGCCAGAAAGGATGTACATGTGGACAGTAAAGCCTTCAAGGTCCACATGTACACAGATGCCAGTAAGGTATTCGGTGCAGGTGGAACTTTGGGCGATGACACATACTCCTATCCCTGGCCAGAAAACAGGCAACATGTGCATATAGGCATCCTAGAACTCGAAGCATGCATGATTTGCTTGCAGCACTGGGCACATGAACTGGCAGGAACGTCAGTACTTTGCTACATGGACAATGTCCAAGCTGTTTCAGCTGTGAATAAGGGGGGTTCTAGGATACCAGGCATCAGGGATGCTCTGGCACAGATGGCACTAACAGGCCTTAAGTATGGGTTCACTGTCAAAGCCAAGCATGTTAAGGGAGAGTTAAACCCTGCAGACGCCCCCAGCAGGGGAAAAGCATGCAGCACCAACGACCATTACATGTTCAATTTTTTTGACAGGCATAACAACCCCCCAGCCACCATTGACTGCTTTGCTGCAGCAGACGGGTACAACAAGCATGACGGGTGCACAAAATGGTTCTCCATCCAACACCCACTTGTATCACACTGGGAATCACTTTCTGGCCAAGTGTCTTGGGCCAACATCCCATTCTCTGCATTAGGAACAACTCTGGATCTCCTGTATGCGGCTTGGGTAGCCTCACCCTCTGACATAATTTGCACAGCACTGTTGCCTAAATGGCCAGATGCTATTTGGTTTAGGAAGTATCTTAGGGGCAAGAACCCCAAGTTTAGGGTACTAGCAACTTACCCTAAGGGCGCCAGGATTTTCCTTGACCCCAGTTCAGGAAAAACCACTGGCCCAATTCCACACACCATGCTTGTGATCAGGTCTGCTCAGTAACTTACCCCCCCTTCCTTCTTCCTCCCAACCCCCATAGGATGTACCATCTGCCAAGGCACCAAGGGAAGGATGCTTAGGTGCACCAATTGCGACCAGCACAGCCACCCCCAGTGCCTCAGCTTGGGCAGGAATGCCATGTCCTGTGGTACATTCAAGTGCCCAGCCTGAATTTTAATTGAGTGCAACCTCCACATCACTAGCGCCCAAGGCCAACAAGGTGCCAGGAGGCTAGTGATGCTGGAGGGCTCAACCCTGGCTGTCAGTTCGCAAGACACTTATGCAAGTGCTCTTAAGCGTTACACCAGGTGCATGGCTGAGGTATACTTAATTACTGAGCAGGAGGCACTCCCCCCTGGCCCCAAGGAACAAGTACCACTGACGCTAGTAAAGTTGTTCATGGGCTGGGCGGCAGGTCATTACAAACCTGCCACCATTCAAACAACCATGTCAGCACTAGCAGAATGGCACAGGTCTAAGGGACTGGACCTTCACACTCTGAACTCCAGTGTTGTGGGACAGCTCTCACAGGCCATCAGGGTGTTCCAGGGGCCTGAGGGAGTCTCCTCTGGCAAGCTGGGCATTTGTAAGTCCCTCATTATCAAGTGTCTGGAGACCATGAGGAAGCTGAAGACCCTGCAGCCCCACATGGAGGACTTGTTTACTAGAGATGCAGCTTGGCTAGTGATGGGTTTCTTTGGCCTCCTTAGAAGGAGTGAGATTATTGCTTTGCGCTTGTCAGATGTAGTGACCAAGAAGGATCATGTAGTGGTCCACATCAGACGCTCTAAGACAGACCAGGAGGGGAAGGGAGCCAGTGTAGTGCTCCCAGCCCGGTGTAGGGACTCACTTAGAGTCAGGAGGATTATAGATGCCCTCATTCAGCTTAGGACCCGTCAGGGCGCCACGTCAGAGGACCACCTCATCACCGCCTGGGACCTAGACTCACTTAGCTTGTCTTCCTCCCCCCTTCTTTCAGGTCAGGCTTGATCCTATAGACTGAAGTCTTATCTCACTGCTATTGCACACTCTCACCCCAAACTGGACATAGATCCAGCTAGGTTTGCCATGCACAGCCTCAGACGGGGAGGTGTAGTAGCAGCTTGGGCTAATGGGGCAGATCTAGATACCATTAGAACTCAAGGTAGGTGGAAATCAGATGCCATTAAGGCATATCTGATCCCAAACCTCTCGGTCAAGTTGAACTTTGCCTCCAGCCTCTGAGCCTAGCTTTCCCCCCTCTTTCTTTCTCTTGATACCCCATCACTTAGCCAAGCCTGCTGTCCTGTACATGCTCCTTACTCCTACACATTTCCCCCAGTCCCCCTTTACACTCCTTTCCTTTAATTAGTGGGACTGATTTTTATATCCTGAGGGCACGTGTGTGTGAAATTGCAGTGACTCTTGCATATGGTAGTAGCACAAAGACAGACCTGAACAGTCTGGACTTACAAGCTAGATAGTGCAGTTGACTTTGTTTAATGGTAACAGCTGATAAGACCAATAAAGCCAGCCAGTGTCGTGATATACCCCCTAATTAAGGGAAATATCACACACAAAGCTAAATCTTTACAAGGCCCAGCATACACCTTAAATATGTCTACTAGCACTTGTACCAATGGGGGCCCCATCTGAAAGATCGCTGGACCTCTCGGGCAGTGACTCAATGTCCAGCAAGCAGGCCCCCAACTTTTGCAAATATAAGTACTGACAATGATGAAGCCTGCATGTGTGCTTATTTCCTAAACCCTTAAGGGTAAATTATATGTATTGGAAATATGAAAAGCAACTGTAAGGAATCTGAGTCAACCGTCTGAATAGGGCATATTTAATTTAATTAACTGCTGTAATAACACTGACTGCTCTAGAGGCTGGCATTAAAACGTATACCGTAATCCACTACTCATTCAAGCGGAAGATAGTCTTCGCCAGTGCAGCACTCAACTACTTTCTCGGGTAGCCAGTTATGAGACTTGAGCCCATCAGCAACCTTACAGATCCGAGGATTACTTTCTAGGTCGTGAGTAATCAGGTAAGGAAACAATCAATGCTAATTCAAATGTGAGCCATGGTCTATTCAAATGTGAGCCATGGTCTATTCAAATGTGAGCCATGGTCTATTTAGACCATGGTCTATTCAAATGTGAGCCATGGTCTATTTAGACCATGAACCACATTGGATATACATTAGACCACGATCCTTATTGGTTATACAGACCATGTACAGACCATATAGATGGCATATACTTGAACTTGAACTTGGTTACATAGCTTCAGCCAGCAATTTGGCTGCCTGCCGCCTCCGGCATTAAAAAAAAAAGGAAAATGTAACCGCGAACTAATCACTTTTTCCATTTTCCCATTTTTTCTTTCGTTTCTCCATTTTTGGCGGAGCCCCCAGGGTTACCATTTGTCCGTTTGTCCGACCGAAAAATTGAAGCCGGACACGTCAGCCAACTGTCTCATAACTATCTGGCTTTGATCAGTTCCATCGTTGCCACCTTTCGTTCCGTTGCCAACACACTCCGCCAATTTTCGCATCGCATTAGGATTTGTTCCTCCTCTTCTTCTGAAGGATAAAAACAGTACACAAAAATCTAATCATACCCAGATCACACCTTTAAAAAAATGCTTGATACAATCTCTTCATACATTCATCGATGAACCTTGGAAGCTGCGCTCGACCTTCAACTTCTGGATTGCACATCAGGTAATGTAGAGGAATCATTTTACTCTCAGATTGGGAAATGTGGTAATTAGGTATTGATCCCTAGGCCTATTTTGTGCAGACATTGAGCATATTTAATTGCAGGGGCACATTTACTTGCTGAGAGTGCAACACAATATTAAGGGGTTACATTTTAAACACACACTTTTGGCCATGGCGGATAGGCGGTTACATTTTTAAACACATTCTATATGGCATACTCAGATATTGATCACTAGGCCTAGTGGAGAACTGGAGATGAGTGACTACCCCGAACGTTGTTGCGGGATAGGGCTGAAAGCACCACCTAGTAGAGGGGAGAGGGGGCAAAGGCTGGTTTGTGTGTGTGTGTGTGTGTGTGTGTGTGTGTGTGTGTGTGTGTGTGTGTGTGTGTGTGTGTGTGGGGGGGGGGGGGGGGGGGGGGGGGGGGGGGGGGGGCACGATCAGCTAGCGCAGAGGGAGAGGAAGGGGCCAAACTAGTGTCTGTCTGTAGGAGCGCTTGAGCGCCCAACGTCCTCGGAGCATCCATAAGTATACAGAAAGCGATCTTACAATTCTGGGTGAACCGCTCTGACGGCTCTTCCTCAAATGTGTACAGCACTGTTTTGCAATGCTCAGTGCCCTAACATTGGCCGTATACCTGGTTTGGGCTCTAACCAAGTTTAGCCTACACGCCAAGCTTGCAAGGATTTGGCGGTGCCCCTACCGCAAAATGAACCGCCATAAATTTAGTCGCACACGTGGCTTGTTCAGGATGCTGCGTCCTCAGTCGCAGGCGCAACGTGGGGGTTGCTGCGTCGCAGGACGCAACGTGGGGAGGGTCCGTTGACCAGAAGGAAGGGTCCGGTGGAGGCTATACAATTGGTTGCGTCTCAGGCAGCAGATCTGGGGGTCCTCCTGAAGTACCCTGGCACATACGGTACTATTCACCTTTTTGAATCATTTTGTGCATCAATCATAACAAGGCAATGAAAATCAATGTGATGCTGCCACTAGTGCTTCTTTTGCCGTTTGGAAAAATATGCTATGAAATGGGTATTGCCCATACCAACACTTTGAGTTCTCTATGTTACACTTATTCATCCTAGACTATGGGGCCCTGACTGCCAGGTTAACATTAATACTTATCATGGTCCCGAAGGACAGTGGAGACTAGACAATAAGTTTATGAAACATTATCTTGGCGTTACAGAAAATACCTATGCTGTCTTGATATTTCATGAACTGATTAGATCCTCTAACTGGGCTTACTTGTTTAGAGTATTTTTTAAGGAATAAAAACGTTGATCGTAGAGATGATGGTGCTGTGTGTGTGTGTGTTTGTGTTTGTGTGTTTGTGTGTGTGTGTGGTGTGTGTGTGTGTGTGTGGTGTGTGTGTGTGTGTGTGTGTGTGTGTGTGTGTGTGTGTGTGTGTGTGTGGGGGGGGGGGGGGGGGGGGGGGGTCAAATACAAACAGAGCAGTCAGACCGATGAATGTATGTGTCCTCAATGTGCAGCGGGCCCCACCTCTCACCCCACCTGCTTGAGTGAACCCCATACCAAGGGTTCCAGAGCTGCCTCGTCCTTATTCTGGGTGCTGTTCTTCTTCAGGATATCGCGGATGGTCTTCACCCATTAGGTCCGGGACGTCATCGGCAATGCTCGTTTCCGGGTTCGACCCATCATTTAGGTGCTCCATCAAAAAGCAGATGGAAACGAAAAACGCAATGGCGCGGCACTGGAATGTAAAGCGAAATGATGGCACGGCAGTGAGAATGTGGTTGCGGTAAGAATAGGGTTGCGTTGGTTGGAGCATTTGTACGGGAGAGGCTCGGTCTTCGAACACCGCCCTAGCGATCCCACCCAGATCCTACCCAGATCCCACCCAAAGCAGGTAAGGCCATATCTGGTGCTTCGATTCATCGATTTACTTTGTTGCCTGGTAAATGATTTTTGCTTGTTTTGAGGGAGATGGTCAGTTGAAACCCTCCAACGATCGCGTATTTCAAGGTAACCAGCGTTCTTACATATGTCTGACTTATCTCGTTACACTAGCCAGGCCTTGGGATCTTTCCCCCCTCTCTTGTATTTCGGCGTCTGCCCCAAGTTTATCGGAACTATGAAGCTTTGGAAGTTCGCCACGCCTGTTACCGTTGCCAAGCCAGTGTGGCACTCGAGAGCCTTTCCGCATCCAAATCGGATGTGCACCGCACCAAGCAACCTGGCGACACCAGTTGGGAAGAGCCCCGAGCCTAACACGGCAACGCAACAAAACCAGGCGAAGATTGCCACCTTGCGGGCGCAAGGTGCAGCATTGCAAACGCAAATTGCTGCGTTGCAGAAGCAAGGTACGATGAGTTGGAGGTTGGTGTTGAATGTTGAGGATGGTGGGGTGGGATAGCGAGATTTTGCAGGATTGGAAACCAAGTTGGAATCTATAAAATGCGCCAACTAGCTGACCAGGGCCCCCTAATGCTCTACACTCAGGTGCTAATCACATATGTGGAATCTGATCTCATCTTCTGGAGAGGAACTCCAACTTGATCATTCATATAACACAATGTTAGGTGGAACAACATTGATATTGCATGGCTAAGGAAATGGCACCTGCGTGCTGGGGTTTGCTACTTGTGACTGTTAGCATGTATTACACTTACTACACTGTACACTAGTAGATGCCAAGGTGGTACAAGGTGAGGTACAGAAGGCCTGGGTGCGGGTAGGCATGCACCAGTCCGCCCATATAAAGTAAGAGCAGTACAACTAAGTTGTGTTTGCCTGTGGCTTCTCTTGTGTCACTCACCTTCAATCTAGTACCGGTGCATGACCAGTACTAGGAAGAAGGGGGTCCCGTGGAAAGATCGAGTGTGTGACTTGTGTGATCTAGGTCAAGTTCAAGATAAAAACGTGTGATTCTTGAATGTAGCGATGAAGACCTTTTATATACGAGACATAATGATCAGAACCTGATTTCCCAAACTGAGAACAAAATGATTCCTCAAAATTATTTAATGTGCAATCCAGAGGTGATAGGTTGTGAGAAGTTGCCATTTCCAGATCTAGTACATTTTGATAATAATGCTTTGATTTGAGTTGATTGTGTTACTTCTGGTGACTGCTAGTAGCCTTAAAGGCTGGAG
This sequence comes from Chlamydomonas sp. ICE-L, assembly GCA_013435795.1. Lineage (NCBI taxonomy): Eukaryota > Viridiplantae > Chlorophyta > Chlorophyceae > Chlamydomonadales > Chlamydomonadaceae > Chlamydomonas > Chlamydomonas sp. ICE-L. The sequence continues at coordinate 4,842,516 of JACBWV010000825.1, forward strand.
CCCTGTAACCAAGTTTAAGTTCAAGTTGTAGAAAGAAACATAAGAAACGTGAAGTTCAAAGACATGGGGGGAGGAAAGGACAACCGTCAACAAACATTATCTTCCTAGGGGAAAGGTTTAGGTTTAGGGAGGATACTAAGCACCTAGGAAAATGAATTTTGCAACAGAGCTTGGCCTTTGACAGGTTGACCATACTACTCTACAAATGCACCTATCGGTCATTTGTTACAGATGACCGATAGGTGCATTGGCAGAGTAGTATGGGCAAACTGTCAACCTTGGGTCCTCTGTCGTGCTCTTGTGATTGCTTGTGGACTGGGTCATGAGTGCTTGTTAGAGTGTTTTAGTGATTGTGTGTGGAACGTGTCAATGTGTGCTTGTAAGAGTGATGGAGTGATTGTTTGGGGACCAGGTCATTGAGTGCTTGTTAGAGTGATAGAGTGATTGTTTGGGGACCGGGTCATTGAGTGCTTGTTTGAGCCCCCCCAGGGAGTCTAGATTATTTGAGGTCGGGCAAGTCCCTTTAGCCTGATAGGCTAACCCTTGGTGATGAAAATCTCGCTGCAGGCAGGGCGCGCTACTTCAACACACATACAGAGCCTGATCTGAGTGATGGGAACTAAGTGCCGAGGGTCCATGGTGATTGAGATATACTGCAGGAGACATTCGAAATAAATGTAACTTTTCTGCTTTGCTTACTGTCTGCCCTTGACAGTGGAGCAAGTACAGGAGCAAGAGTATGAGGCAATGAAGTTGTCTACCCATGAAGAGGGAGAAGGAAAGCAGCACGTGAGGGAGGCCATCATGTCATCCACCCATAGTGTGGTGGAGCAAGTAATGAAGCAAGAGACTGAAGCCATCAAGTCATCTATTCATGGAGTGGAGCAAAGGATTCAGCAGCAGACAGCAGAGGTAACCAAGGCTCTCATCAGAACATCGGAGCAGACAACAAGGCAAGAGATAGAGGCCTTGAAGTCATATCTCCAGGGAGTGGAGCAGAGCAGGAAGCAGGAGGCAGAGAGTACCAGGGCACTAATCGCAACCTTGGAACAGAGCATGAAACAGGAAGCAGAGAGAACCAGGGCACTCATAATGACCTTGGAACCGAACATGAAGCAGCCTGTGACAGACAGCACCAAGTCCTCAGAGGCAAGTAGCACTCCATCCACATCCAAGCACTGCCCAAACCACAGACTTCCATGCAATATTGGCCATATATACACTGAGGGAGCAGGAGTTACTCAAACTCACTTCCAGCGCAGCGTCCATGCCCCCCCCCCCCCCCCCCCCCCCCCCCCCCCTCACACACACACACACACACACACACAAACACGCACACACACACACTTGTATGGAGTAGATGACGCACACTTGCATACTGATCAATCACAGGTGCCCCCCCCGGATTTTGGGAATAGTGGTGATTGCTTGGTTCACTTGACTGTGGGCATAGTGGTGCTTGCTGGTTTCACCTTCCTGGTAGTGGGGAGTGGTGTGGATACAAGGGAGTCAGTGGGGAGTGGTGTGGTACCAAGGGCTTTGGGGAATAGTGGTGCTTGCTTGGTTCACTTACTATCACTTCCACCTTACATATGCACATACACACATGCAGGCAGAGGCCAAACATAGGTGGCCAGATGTCAGTTACATCAATTTGCGTGAGGCATCCAAGGCAGGAGATCTTGCTGGAACCCTTTCTTTCTTGAAGAGGGGCGTCCCAACTAACTGCTCTGATGATGATAAGGTAACTCAGCCTCCCTCCAATTGTTCTATTGGTTGTGAGTAGGATCTAGGTCGTGCGCCACTCTCGTGAAGCAGGCAACAAACGCATGGTCAGGTAGTCTGAGCCTATCTGAATGATGATGAGGCACTTCTGCTTCCCTCAAATTGTTGTATTGGTTGTGAGTAGTATCTAAGTAGTGCACCACTCTCGTGAAGCAGGCAACAAACACATGCTCAGGTAGTCTGGGCCTATCTGAATGAATGTTCCATTTTTGAAAGCAAGACTAGCAGCAGGAAAATGTGAGCCTTGCATATGTAGGGATGTCAATAGAATACGTAGCTGTCCAGCACTGCTGAAATATTGGGGCTGAGCCCAAAGGCTAGCTTGCGGAGCTGTCTAGCAGCTGCATTGTGTAACCAAATACGGTTACAGGCTCCAATATCATCCTCATATTATCATATATATACATATATATATATAGACTGAGCTGTATCTCCGGGGTACATGTATGTATACATATGATAATATGAGGATGATACTGGAGCCTGTAACCGTTTAAGGTGGGAAGTTTTTGCCAACTTGTATAGAGAAATGTGATCGAAAAACAAACCGCAATTGTGTATAAATAGCACTTGATCACAAACACTTGCACAAATACAATCACGAAGCATGCATGAAAACACTTCCTGCTCGCACAGCATCTGATAGCAGAACTCTTGTATTGTCCCTACCTTGCAGGAAGAGTGGACACCCCTGCATTGGGCTGCATCACAGGGCCAGCTTGACTGTCTAAATGCTTTGGTGGAAGCCGGAGCAAACGTGGATGCTGATACCAATGTAAGAATGAATATCATCGCAGCACATGCCAAATGATTGTATGTACACATGCATGCTGGTGTGAAATGTGCATTTGTATTCATGCGGACATCGATCGCTTTAACCCACAATCAACCTCATATTGCACCAAATTCACAATGCTTGTTTGATTTCACACCCTTATTTCATTCCCCCCAATTTTGCAGGATTTGAAATTGTTTATCAATGTGACTGCTTGGTTGTGTCTTGCCCTGCGTCTTGTCTTGGTTGGCGATGGAGTTCGTGTTGGGGTGGGTTTCTGGGAAGGGTTGGGCTTGGGGTTTGCATGTGGGGATTGCTGGTAGGGCTGGGGCTGGGGTGTGTTGGTTGTTCGGTGTTAGGCGCTGGTGGTATGTGAATTTGGTGGGGTTGTTTGTTTGGCACATGAGAACACTCACCTCTTGCACAACATCTGATCACTTTACACATTCATTGTATCCACTTCGCAGCTATTAATTAGTACACCCCTGCACAGAGCTGCTGCAGAGGGCCACCTTGACTGCCTTCTCGCTTTGTTGAAAGCAGGAGCAAGTGTAGATTCCAAAGGGCAGGTAAGAAATAACTGTTTGTATTGTGGGATGTGTTTGGCAGCTTCTAGGCAGCTCCTCTGGTTGCCTGGCAATTCATACAAAGTTATAGCAGGCTAATGCACCAGGAAGCTGATGCAATCAGCTTTCCAGCACTGCTGGAAACTTTGGTTGAGCCCAATGGCTGGGTCAGGGGGGTGCTTAGAAGGTGCAGCCTGTAACTAAGAGAGAATAACTGTACTACAGAGTGTCATTGCACCACCCTATAACATGGCTTTGTGCATGTTGGTATGAAGTGTAACGTTGTGTACATGCATATGATTTAAATATTTAATCTAAAATTGAAACTGGGTCATCTCCTGTTCCGAGAGAATTTGTAGGTGGTGTTATCTTGGTTGATGGCAGACAAGCTGTTGAGGATGAGATGCATTTTATAATGGAATACCCTTTATATTCTGCAGATATAAAAATGCTACTTGATAACTTGGAACTAAACTAGAAGCAGTATTTAATAGCTATAATGCGAGGATGAGAACGAAACCCGCAACCATTGAAGGTTGGAAGTATTTGTCAACTTGTATAAAGAAATGTGATCGAAAAATGAAACGCAATTGTGTATTAGTAGCACTTGATCACAAACACTCGCACTTGTACAAACATAAAACATACATGAAAATACTTACTGCTTGCACAGCATCTGATAGCAGAACTCTTGTATTGTCCCTACCTTGCAGAACAATACCACACCCCTGTATTGGGCTGCACAAGGGGGCCACCTTGACTGCCTAAATTCTTTGGTGGAAGCCGGAGCCAAGTTGAATGCTGAGACCAAGGTAATAATGCATATCATTGCAGCACATGCCAAATGATTGCTTGCACACATGCATTCTAGTTTGAAATGTGCATTTGTATTCATGCGGACATCAAGCACTTCAAACCACAATCAACCTCTAATTGCACCACATTCACAATGATTGATTGATTAATTTCACACCCTTATTTCGATAGGATTGGGGTTTGTTGCTTGTTCGGTATTAGGCGCTGTTGGTATGTTGATTTGGTGGGGTTAGTTGTTTGGCTTGAGAACACTCAGCGCTTGCACAACATATGATCACGTTCATTGTATCTACTTTGCAGGGAGGTATTTCACCCTTGCACGTAGCTACTACAAAGGGCAAACTTGACAGCCTACTTGCTTTGGTGAAAGCAGGAGCACGTGTAGATGCCAAGGAGATGGTAAGAAAGCACTGTTTATATGTTGTTCTACTTGTAGCAGCTTTTCTCCTCTATCTGCCTGGCTTCAGCCAAAGTAATACCAGCGAGGAAGCTGCACCTGTAAGCACTGCATACATATTTAAGCTTCTCTCAAGAGCTGGCTCATAGTGCTACCGAGAAGCTGCAGCGTTTAACCAAGGAGAAAAAAACTGTAGTAAAGAGTGTCGTTGCACCACCCTCTGACATTATTGCGTGCATGTTGATATGAAGTGTAATGTTTTGTGCACGCATATGATTTGATTTTTGAACTCGACAGATGGAAGTGAGTGATTTCCTGTTCTGAGAGAATTTGGGTGTGGTGTTATCTTTGTTGATGGCAGACAAGCTGTTGAGGATGAGATGCATTATATAATGGAATACCCTGTTATACCCTTAATACTCTGAAGATAGGAAAAATCTATTTGCTAAACTTGGAATTCACCTAGAAGCAGCATTTAATAGTCCCTCGTTGTATGAGGATAATAATGAACCCCGTAACCTTCAAGGTAGGAAGCATTCAATTGCTTTTATGATAAATGTGGTAACAAATTAACTGTGTTTTGTTCTAAACAGCATTCGATCACACATACAAACATGCATGAGATATTGGGCTGTTAAAGAGGGTTCTTTGACTGCTTAAATGCTTTTGTGCCGGAGCCAAGGTGGATGCTGAGACCAATGCAAGAATGCAAATCATTGCAGCACAAGCCAAATGGTTGCTTGCACACATGCATTCTAGTGTGAAATGTGCATTGGTATTCATGCGGACATCAAGCATGAAACCACAATCAACCTCATATTGCACCACATTCACAATGATTGATTGATTGATTTTCACACCCTGATTTAATCCCTGCCAAAGTCATAGTGCTCAAATAATTGTAAATCTTTGTGACTGCTTGGTTGTGTCTTGCCCTGCATCTTGTCTTGTCTTGGTTGGCGTTTGACATGGTGTTGGGATGGGGACGTGGTTTGCGGGTGGGGTTTGCAGGAAGGCTGAGGTTGAGTTTTTTAGGTAGGGTTCGGCCTGTTTGTTGGGTTGGGTTTGGGTGTTAGGCGGGGGAGGGCTGGGGTTGGGGGTTGAGGGAAGGATTGGGGTCTGGGTTTGTGGTTAGGGTTGGGGGTTGCATGCAGGGTTAGGGTTGGAGGGAACGGTTGGGGTTGTCGGATAGGGTTGGAGTTTTCGGGTAGGGTTGAGGTTTGAGGGAAAGGTTGGGATTGGAATTTAAGAGGTAGGTGGGCTTAGGGGTATTTTGGGGGGATGGTTTGGGGTTGGCGGGGGTAGAGGTTTTAGAGTAGGGTTTGGCTTTTAGGTCGGGTTGTGGTGGGGTTTCGGCTGGGTGGGTGTTGGGTGGTGCTCGCGTAGATTTGGTTTTGAGGTAAGGGCTGCGGTTAGGCTTTTTTGTATGGGTGGGATTTGCGGAGGTTGCTTTTGGGGTAGTGTTTGGGGTTTGGCTTTGGGGTAGGCGGGGG
>JACBWV010000825.1:4848847-4953950 GCA_013435795.1 Chlamydomonas sp. ICE-L
ACACTAGATCTGACCTAAACACATCAATTGTTCGGTACGCACCTCAAACAATCACAATGCCACATAAGATGCGTGTGTAAAAATGTATCCAGGGCCACAAAAATTTGTGCATCCTCCATCCGCACTACAATTTGCCAAGACTAAAGCAGGGTGCCATGAAAAGCAGTGGTTGACAAGTGTCAACTACACTAGTGATCGCGAGGTGGCAATGTAATGTATGTTGGTGAATAATAGAAGTCATGTTAATGAACTTGTGCAGGGGTGTATCACCCCCCCCACAAAACCAAACCCGCCCTGCCAAGTAGAACATGGTGTGTAAAGTGATCATGGTTTTGTGCAAATCGGTGGAGTTATTTCCGACCGCAGACACTCACCACACCCAAATCCCCAAACCATATTACCAGCTACCAGCACAACTCCTAACAACCACGCCAACTTCCAACCCAATGACCCCAACCCCGAACACCGCACCCCTCAACCGCACAACAACTCCAGCCCCAGCACTAACGAGCCAACCCCCCACCGTCAACCCCCCCCCCACCCAACTACATGCCAACGACAAAAAGACGAACTCAGGGCACGATAACAACCAACAGTCCTCATTGAGTTGCATTGTCCCGACGCAACGCAAATGTGGTTCGGCACTGCAAGTTGACGCGGCTAAATCAGGGGGGCTGAATCGTCCATCATTGTGTGGTGTGAATATGAGGTTTTGCTTGTGTTGATAAGTGCTTAATGCACACATGAGTACAGCAGTATACTTCACACCAACATGCCAACGGATGTTTGTATGTTACAGTCCAGGGTTAGCCCACTAGGTTAAAGGCAAAAACTCCAAACTCCAAACTCGAAAAATTAAGAAACGTTTATAGATTAACTGGGATGGAGGGACTTATTAACTACACTAGTTGATAACTGGTTTCATAAGAAGCATGACCAGAGGACATAGGATGGAGGAACTGAGTTCCGTGAATGTTAAGATTTTACTTTTGCGTTGAATGAATGGTAAACTGCACATTCTCTTTGGTACCCTATGCCGTCACCTCGCTCCGGCCCGCAGCAAGGCCTCTATACACTTAAGTCACCCTTCTTTGCAGCCGATCAGGGCTGTATAGTTCCCTGCACGGTTGAACAGTACAGAGTTTAGCAATTAGACGGTGTACAGTTTTCCCCCCCCACCCCATTCCACCCCACCCCACACACCCCAGCACATACCCACGACAACGCATCAACCACCACCCATCAACCACAGCCGTACCAAACAAATCCATAAGACGACACAAAAGCTCCAAACGCCCCAATGACAACACCACCCAAGCCCCAGCAGCTTTGCATCACGATCCACTACCAAGCACCAACCCTCAAATCCCACTAAACACTCCCCGACTGCCCATACCAGAAGCCCCCACAACCAAAACAACCACAACTACAGCCCAAACTGCGAAGCCATTTAATCCCCACAACCCAGCACAACCCGAACCACAACCCCTGCGCCACCCGATCAGACACGCACACCCCACCCCCAACACGAACCACCCCCCCACCCGCACCTCCCCACAAATTCCCACACCCCGACCCAACCCCTACCCCAACCCCACTGCTGCTCCCAACCAATAAAAACCTAAGACCCTCCGCCGCACACATCCACAATCAAATTCAAGCAGTGATTGAAAGACCCAGACCAAGTGGGCCTCATTGATTTACATTATTGAGCACTGGAAAGGGCGGATAATCCAGGTGGAAAATCAATCTAGCCGCCTCTTGTAGTGTGGGGTGCAATATGGGTTGATGGTGCTTGAGTGCCCCCTGTCGCAAAACAAACACCCTTTACACTGAAGGTTGTGTGCAAGCAATCATTTGGGCGTGGCTGCAATGATATGCTCGTACATTGGTCTCACATCACCTTGGCTCTGCACAAACATTTAGGCATCAAAGAACCAAACTTTTACGCATAATATCTCTTTGTGTTTGTATGTGCGGGTGTGTATGTTCGATCAAAGCTGTTTATAACTAATAATTACCCGAGGGTTGCCGACCCTCGCAACGTATTCAGTCACGTGTAATAGACGTTTTATACAATAAATACCCGGATGTTTTCTCAAATCACCTTATACGTCGTATACACACATATAGGATTAACCCCCAGGTCACCCGTCACTCTTCACTTTCTTGGTTTTTCATTATATTTTTGATTTAAGATGCTCATTGGAAAGCATTGGAGACCTCCTATCAACAATCTGCAAAATTCAAAACATTCAAATGCACAACCATTTATAAACATGTGGCCTGAAGGTTGATTAGCTAGGCTGGATGGCACCACATATCAGAGCGCCAACCTGACCTCCATTCCACACTGCGCTCCTACGTGGCTAAAAGGATTGATGGTGCACCTAGTGCAATTTGAACAGGAAAATTATTGCAATAACAGGTATGTACTATACTATTAAACACTTATACAGTTAAATAAATAGACCAACTGGCATATTAATGGCTCCTTAATTGGCACCACCACCCCGCGTCTTAGTCGAGACGCGCTTTCTGTTGTGATTTCTTTTCTGAGATTTGGACAACCTGAACTTGCCAGATTATTTTCTGAGAGTTGATATGTGATGCCAATGAAATTAGCTATGTGGGCAATACCTTTAACCCATGTAAAAGTTTTTTCTCAAGAAGTGCCTAGTTATTTATATACGGTTTGTTATACGTTTATATGCATATTTTATACGTTTCTACGGTGCTTATAATGAAAAACCCCCGTAACCATTCAAGGTTGGAAGTATTCAACCGCTTTTATCGTTGAAGGAAAAATGAACTGCTATTTATAGGGTATTAGGGTTGGGAAGCATATATTTTAAAAATAAAAATAAAATAATACGCTTCCCACCCTAAACCCTATAAAATAACATTTTCATTTTTCCTTCACGATAAAGAGCGGTGAATACTTCAACCTTGAATGGTGTACGGGGTTTTCATTAGTATCCTCGTATTATGAGTGACTATTAAATGCTGCTTCTAGTTGGATACCAAGTTTAACAAAACCTATCTTCCGAGTATAAAAGGGGCATTAGGAGGTTTTCCATTATATAAGTGCATCTCATCCTCAACAGCTTCATCGCCTGCCATCAACGAAGATAAAACAACACCCACAAATTATCTCAGAACAGGAGCATCCAGTTGCATCTGTCGAATAAAACATTCAAATCAGATGCATGTACAAAACATTACACTTCATATCAACATGGACACAATCATGTCAGAGGGTGTGCAACGACACTCTTTAGTACTAGCGCTCTTCTCCTTGATTACACGCTGCAGCTTCTAGCAGCTCCATGATCCAGCTCTTGAGATAAGCCCCAAAATGTAAGCAGTGCTGGACAGCTAATTCCGTCAGCTTCCAGGTGCATTAGCCTGCTATTACTTTAGCTGAATAGCCAGGCAAGATAGAGGAAGAGAGCTGCTAACTCGTAGCCCAATATATAAACAGTTATTTCTTACCTTATCCTTGGCATCTACACTTGCTCCTGCTTTCACCTAAGCAAGTAGGAAGTCTAGGTGGCCTTATATGGCCTTCTACAGCCAGAGGTGCTGCCCTAGCTGCTACGCGCATCCAACAATATAAACAGTGCTTTCTTACCCAGTCCTTGCATCTACACTTGCTCCTGCTTTCACCAATGCGAGAAGGCAGTCTAGGTGACCCAATCTAGCAGCTCCGTGCAGGGGTGTAATGCCTTTATGCAAAGTAGATACAATGAACATGATCAGATGTTGTGCAAGCGGTGAGTGTTCTGATATTCCAAGCAACTAAAACCCCCACCAAATCCACATACCATCAGCGCCTAACACCGAACAACCAACACACCCCAGCCCCACCCAACCGACAAATCCTACCCGCAAACCCCAACCCCAACCCTATCCGCAAGGTCCAACCCCAGCCCTTCCCACAGACTCACCCCCATCATCAACTCCAACACAAAGATAAAACAAGCCGCAACAACAACAGAGACGCAGGGCAAGACCACAACCAAGCAGGCTCATTGGTTAACAAATTTTCACGTTCTGAAAAATTGGAGGAATGGAATCAGGGTGTAAAATCAATCAATCATTATGTTTGTGGTGCAATATGAGGTTGAGTGTGGTTTGAAGCGATTGATGTCCTCATGAATACAAATCCACAGTTTCACCCAGAATGCATGTATACATACAATGATTTGGCATGTGCTGCAATGATATTCATCCTTACACTGTTCTTAGCATCCACCCTGGCTCCGGCTTTCACCAAAGCATTTAGGTACTCAAGGTGACCCTCCTCAGCAGCCCATGCAGGGGCGTCGATTTCCCTGCAAGAGTTCAGCAATTGGATGTTGTACAAGTGATCAGTATTCTTATGTGTGTTTGTATGTGTGTCTCTGCAAAGTGCTATTTACAACAAATAACATTTATTTATACAAGTTGTCAAATACTTCCAACATTGAATGGTTACGGGCTTCATCATCATCCTTATATTATAACTACTAAATGCTGCTTCAAACGTTTAATTCCTACTTTATCAAATAGCATTTTACTATCTTCATAATATAAAGGGCATTCCATTATATAATGCATCTCATCCTCAATAGCTTGTCTGCCATCAACCAAGATAATACAAAAACCTACAGAGTCTCCCGGAACAGGAGGTGACTCAGTTCCATCTGTCAAATTCAATATTTAATATCATATGCATATACACAACATTACACTTCATACTTACAAGCAACCCATTCATGCTAATTCAATATTCAAATTAATGCGTTTGCGCAGTATTGCGCTTCATGCCATCATGCATACATTCATGTTTGACGGTATTGCATCAAAACTATTGGAGTACAGTGCTTTTCTCTTTGGTTACAATGTGCAGCTGCTAGACAGCTCCCCGAGCCAGGCCTTTGGGAGTAGCCCCATTTGTTTTAAGTGCACAGATGTATGCTGGTGTTTGAAGCTTTGGAACCACATGACTGAAGGCATACCAAATGTACACGTGATATTCATATACACACACAAACTGAAAAACCTTACCCAAAGCCTCCACAACACGCCACGCCATGCTAAGCAACCTCCAAGGCACCAACCCTCAACCCAACGCAATTACACACACCATACCTACACAACACATCACAACAAACCCTAACCTGAACAGCCAGGCACACAGAGGAGCTGCCTAGAAGCTGCTACACGTACCCCCCCCCCCCCCCCCCCCCCCCCCCCCCCCCAAAAAAAAAACAGTGCTTTCTTACCTCCTCCCTGGCGTCTACACTTGCTCCTGCTTTCACCCAAAGCGAGAACGCAGTCAAGGTGGCCCGATCCAGCAGCTACATGCAGGGGTGTCTTCAAGTTCTGAAAGTAGATACAATGAACAATTCAAGTGATCAGATGTTGTGCAAGCTGGGAGTGGTCTCATGTGCAGAACAATTAACCCCACCAATTCCCCATTCCACCAGCACCTAACAACCAACAGCTAGCTCTCCAATGCCGTGGAGCCTGATACCCAACTCCAAAAGACCCCGCACCGCACACACCCCAGGCCCAGCCCTACCAGCAACTCCCACCCCCACCGGCAGACCCCCACCCCCCATGCAAACCCCAACCCCAGCCATTCCCCCGAACCCCACCCTCAAGCGCAGCCTGAAACCCCCAACCCCAATCCTACATGCAGACCCCAACCACAGGCCATAACTCAACCCCCAACCCAACCCAACCCTACCTGCAAACCACAACCCTACCCGGACCCCAAACCAGAAAGCCCAAACCCAGCCCTTCCCTCAAACCCCAACCCTACCTGCAAACACCAACCCTACACGAAAAGCACAACTGCAGCCCTTTCCCCAAACCCCAATTCCAACACCTAGGCGCAGTCCCCACCCCGCAAACCCCAACCATACCTGAGTCGCCCAACCACAGCCCTTCCCTCCAACCTCAACCCTACCCGCAAACTCCAACCCCAACCCTACCTGCAAAATCCAACCCCAACCTTACCTGCAAACTCCAACCCCAACCCTACCTGCAAACTCCAACCACAGCCGTTCCCTCAAACCCCAGCCTCAAAGTCCAAGCCTACCCTTGAACCCCTACCATACCCCAAAGCCCAACCCCAGCCCTTCCCTACAACCCTACCCGCGTACCCCAACCCTACACGACATTCATGTTTGACGGTGTTGCAACAAAACTCTTGAGAGTACAGTGCTTTTCTCTTTGGTTACAATGTGCAGCTGCTAGAAAGCTCCCTGAGCCAGCCTTTGGGATAAGTCCCATTTGTTTTAGTGCACAGATGTATGCTGGTGTGTGAAGCTTTGAACCACATGACTGAAGGCGTACCAATTGTACACGTGATATTCATATACACACACAAACCAAAATCCTTACCCAAAGCCTCCACAACACGCCACACCATGCTATGCAACCTCCAAGGCACCAACCCTCAACCCAACGCAATTACACACACTATACCTACATAACACATCACAACAATACACAACAAATCCTAACCTGAATAGCCAGGCACACAGAGAAGCTGCCTAGAAGCTGCTACACGTAGCCCCCCCCTACCAAACAGTGCTTTCTTGCCTTCTCCTCTGGCGTCTACACTTGCTCCTGCTTTCACCAAAGCGAGAACGCAGTCAAGGTGGCCCGATCCAGCAGCTACATGCAGGGGTGTCTTCAAGTTCTGCAAAGTGGATACAATGAACAATTCAAGTGATCAGATGTTGTGCAAGCTGGGAGTGGTCTCATGTGCAGAACAATTAACCCCACCAATTCCCCATTCCACCAGCACCCAACAACCAACAACTAGCCCTCCAATGCCGTGGAGCCTGATACCCAACTGCAAAAGACCCCGCACCGCACACACCCCAGGCCCAGCCCTACCAGCAACCCCCACCGGCAGACCCCGACCCTACATGCAAACCCCAACCCCAGCCATTCCCTCGAATCTACCCTCAAGCGCAGCCTGAAACCCAACCCCAATCCTACATGCAGACCCCAACCACAGGCCATAACTCAACCCCCAACCCAACCTAACCCGCAAACCTCAACCCTACCCGCAGACCCCAACCCAGAAAGCCCAAACCCAGCCCTTCCCTCAAACCCCAACCCTACCTGCAAACACCAACCCCACACGAAAAGCACAACCGCAGCCCTTCCCCAAACCCCAATTCCAACACCTACGCGCAGTCCCCAACCCGCAAACCTCAACTATACCTGAGACGCCCAACCCCAGCCCTTCCCTCCAACTCCAACCCCAACCCTACCTGCAAAGCCCAACCACAGCCCTTCCCTCAAACCCCAGCCTCAAAGTCCATGCCTACCCTTAAACCCCTACCATACCCAAAAGCCCAACCCCAGCCCTTCCCTACAACCCTACCCGCATACCCCAACCCTACACGAAACCCCCAACCTTAGACCTTTGCTCAAACCCCAACCCTACCCACAAACCCCAATCCTACCCACAAACCCCAATCCTACCCATAAAACCCAACCCGATCCCTACCCGCAAACCCAGACCCCAGTTCTTCCCACAAACCTCAACCCTACTGGCAAACCCAAACCCTACCCCAACACCCAAACCCTACCCAAACCCTACCCGAAAAACCCAACCCCAGCCCTTCCTGCAAGCCCACCAGCAAACCCCAACTCCACCCCATAACCAACGCCAACCAAGACAAGATGCAGGGTAAGACACAACCAAGCAGTCTCATTGATTGACAACTATTTGAGCACTGCGACATGGGCAGGAATGAAATCAGGGTGTGAAAATCAATCAATCAATCAATAATTGTGAATGTGGTACAATATGAGGTCGATTGTGGTTTAAAGTGCTTGATATCCGCATGAATACAAATGCACGTTTCACACTAGAATGCATGTGAGCAAGCAATCATTTGGCTTGTGCTGCAATGTTATGCATTCTTACATTGGTCTCAGCATCCACCTTGGCTCCGGATTCCACCAAAGCATTTAGGCAGTCAAAATAACCCTCTTATACAGCCCAATATGTAATGTATGTTCGTATGTGTGTGAGTGTGATCAAATGCTGTTTAGAACAAAAAAAAAAGTTTATAGTTTACCCTGTAGTTTACCATATTTCTTTAAAAAGCGGTTTAATACTTCAATCCTTGAATGTTTACGGAGTTCATTATTATCCTCACATTATGGGGGACTATTCAATGCTGCTTCAAGTTGAATATCAAGTTTAACAAAGAGCTTTTTCCTCTTTTCTGAGTGTAAAGCGCATTCCGGGGTATTCCATTATATAATGCATCTCATCCTCAACAGCTTGTCTACCATCAACCAAGATAACTAAATACCCGCAACTTCTCTCAGAACAGGAAATGACTCAGTTCCATCTGACAAATTAAAATTAAAATCATATGCATGCACGAAACATTACACTTCACTTCACTTCATTTCACTTCATATCAACATGCACACGATCATGTCAGAGGGTGGTGCAATGACACTCTTAAGTACATTGCTTTTCTCCTTGGTTACACGCTGCAGCTTCTAGGCAGCTCCATGAGCCAGCTGTTAGGATAAGCCCGGATATGTAAGCAGTGCTGGACAGCTAATTGCATCAGTTTCCAGGCGCACTAGACAGCTATCACTTTGTCTGAATAGCCAGGCAGATAGAGGAGAGAAGCTGCTACACGTAGCCCAAAATACTAAGAGTGCTTTCTTACCCTCTCCTTGGCATCTACACGTGCTCCTGCTTTCACCAAAGCAAGTAGGCAGTCAAGGTGTCCGCCTCTAGTAGCTATGTGCAGGGGTGTACTACCTGCCTGCAAAGTATATATAATGGACGTGATCAGATGTTGTGCAAGCGGTGATGGTTTTCATGTGCCAAACAACACACCTCATCAAATCCACCAAGCATTAGTGCTTAAAACAAAACAACCAACACACTTCAGCCCAACTGGCAACCCCCCACCCGCAACCCCCATCCCCTGCCCTTCCCTCCAACCCTAAACCCCAACCCTACCCTTCAACTTCAACCCTAAAACCCCAACCCAACCTTACCAGCAAACACCAACCCAGCCCTTAGCTGAAACCCTAACCCTACCCACAACCCCCAATCCTAAACACAACCCCCAACCCCATCCCTACCCGTAAACCCAGACCCCAGTCATTCCCTCAAAAACCAACCCCAACCCTACCGTCAAATTCAAACCCTAGCCAAACCCCAGGCAAAACCCTACCCGAAAAATCCAACCCCAGCCTTCCTGCAAACCCCACCTACAAACCCTAACCCCAACATCAACGCCAACTAAGACAAGACATGATGCAGGGCAAGTCACAACCAAGAAGTCTCATTCATTTACAACTATTTGAGCACTGCGACATTGGCAGGGATGAAATCAGGGTGTGAAAATCAACCAATCAATCATTGTGAATGTGCTGCAATATGAGGTTGATTGTGGTTTGAAGTGCTTGATGTCCGCATGAATACAAATGCACCTTTCACACTAGAATGCATTTGTGCAAGCAATCATTTGGCTTGTGCTGCAATGATATGAATTCTTGCATTGGTATCAAAATCCAGCTTGGCTCTGGCACAAAAGCATTCAGGCAGTCAATAGAACACTCTTTTACAGCCCACTCTCTCATGTATGCTTGCATGACTGATCAAATGTTGTTTATAACGAATAGCAGTTTATAGTTTACCATATTTCTGATCCAGGCCAGTCCAGGCGGTTGAATACTTCCAACCTTGAATGGTTATGGGGTTCATTATTATCCTTATATTATGAGTGACTATTACATGCTGCTTCTAGTTGAATTCCAATAATCAAAAATAGCTTCTTCCCATCTTCAGAGTATAAAAGGTATTCCTTGGTATTCCATTACATAGTGCATCTCATCTTCAACAGCTTGTCTGCCATCAACCAAGATAGCACAATACCCGCAAATTCTTTCAGAAGAGAAAATGAATCAGTTCCATCTGTCACATTCAAAATTCAAATCATATGCATGCACAAAACATTGCACTTCATATCAACATGCACACAATCATGCCAGAGGGTGGTACAACGTCACTCTTTAGTAAAGTGCTTTTCTCCTTGATTACACGCTGCAGCTTCTATGCAGCTCCATGAGCCAGCCACTATGCTGCATCCAGATATTTCAGCAGTTCTGGAAAGCTACTTTTGTCAGCTCCAAGGTGCACTAGATTATGTTATGTTCGGCAGAATAGCCAGTCAGTGGAGCTACCTAGGATCTGCTGCTCCTAGCTGAAAATAAAGCCGTGTCGGGGACATTGCTTTTATGACATTGAGTGCACAGATGTATGTCGGGTGAGTGAAGCTTTGAACCACATGACTGAAGGTATAACACATGCACACGTGATATTCATATGCACACACAAAGCAAAAACCTTACCCAAAGCCCCCGCAACACCCCACGCCATGCTACGCACCCACCAAGGCACCAACCCTCAACCCAACGCAATTACACACACCATACCTACACAACACATCACAACAAACCCTAACCTGAACAGCCAGGCACAGAGAGGAGCTGCCTAGAAGCTGCTACACGTAGCCCAAAATACAAACAGTGCTTTCTTACCCCCTTGTCATTTTCATCTACACTTGCTCCTGCTTTCATCAAAGCGAGTACGCAGTCAATGTGGCCGCCTCTAGTAGCTTGGTGCAGGGGTGCCTTACCGCCCTGCAAAGTAGATACAATGAATGATTAAAGTGATCAGATGCTGTGGAAGCTGTGAGTAGTCTCATGTGCAGAACAACTAACCCCACCAATGCCTCATTCCACCAGCACATAGCACCCAACAACCAGCTTTCCGATGCCGTTGTACCCCAAACCCAACTCCAAAACACCCCCAACCGCATACACCCTAGGCCCAGTCCTACCATCAACCCTTAACCCGCAGACCCCGATCCTACCTGCAAACCCCAACCCCAGCCATTCCCTCGGACCCTACCCTAAAACCCCAACCCCAATCCTACATGTAGACCCCAATCGCAGCCCTTCCCTCAAACCTCAACCCTTCCCACAAATCCCCACCCTACCCGCAAACCCCAATCCCAACCGTAACCCAAAAGTCCAACCCCAGCGCTACCCCAAAATCCTAACCCCAGCCCTTCCCTCAAAGCCCAACCCACACAAAAGCCCAACCGCAGACCTTCCCTCAAACCCCAACTCTACACGCAGACCCCAACCCCAAGCCGCAAACCCCATCCCTACCTAAAAAGCCCAACCCCTACCCTATCCGCAAATTCCAACCCTACCCACACAATCCCAAGCCCAACCCCAGCCTTTACCCAAAATCCAAACCCCAGCCCTTCCCTCAAACCCTAACCCCAACCGCAAACCTATCCCAAAAGCCCAACCGCAGCCCTTCACTCAAACCCCAACCCTACCTGCAACCCGCAACCCTACTCACAACCCCCAACCCCAACCGTACCTGAAAAGCCCAATCCCAGCCCTTGCCTCAACCCCCAACCCCAACCGCAAACCCTACTCTTAATCCACAACCCTACAACAAAAGCACAACCCTAGCCCTTCCCTTCAACCCCAGCCTTACACAGAAACCCCAACCCCACCCTCAAACCCCAACCCTTCCCACCAACCCCAACCCAACCTGCAAACCTCAACCCTACCCAAAAATCTCAACAACAGCATTTCCCTCAAACCCCAACCCCAACCGCAAACCCCAACCCTACCCAAAAAGACCAACCCCAACCCTACACGCAAATCTAGCCCCCAACCCACCCCTTCCGTTAAACCCTAACCCAACCAGCAAACAACAACCCTACCCCCAAACACCAATCCTACCCATAAACCTTAACCCCATCCCTACCCGCAAAACCAGACCCCAGTCATTCCCCACAAACCCCAACCCAACCCTAACGGCAAAACCCCAACCCTACTCCAACATCGAAACCCTACCAAAACCCCAGGCTAACCCCTACCCGAATAATCCAATCCCCAGCCTTCCTGCAAACCCCAACTTCAAACCCCATCACCACCCCACCCCAACGCCAATGAAGACAAGGCAAGATAGTAGGGTGCCCTGGTGGGTCCCCTGGAGTTCGGCCCTGGGGCAAGTGCGTCGTACTGGGAGAGTCGGGCTACAAGGTCGTAGTAACGGGGGCGGTTAGCTATTGTATACATTCAGTCCAGGCTATGAAGGGCCGGAATAGACGGGTAGCAATGATGGGTGCTAATTTGGGATGCCATTTATGAAGGGGCTTTATGCGTGAGGGAAAGAAAGTAATGAACGGCGATGGTTCGGTGTAGATGCCGCCTCGTGAGTCGAGTCGACTGGGTCCCGGGTACGGTGTACCTGAAGAGAAGCAGGAAAGTTTGGTAAGGTCGGCTAGTTCGTTAGGATTTTGCATTACAAGTGAAATTTCGACCGGTGGTTTAGGCAGTGGTCTCGAGTGGTCTGGAGTGATCTCAACAATTCGACACTCTGAACAACCGTATTGTGGTGTTGATGCATAGGTCTGGCTGCCTTCGGGCCGACCAACTAGATGCAGGGCAAGACACAACCAAGAAGTCTCATTGATTTACAATTATT
The DNA here is from genome assembly GCA_013435795.1 of Chlamydomonas sp. ICE-L. Lineage (NCBI taxonomy): Eukaryota > Viridiplantae > Chlorophyta > Chlorophyceae > Chlamydomonadales > Chlamydomonadaceae > Chlamydomonas > Chlamydomonas sp. ICE-L. The sequence continues at coordinate 4,861,416 of JACBWV010000825.1, forward strand.
TGAGCACTGGGAAAGTGGCAGGGATGAAATCAGGGTGGGAATATCAATCAATCAATCGTTGTGAATGTGGTGCAATATGAGGTCGGTTGTGGTTCAAAGTGCTTGATGTCCGCATGAATACCAAAGCACATTTCACACTAGAATGCATGTATGCAAGCAAGCATTTGGCGTGTGCTGCAATGATATGGATTCTAACATTGGTCTCAGCATCTACCTTGGCTCCGGCACAAAAGCATTGATGCAGTCAAAATAACCCTCTTTTACAGCCCAATATCTCATGTACGTCCGTATGTGTGTGTATATGTGTGATCAAATGCTGTACAGAACAAACAATAGTTCATAGTTTACAATATTTCTTATAAAAGCAGTTGAATACTTCCAACCTTGAATGGTTACGGAGTTCATTACTATCCTCATATTATGAGTGACTATTAAATGCTGCTTCTAATCGAATACTAAGTTTAGCACAAAGTGTTTTCCTATCTTCAGAGTTTAAAGAGCATTCCGAGGTATTCCATTGAGTAATGCATCTCATCCTCAACAGCTCGTCTGCCATCAACAATGATAACACAACACCCGCAAATTCTCTCAGAACAGAAAATTACTCAGTTCCATCTGTCAAATTCAAAATTCAAATCATATGCATGCACACAATCACGTCAGAGGGTCGTGCAGCAACACTCTTTAGAACAGTACTTTTCTCCTTGGTTACACACTCCAACTTCTATGCAGCTCCATGAGCCAGCCACTATGCTGCATCCAGATATTTCAGCAGTTCTGGACAGCTGCTTTTGTCAGCTTCAAGGTACACTAGTTTAAGTTATGTGCGGCAATGTAGCCAGTCAGGGGAGCTGCCTAGAAGCTGCTGCCCGTAGCTGAAAATAAAAGCAGTGTCAGGGACATTTTTTCTATGACAATGAGTGCACAGATGCATGTCGTGTGAGTGAAGCTTTGAACCACATGACTGAAGGTATAACAAATGCACAAGTGATATTCATATGCACACACAAACCAAAAACCTTACCCAAAGCCCCCACAACACCCCACGCCATGCTATGCACCCACCAAGGCACCAACCCTCAACCCAACGCAATTACACACACCATACCTACACAACACATCACAATAAAACACAACAAACCCTAACCTGAATAGCCAGACACACAGAGGAGCTGCCTAGAAGCTACATGTAGCCCAAAATAAAAACAGCGTTTTCTTACCCTCTCCTTGGCATCTACACTTGCTCCTGCTTTCATCAAAGCGAGTACGCAGTCTAGGTGGCCGCCTCTTGCAGCTTGGTGCAGGGGTGTACTACCTGCCTGCAAAGTAGATACAATGAATGATTAAAGTGATCAGATGCTGTGCAAGCTGTGAGTGGTCTCATGTGTAGAACAACTAACCCCACCAATGCCCCATTTCACCAGCACCTAACACCCAATAACCAGCTCTCCAATGCCGTTAACCCCAAAACCCAACTCCAAAACACCCCCAACCACACACACCCCATGCCCAGTCCTACCAGCAACCCTTACCCACAGCCCCCGATCCTACCTGCAAACCCAAATCCCAGTCATTCCCTCGGACCCTACACTCAAGCCCACCCTCAAAACCCAACTCCAATCCTCCATGCAGACCCCAATCGCAGCCCTTCCCTCAAACCCCAACCCTTCCCGCAAACCCAAACTCTACACACAAACCACAACCATACCCCAAAAGCCCAACCCCACTCCACCCCAAAAGCCCAACCACAGCCCTTCCCTCAAACCCCAACCCTACTCGCAGTCCCCAACCCCAAGCCGCAAAACCCAACTCTACCTGAAAAGACCAACCGCAGCCACTCCCTCAAACCCCAACCCTACCATCTAACCCCAATCCTACCCTCAAACTCCAACCTTACCCCAGCCCTTCCTTCAAACCCCAACCCTACCTGCTAACCCCAATCCTACTCTCAAACTCCAACCCTACCCCAGCCCTTCCCTCAAGCCCCAACCCTATCTGGGAACCCGAACCCCACCCCAAAATCCCAACCACAGCCCTTACATCAAGCGCCATCCGTTCCTGCAGTCCCCAACCCCAATCCCAACCCTACCCAAAAATCTCAACCCTAGCCCTTCCCTCGAACCCAACCCCAACAGCAAACCACAACCACAAACCACAACTTAACACAATAAGCCCATCCCCAGGCCTTCCCTCCAACCCCAACGCTACACAAAAAGCCAAACCCCACCCCTTGTCCCCTTCCCTTCAACCTTAACCCTAACCGCAAACCCAATCCTACCTGCAAATCCCAATCCTATCCACAAACCCAGACCCCAATCCCTCCCTCAACCCCCAACCCCATCCCTCCCCACAAACACAAACCCTACCCGAACCGCAGGCCAAACACTACCAAAACAATTTAACCCCAGCCTTCCTGCAAACCCCACCCGCTAACCACACACCCACCACGACACCAAGTCGAACGCCAAAGAAGATAAGACAAGACAAGATGCAGGGCAAGACACAACCAAGAAATCTCATTGATTTACAATTATTTGAGCACTGCAGCATTGGAAGGGATGAAATCAGGGTGGAAAAATCAATCAATCAATCATTGTTAATGTGGTGCAATATGAGGTTTATTGTGGTCAAGTGCTTGATGTCCGCATAAATACCAATGCACATTTCACACCAGAATCAATGTATGCAAGCAATCATTTGGCTTGTGCTGCAATGATATGCATTCTTACTTGGGTCTTAGCATCCACCTTGGCTCCGGCACAAAAGGATTTAGGCAGTCGAAATAACCCTCTGTTACAGCAAAATATCTCATGTATGTTTGTTTGTGTGATCAAATGCTGTTCAGAACAAAAAAACAGTTTACTTGTTACCATATTTCTCATAAAAGCGATTGAATACTTCCAAACTTGAATGGTTACGGGCTTCATTATTATCCTCATATTATGAGGGACTTATAAATGCTGCTTCTAGGTGAATTCCAGGTGTAACAAATAGCTAAATCCTATCCAGGTGTAACAAATAGCTATTTCCTATCCAGGTGTAACAAATAGCTATTTACTATCCAGGTGTAACAAATAGCTATTTCCTATCCAGGTGTAACAAATAGCTATTTCCTATCCAGGTGTAACAAATAGCTATTTCCTATCCAGGTGTAACAAATAGCTATTTCCTATCCAGGTGTAACAAATAGCTATTTCCTATCCAGGTGTAACAAATATCTATTTCTTATCCAGGTGTAACAAATAGCTATTTCTTATCCAGGTGTAACAAATAGCTATTTCCTATCCAGGTGTAACAAATAGCTATTTCCTATCCAGGTGTAACAAATAGCTATTTCCTATCCAGGTGTAACAAATAGCTATTTCCTATCCAGGTGTAACAAATAGCTATTTCCTATCCAGGTGTAACAAATAGCTATTTCCTATCCAGGTGTAACAAATAGCTATTTCCTATCTTCAGAGTATAAAGGGTATTACAGGGTATTCCATTAGATAATGCATCTCATCCTCAACAGCTTGTCTGCCATCAACCAAGATAACAAAACACCCGCAACTTCTCTCAGAACAGGAAATGACTCAGTTCCATTTGTCGAATTCAAAATTAAAATCATATGCATGCACAAAACATTACACTTCATATCAACATGCACACAATCATGTCAGAGGGTGGTGAAACCACACCCTTTAGTACATTGCGTTTCTCCCTGGTTACACGCTGCAGCTTCTAGGCAGCTCCATGAGCCAGCTGTTTTGATAAGCCCAAATATGTAAGCAGTGCTGTGCAGCTAATTGCATCAGCTTCCAGACGCACTAGCCAGCTATTACTTTGGCTGAATAGCCAGGCAGATAGAGGAGAGAAGCTGCTGCACGTAGCCCAAAATATAACCATGCTTTCTTACCTTCCCCTTGGCATCTACACTTGCTCCTGCTTTCACCAAATCAAGTAGGCAGTCTAGGTGGCCCAATCCAGCAGCTTGGTGCAGGGGTGTACTACCTTGCTGCAAAATAGAGACATTGAATGTGATCAGATGTTGTGCAAGCGGTGAGTGTTCTCATGTGCCAAACAACTAACCCCACCAAATCCTCATACCACCAGCGCCTAACACCGAACAACCAACTCACCCAAGACCCAGCCCTACCAGCAAACCCCACCCGCAAACCCCAACCCCAACCCTACCCGTTGTTTGATATATCACACGATAGTCTTGCAAACAGGACAGTCTCTTAACCTTGAACTCTGGTCCCTTGCAGGAGCATCTCCTCCCATGCTAGTTCCACGAGTTTATTGCTTACAGCAGTTGGTGACTCCACCTCTCCCTTTTGCCACCACTCTCTAAACCCTATTCTCTGATCTCTGATCGCTTGACAGCCCAATCTACCTGACTATAAGTTTGTTGCCTGCTCTTCGATCGTGAAAAGGTTCTAGCAAGATCTCCTGCCTTGGGTGCCTCATGCAAATTGCTGTAACTGACATCTGGCCACAAATGTTTGGCCTCTGCCTGCATGTGTGTATGTGCATGTGTAAGGTGGGTGTGTAGGTAGAAGAGGCGAGGCTGGCTAGGGGTACCGGATGTGGGCGTGGGGGTAGTGTGTGTTTGTACGTGGGCGTGTGGAGGTTGGGGAGCTTTCTTGGGGTGGGGTGGGGGTGGGGGTGGGGGGGTACCTCGGGGGACTACCTGTGATTGATCAGAGTTCAAATGTGCGTCATCCACTCCATACATGTGTGTGTGTGTGTGCATGGACACTGCGCTTGAAGTGAGTGTGAGTAACTACTACTCCCTGGGTGTATATATGGCCAATATTAAATGGAAGTCTGTGGTTTGGGCAGTGCTTGGATGTGGATGGAGGGCTACTTGCCTCTGAGGACTTTGTGCTGTTTGTCACAGGCTGCTTCATGTTCTCTTCAAAGGTCGTTGTGAGTACCCTGGTACGCTTTGCTTCCTGCTTCCTGCTCTCTTCCAAGGTCGTTGTGAGTGCCCTGGTACGCTCTGCCTCCTGCTTCATGCTCTGTTCCAAGGTCGCAATGAGTGCCCTGGTACTCTCGGCATCTCGATTCATACTCTGTTCCACTCCCTGGAGATACGACTTCGAGGCTTCTACCTCTTGGCTTGTGGTCTGCTCCGAGGGTTTGGTCAGAGCTGTCAGCTGCTGCATCCTTTGCTCCACTCCATGAATAGATGACTTAATGGCTTCAGTCTCATGCTTCATTACGTGCTCCACCACGGTGTGGATGGATGACATGATGGCCTCCTTCTCATCATGCTGATTTCCTTCTTCCTCTTCATGGGCCTCATACTCTTGGTCCTGTACTTGCTCCACTGTCAAGCGCAGACAGTGAGCAAAGCAGAAAAGGTACATTTATTTTGAATGTCTCCTGCAGTATATTTCAACCACCATGGACCCTCGGCACTTAGTTCCCATCACTCAGATCAGGCTCTGTATGTGTGTTGAAGTAGTGCGCCCTGACTGCAGCAAGATGTCCATCACCAGGGGGTAAGCAGTAAGGATAAAATGACTTGCCCGACCTCAAATATTCAAGATAATGATAGACTCCCAGGAGGGGCTCCAACAAGCACTCAATGGCCTGGTCCCCAAACAATCACTCTATCACTCTAACAAGTACTCAATGGGGGGGCTCAAACAAGCACTCAATGATCCAGTCCCCAAACAATCACTCTATCACTCTAGCAAGCACTCAATAATCCAGTCCCCAAACAATCACTCTATCACTCTAACAAGCACTCAATGACCTGGTCCCCAAACAATCACTCTATCACTCTAACAAGCACTCAATGATCCAGTCCCCAAACAATCACTCTATCGCTCTAACAAGCACTCAATGATTTTAGTCCCCACACAATCGCTCTATCACTCTAACACACACTCAATGACTTGGTCCCCAAACAATCACTCTATCACTCTAACAAGCACTCAATGATCCAGTCCCCAAACAATCACTCTATCACTCTAACACACACTCAATGATTTTAGTTCCCACACAATCGCTCTATCACTCCAACACACACTCAATGACTTGGTCCCCAAACAATCACTCTACCACTCTAACAAGCACACATTGAACCGGTCCACAAATGATCACAAAAGCACAACAGAGGACCCAAGGTTAACAGGTGGTAACAGGTTACAGATGACGGATAGGTGCATTGTTAGATTAGTATGGTCAAGCTCTATTGCAAAATTCATTCATCAATGTGTCCTCCATTAACCTAAACCTTTCCGCTAGGTAGACTTTGTTTGTTGACACGTGTCCTTTCCTCCCCCCATGTCTTTGATCTTTACGTTTCTTATGTTTCTTTCTAGAACTTGAACTTGAACTTGGTTACTTGGCACCAGCCTTGAAGTAAGGCTACTTGCCGCCTTCGGAAGTGACACATCCAATTCAAAGCAAACCATTTGTATCAAAATGTGCTAGATCCAATCTCCCCATACAATCATTGATAAACAATGGCAACGTCTCAAGACCTATCACCTCTGGATTGCACATCAAGTAATTTTGAGGAATCATTTTGTTCTCAGTTTGGGAAATCAGGTTTTGGTAATTATGTCTCGTATTCGAAAGGTCTTCATCGCTACATTCAAGAATCACATGATGTTTGTCTTGAAGTTGACCTAGATCACGTAAGTCACACACTCGACCTTTCCACGGGACCCCCTTCTTCCTAGTACTGGTCATGCACCGGTACTAGATTGAAGGTGAGTGACACAAGAGAAGCCACAGGCAAACACAACTTAGTTGTACTGATCGTACTTCATATGGGCGGACTGGTGTATGCCTACCCGCACCCAGGTCTTCTGTATCTCACCTTGTACCACCTAGGCACCTGCTAGTGTACAGTGTAGTAAGTGTACTAAATGCTAACAGTTGCAAGTAGCAAACCCCAGCACGCAGGCGCCATCCCCTTGGCCATGCAATATCAATGTTGTTCCACCTAACATTGTGTAATATTAATGATCAAGTTGAAGTTACTCTCCCGAAGATAAGATCAGATTAAAAATATATTAGCACCTGAGTGTATAGCTTTAGGGGGCCCTGCTCAGCTAGTTGGCCCATTTTATAGATTCCAACTGGGTTTCCAGTCCTGCAAAATCTCGCTGTCCCACCCCACCACCCTCAACATTCAACACCAACCTCCAACTCATCGTACCTTGCTTCTGCAACGCAGCAATTTGCGTTTGCAATGCTGCACCTTGCGCCCGCAAGGTGGCAATCTTCGCCTGGTTTTGTTGCGTTGCCGAGTTAGGCTCGGGGCTCTTCCCAACTGGTGTCGCCAGGTTGCGTGGTGCGGTGCACATCCGATTTAGATGCGGAAAGGCTCTCGAGTGCCACACTGGCTTGGCAACGGTAACAGGCGTGGCGAACTTCCAAAGCTTCATAGTTCCGATGAACTTGGGGTACACGCCGAAATACAAGAGAGGGGGAAAAGATCCCAAGGCCTGGCTAATGTAACGAGATAAGGCAGAAATATGTAAGGTCGCTGGTTACCTTGAAATACGCGATTGTTGGAGGGTTTCAACTGACCATCTCCCTCAAAACAAGCAAAAATCATTTACCAGGTGACAAGGTAAATCGATAAATCGAAGCACCAGATATGGCCTGACATGCTAGTAACCCAGATCAGGGTGGGATCTGGGTGGGATCTGGGTGGGATCGCGAGGGCGGTATAAGTAGTGTTCGAAGACCGAGCCCCTCCCGTACAGTTCCTCATGCTCGAACATGCCCGAACCAGCTCCCGCCGAGTGCTCCAACCAACGCAACCCTATTCTTACCGCAACCACATTCTTACTGCCGTGCCATCATTTCGCTTTACATTCCCGAGCCGCGCCATTGCGTTTTTTCATTTCCATCTGCTTTTTGATGGAGCACCTAAATGATCGAACCCGGAAACGAGCATTGCCAATGACGTCCCGGACCTAATGGGTAATGACCATCCGCGATACCCTGAAGAAGAACAGCACCCAGAATGAGGACGTGGCAGCTCTGGACCCCTTGGTATGGGGTTCACTCAAGCAGGTCTGGTGAGAGGTGGGCCCCGCTGCACATTGACGACACATTCATTCATCCGTCTGACTGCTCAGTTAATATTTGTGCCCCCCCCCCCCCCCCCCCCCACACACACACACACACACACACACACACACACACACACACACACACACACACTCACACACACACACACACACACACAAACACACAAACACACCCACACACAGCACCATCATCTCTACGATCAACATTTGTATTCCATAAACAAATACACTAAACAATTGAGCCCAGGTAGAGGATCTAATCAGTTCATGAAATATCAGGACAGCATATGTATTTTCTTTAACGCCAAGATAACGTTTCATAAACTTATGGTGTATTATCCAACTTTCCTTCGGGACCATGATAAGTATTAATGTTACCCGGGCAGTCAGGGCCCCATATTTCACACCTACAGTTAAATATAGGATGAATTAGTGTAACTTAGAGAACTCAAAGTGTTGGTATGGGCAATACCCATTTCATAAATATGCTATGATAGCATATTTTTCCAAACGACAAAAGAAGCACTAGTAGCAGCATCACATTGCTTTTCATTGCCTTGTTCCGATTGACGCACGAAATAATTCAAAAAGGTGAATACTACTGTATGCGCCAGGATACTTCAGGTGGACACCCAGCTCTGCAACCTGAGACGCAACCAATTGTATAGCCTGCACCGGACCCTTCCTTCAGGTCAACGGACCCTCCCCACGTTGCGTCCTGCGACGCAACGGAACCTTCAACTTTGCGCCTGCGACCTGAACAACCCACGTATGCGCCTAAATTTATTGCGGTAGGGGTACCGCCAAATCCTTGCAAGCTTAGCGTGTAGGCCAAACTTGGTTCGAGCCCAAACCAGGTATACGGCCAATGTTATGGCACTGAGCACTGCAATACAGTGCAGTACATATTCAAGGAAGATTGGCTCACTCAGAATTGTAAGATCGTTTTCTGTATACCGTACTTAATGGATGCTCTAAGGAAGTTAAGCGCTCAAGCGCTCCTAAAGGCAGACCCTGGTTTGGCTCCTTCCTCTCCCTCTCCGGTAGCTGGTCGTGCCCCCCCACCCCCCACCGCACACACACACACACACACACACACACACACACACACACACACACACACACGCCTTCGCCCCCTCTCCCCTCTTCGAGGTGGTGCTTTCCGCCCTATCCTGCAACAGCGTTCGGGGCAGTCGCTCATCTCCACTAGGCCTAGGGATCTGGGTATGCGATATGGAATGTGTCTTTAAATGTAACCGCCAATCCGCCAAGGCCAAAAGTGTGTGTTTAAAATGTAACCTCTGACATATTTATATATATAAAAATACTCGTAAAACTATGTATATATTTATATAATACTGTGTTGCACTCTCAGCAAGTAAATGTGGACCTGCAATTAAATATGCTCAATTTCTGCACAAAATAGGACTAGGGATCAAGATCTGATTATTTCCCAATCTGAGAGTAAAATGATTCCTCTACATGACCTGATGTGCAATCCAGAAGTTGGATGTCAAGCGCAGCTTACTCTGTCCATCGATGAATGTATGAAGAGATTGGATCAAGTATTTTTTTATAGTTATGATCTGGGTACCCGTACTGCTCTCAAAATTTAACGGTTTAAATTGACGGGAGCAACCGTCAGATCGTGGCGTACGGTATATTACTCAACGAAAAAACCGTCAAATCGTTTGTTTGGCAGATATTAGGTGCATCACTAGAATGCGCATATCTCTCTGCTCAGTGGGCCAAACACTACAATTTTTAGTGATACGAGATCCCTGGGACCGCCTGCATCTGTCTGCATATTCAGATGCCTCATGACAATAATGAGTTTAGGAGCACAGACCCTGTGGCCATCTTTAACCACTCTTCCTTGCTCCAATTGTTTGAATTAGGGCACACTGGGAATGGGATAGGTCAGAGGAGGTAAAAGGCTGACAAGTACAAAAGGAACAGATGCAATGGGGATAGGAAGTCAACATATATGTGCATTGGAGTGAAGTATACAGAATACGGTATGTGCATATTGTAGCCGTAGCAAAACCTTACCTTGGTCCTTCTAGGTCGCTGAGCAATACAGGAACATATGTTACGCTTATGTTTCTGACATTAACTGAGCAAGAGATGATTCAGGAGTTAATGAAAACGATTGAATGTCTCATTCTAGTTATTTCAATGAGTAACGGTAGTGTTATGCTGAACAAGATGTTGGGATCTTTGCAGTATTATATGTACACTCCTTGCAGGTCCTAGAACAGTGTACCCTAATATTGTACCATGAACCATGAACCAGTGTAACATGATTAAGTACAAACGATCAGTTGCATAAATGGATTTTATTAAATTGGAAACCGTCAAATGTGTAATGTCAATTTATATTTCTTTTAAAGAAACCGTCAAATGTAAACCGTCAATTTATAATAAAACCCGCTTAAAAAGCCATCAAATTTTGCAACCGTTAAATTTTGAGAGCAGTACGGTATGTTCAGTTTTTGTACTGTTTTTTGTCGCTCAGAAGAAGAGGAGGAAAAAATGGAAAACGAAAGAAAATGGAAAAATGGGGAAATTGATTTGTCCGCGGTTACATTTTCCTTTTTTTTTTGTACTGCCGAAGACAACGAGCAGCCAAAATGCTGGCTGAAGCTATGTTACCAAGTTCAAGTTCAAGTACATGCCATCTATATAGATATGGTCTGTACAGGGTCTGTATAACCAATGTGGTTCATGGTCTAAATAGACCATGGCTCACATTTTAATTGGCATTGTTTGTTCCCTTACCTGATTATTCACGACCTAGAAAGGAATCCTCGGATCCGTAAGGTTACTGATGGATTCAAGTCGCATAACTGGCTACCCGAGAAAGTAGTTGAGTGCTCCACTGGCGATTACTATCTCCCACTTGAATGAGTAGTGGATTACGGTATACGTTTTAATTCCAGCCTCGCGAGCAATCGGTGTTATTACAGCAGTTAATTAAATTGAATGTGCCCTGCATTGAGCTGCAGACAAGACTGAGAGGGCAGGTGGCATGAGTTGACTTGATGCTCACATGAGTGCCACCAATCGAGACTGCAATAAAACCAAACCGCTTTAAAACTACAGTATTAGATCTTCGTATTTCTAGATAGCTGGTCTCCTGCAATGATTGACCAATTACCAGCTGTTTCTTTATCTAGGCTGAGACTCGTAACATTGAGCAACAGTTTGCAAATACCTACCCCCTACTCTCCTCCTTCCAGCCTCCTTCTGAATCCTCTGAGTGGCTGGGTTTGTTCGAGAGATCCCACACATCCACTTATCTTGGGAGGGATATCTAACCTCACAAAAATTGTATCAGCAATGCGGCTGGGGAACTCGGTAGGATAGCTGGTCATGCTGAAGGGATTGCGTTTCGAACTTGATTCTAACCTGGACATGCATGCCTTCAAACTGTCTGCATGACTATCATTACGTCCTGTAACCGGGAGTGTGGTGTAGCAGTGTTTATGCTACCCATGTTTGCTCAGCCCGCTGACCGTGAGCAGCCTGGGGGCTGATAGACCATGCAAGAAAAACAAAACCAAGTTACTTGATTCTCAACGTTCAGGTGGATCCCACTCCTCATCCTGCCACCATATACGATCGCCGTATTGTGCGCATTCAAGGTGAAAGAGCGTCTTGAACATCTTTTCCATATCCACCAAGCACTGCCACATCCAGGGGTGTGCGCCTTCTCTACATTGTGGCAAGGCAAACATAGCAATCAAGGTCAGCAGTGGTGATGATGGGTCTTGGGGACCAGGGATTTTATTTCCGATTTGTCTGCGCAGCTTCTAGGCAGCTCCCTGAGCCAGCCACTATATTGCACCCAGATATTTAAGCAGTCCTGGGCAGCTGCTTTTGTTGTCCTCAAGGTGCACTAGGTGACGTTATGTTCGGCAGAATAGCCACTCAGGGAAGCTGCCTAGGAGCTACTGCTTGTAGCTGAAAATAAAAGCAGTGTCTGAGATATTGTTTCTATGACAATGAGTGCACAGATGTATGTCAATGTGTGAAGCTTTGAAAGACTGAAGGTATCCCAAAAGTAAAAGTGATATTCACATACACACACAAACAAACAAGTCCTATGCAGCGTCGCAAGCGACGCGGGAAATCGGCGGAGTGTGTTGGCAGCGGAACGAAAGGTGGCAACGAAAATGGATCTTACCAAAGCCAGTTAGTTATGAGACAGTTGGCTGACGTTTTAGACTCCAATTCAGGTCTGGTTTCAATTTTTCGGCCGGTCGGACGGACGGACAAACGGGTAACCCTGGGGGCTTCCACCACCCAGAAGGGGGGCTCCGCCAAAAACCTTACCCAAAGCCTCCAAAACATGCCACACCATGCTATGAACCACCAAGGCACCAACCCTCAACCCAACGCAATTACACACACCATACCTACACAACGCATCACAACAAACACACAACAAACCCTAACCTGAATAGGCAGGCACACTGAGGAGCTGCCTAGAAGCTGCTACACGTAGCCCAAAATAAAAACAGTGCTTTCTCACCCTGTCCTTGGCATCTACACTTGCTCCTGCTTTCACCAAAGCAAGTACGCATTCAAGTTGGCCCAATCCAGCAGCTTGGTGCAGGGGTGTACGACCTTGTTACAAAGTAGATACAATGAACGTGATCAGATGTTGTGCAATCAGTGAGTGTTCTCATGTGTCAAACAACTAACCCTACCAAATCCACATTCCTTCAGGGCTTAACACCGAATAACCAACACACCCCAGCCCCAGCCCAACCAGTAACCCCAACTCTGCCCGAAAAGTCCTTACCTACCCTTGAACCCCAAACCAACCTGGAAAGCCCAACCCCAGTCCTTGCCGCGTGTGTCGTGTGTATGTGTGTCTTGCGTGTGTGTGTGTAGATGCTTGGACGAACAGACGTGTGTAAAATAAAATGCATGTTTTCTTGAAGACCCCCCCCCCCCCCCCCCCCAAATGCTGGCACCACAGTTGATAGTATCACATTTTGCATGATGTGATATGATCAAGCCGACCTCTTTCTTATGCTACGCCAGGGGTTTTCTTAGGGTGCGATTCAGCGGAAAGTGTGATTTTTAGACTTTTCCGTTTGGGCCTGGTGCGATTTCATGTCATATTTGGCCCTTGCTCATCTCACCCCAAATCTCTAGTTTGACGACAAGGCCCTGGGTGAATTCGCCCCAATATGTAAGCAGTGCTGGACAGCTAATTGCATCAGCTTTCAGGTGCACTAGCCTGCGATGACTTTGGTTGAATAGCCAGGCAGATAGAGGAGAGAAGCTGCTACAAGTAGCCCAGAATATAAACAGTGCTTTCTTACCTTTTGCTTAGCATCTACACTTGCTCCTGCTTTCAGCAAAGCAAGTAGGCAGTCAAGGTGGCCCAATCCAGCAGTGTAGTTCAAGGGTGTTGAACCTTTCTGCAAAGTAGATACAATGATCATGATCATATGTTGTGCAAGCGGTGAGTGTTCTTATGTGCCAAACAACCTACCCCATCAAATCCACATACCACCAGCGCCTTACACCAAACAACCAACACACTCCAGCCCCAGCCCTACCAGCAACCGCCACCCGCAAATTCCAAACCCGCTTAGCCCTTCCCGCAAACCCACCCCAACACCAACGCCAACCAAGACAAGACACAACCAAGGCGCAGGGCAAGACACAACCAATCAGTTTCATTTATTGACACTTCTTCAGGTACTGCAAAACTGGGAGGACTGAAATTAGGGTGCGAAATCAAGAAATCGTTGTGAAAGTGGTGCAATATGAGGTTGGCTGCGGTTTGAAGCGATTGATGTCCGCTTGAATACAAATCCACATTTCACACCAGCATGCATGTGTAGATACAATCATTTGGCGTTTGCTGCCATGTAATTCATTCTTACATAGGTCTCAGCATCCACCTTGGCTACGGCTTCCACTAAAGCATTTAGGCAGTCAAGGTGGCCCTCCTGAGCAGCCCGATGTAGGGGTGTGGTCTCTTTCTGCAAGGTATGGACAACCCAACAAGAGTTTTGTTATCAGATGTTGTGCAAGCAATACGTATTTTCATATATGTTTCATGTTTGCACGTGTGCCAGTGTTTCTGATCAAGTGCTATTTATACACAATTGCATTTCGTGTTTCGATCAATTTTATTTTTCCAAGTTCACAAATAATGAAACAAGTCTAACCTTGAATGGTAACGGGTTTCATTATCATCCTCGCATCATAGCTATCAAATGCTGCTTCTACTTTAGCTCCAAGTTATCTAAGAGCATTTTCCTATCTGCAGAATATAAAGGGCATTCTGTTATAAAATGCATCTCATCCTCAACAGCTAGTCTGCCATCCACCAACACAACACCAGCAGATTCTCTCGAAACAGGAGGTAACCCACTTTCATCTGTCAGATTCAACATTTAAATCATATGCATGAACACAACCTTACACTTAATAACATGCACAAAATCATGTAATAAGGTGGTGCAACAACACACTTTAGTACAGTTATTTTCTCTTAGTTATATGCTGCACCTTCTAGGCACCCCCCTGACCCAGCCATTGGGCTCAACCAACTAATTCAGCAGTGCTGGAAAGTTGATTGCATCAGCTTCCTGGTGCACTAGCCTGCTATCATTTTGGCTGAATAGACAGGCAGCCAGTGGAGCTACCTAGAAGCTGCAACACACATCCCACAATATAAACAGTGCTTTCTTACCCTGTCCTTGGCATCTACACTTGCTCCTGCTTTCACCAATGCGAGTACGCAGTCTAGATGGCCCTCAGAAGCAGCTTCGTGCAGGGGTGTTCCACCATCCTGCAAAGTAGATACAATGAATGTATAGAGAGATCAGATGCTGTGCAAGTGTTGAGTGTTATCATGTGCAGAATAATACAACCCACAAATGCCACATACCACCAGCGCCTGGCACCCAACAACCAAACAAACAAAGCTATTGACCCCTTCAAAACCAACTAAAACAAATCGCACACCCAAGCTTCAGCCCCAGTCCTACCTGCAACCCCCACCCTCAAACTCCAACCCCAACCCTTCCTGCAAACCCCAGGCCTTCCCGCAAACCACCACCAACAACAACTCCAACGCCAACCAAAAGAAGACAAGAGGCAACCAAGACAAAATGCAGAGCAAGACACAACCAAGCAGTCTCATTCATTTACAATTGTTTGAGAAATGCAAAATTGGCAGGAATGAAATCAGGGTGTGAAAATAAATAAATAAATCATTGTGGATGTGGTACAATCTGAGGTTGATTGTGGATGTGGTACAATCTGAGGTTGATTGTGGTTTGAAGGCCTTGAATGTCCGCATGAATACAAATCCACATTGCACACCAGCATGCAGGTGTACATAGGTTCACGAGGGCAGCAACAAGGTTACACACACCGCACACTGCACACAAAACAACCCTAGTGGCAGCGGGGCTCGGCGGGGCTTCCCATCCCCATCCCCAGTGGATCCCCATAAACAACTCCCTTGTTATATAACAGCGAGTGCACATATGTATGTTGGGTGAGTGAACCTCATGACTGGAGGTATCACAAATGTACACATGATATTCATACACACACACAGACAAAAACCCTTACCCAAAGCCTCCACAACACGCCATGCCATGCTATGAACCCACCAAGGCACTAAACGTGAACCCAACTCAAAACAAGAACACAACCCAACTCAATACATCACATTAAAAACAAGTTCGATGCAGCGTCGCCTGCGACGCTAAAAATTGGCGGAGAGTGATCGCGAGGGAGTGACAGGTGGCAACGGAAGCGAGTTAGTTACGAGGCCGTTGGCTGACATGTCGGGCTTCATCGCGGTCAGACGGATGGATGGACGAACGGACAAATGGGTAACACTGGGGGCTCCCGCCCCCCAGAAGGGGGGGCTCCGCCAAAAACCAACCTGACACTTTAAACATCAATAAGTGTTAATGTGCGGCCCCCAAACAATCACTAACATCAACGGTACAATGCAGTACAAACAATGTGCCTCCTCCCTCCACACTACCATATTGCCAATACTGAAATCAGGGTGCTCTAGCAAATCAGTTGTTGACTAAGTGGTGCAAGATACATGATGATCGTGGAGTGGAAATTTATGTGCGTATGAATATATAAGTACATAGTAATGTTTCAGGGTGTACCACCGTTGTGCAAAGTAGATACAATGAATGTGTAAGTGATCAGGCTTTGTTCAAGCACTGCACAGTTGCCAAGACTAAAATCAGGGCATTAAAATCAATCAATCATTATGAATGTGGTGCAATATGAGGTTGTTGTGGTGTGACGAGCTTAATGCACGCACGCATTAATTGAATTGTACACTTCACACCAACGTGCAAATGAATGATGTATGTTACAGTCCACGGTTAGCCCACTAGGCTAAAGGGACTTTTCCAAACTCGAAAACTCAAGAAACGTTTCTAGATTAAATGGAGGGACCAATTGAAACTAAAAACATAAGTGATAAATAAACTGGTCCACAACGAAGCATACACCGGAGACACAGTACTGAGGACCTGAGTTCCAGTGATATTAATGTTTATTTAATTTTACGATGAAATGCGGTGTAACTAAGAACATTCTTACTTTGTCCCTTGCATCCACATTGGCTCCAGCATTCAACAAAGCCTTTAAACAGCTAAGTTAACCATTCTCTGCAGTCGCATGCAGGGGTGTTTTCTTTTTCTGCAAGGTAGGAACAGCTCAAGAGTTTAGCAATTAGACGTTGTGCAAGTGGTGCCCCCCCCCCCCCCCCCCCCCCCCCCCCCCCCCCCCCCCCTAATTCCCTCGACACTCCACCCACCCAACTAACACAAATCATTCAACGAACAAGGCAACACCACCGCCTCACCAACACAAATGCACCACAAACAATAACGCCAGAGCTCCAAACCCAGCCGCAACTCTTTCACAATCACAATCACAAGCCTCAACTTCCCACAAAATCCAACCAACAGTCAGACGAATCCCCATACCATCAGCTCTGAACAAGCAACAACAAGCAACAACAACCAAAACTGCAACGCCATTGATCCCAACACCCAACATTGCTACACCCTGAACCCAACATCCCTGCTGCAGCCCAAGCTAGCTCTGCATGCAACCCCCACCCCAACCGTAACCGGCAACCCCCACCAGCAACCCCCAACCCCAACCACTATTCCCACCCCCGACCCAACCCCTTGCAAACCCAATGCTCCCCACCACCATAACTACCTACATACCCTCCTCCACACACATCCACAATCACAAACAATGCAGTAGGTGTAGGACAAGACACAACCAAGAAGTCTCATACATTTACAATTGTTTGTGCAATGCAATGTGTAGGAGTGAACTCAGGGTGTGAAAATCAACCAATCAATCATTGTGAAAGTATTGCAATATGAGGTTGGTTGTGGTTTGAAGCGCTTAATGTCCGCATGAATGCAAATGCACATTTCACATCAGCATGCATGTGTACATACAATCATGTACTCATTTTGCATATGCTGCAATGATTTTCGTTCTTACCCAGCCCTCAGCATCCACGTGGGCTCCGGCTTAGACCTTTAGGCAGCCAAGGTGGCCTTTTTCAGCAACCCAATGCACGGGCGTCATATATTCCTTCAAGTTAAAAAAATTGTTAGATTCAAGTGATCAGATTGTGTGCAAACGGCAAGTATTCACGTGTGTGTGTATGTTTGTTCGTATGTGTTCATGTGTGTGTGACTGTGTGTGTATGTGCGAGAGTGATCAAGTCCTATTTGTAAAATATAAACACGTTTTTAAAAAACGTTTTTAAAACACGTTTTTTAATCAAACGTCCTTGTAAACGTTGACAAATGCTTCCAAACTTGAATGGTTACTCGTTTCATTATCATCCTAGTAAAAATTATAACTACATATAAAACACTGTTTCTAGTTTAATTACAAGTTGGCAAAGAGCATTTTCTTATCTTTATAATATAAAAGGCATTATACTAAATAATGTGTCTCATCCTCAACATCTCATCTGAAATCAATATTCAAATCATATGCACAGTATTCCACTCCACACAAACATGCAAACAATCAAGTCAGATTCACTTTTCACATTATATACATGTGGACAGTAATGCACTTCATGCCATCATGCATACAATCATGCTTGGAGGTGGTGCGAAGACACTTTTTAGGCTCGGCCCTAAGGGGCCTTGGAGAGAGTGTTTGCAAGTGCTCTCTCTAAATATGGTATCTAAAAAGAAAGAGCAAAGCTTTTTTAGACCATATTTCCCCTTTGGGGCTTATAGTGATTTTCTCTTTGGTTACTCACTACAGCTGCTAGACAGCTCCCTGATCCAGCCTTTGGGCTCAGCCCAAATATTTCAGCAGTGCAGGGCAGCTACGTAATTTTATTGACACCCATACACATAAAAGGCTCACATTTGCCTGCTGCCAGTCTTGCTTGCAATAATGGAACATTCATTCAGATAGATTAGGCCCATGCATACTACCTGACCATAGTGTTTATTGCCTGCTTTATATATAAGAGTGGTGCACGATGTAGATCCTACTCACAATCAATAGAACAATTAGAGGGAAGCAGAGTTACCTCAGCATCAGCATCATCAGCATCATCAGCATCATCTCCATCAGGCCAGTCAGTTAGGGGCGCCCCTCAACAAGAGTGAGAGGACTTCAGCAAGATCTCCTGCCTTGGATGCCTTAAGCAAATTGCGCACACTGACATCTGGCCCCCTATGTTTTACCTCTGACTGCATATGTGTATGTGCATGTGTAAACTGGATGTGGGGGTAGAAGAGGTGAGGCTGGTTGGGGGTACAGGAGGTGGGAGTGGGGGTGTTTGCATGTGGGTGGGTGGTGGTTAGAAAGTTTTTTCTTTGTGTGTGTGTGTGTGTGGTGTGGGGGGGGGGGGGAGGGGGGGGGGGGGGGGGGGGGGGGTATGTGTGTGTTGGGGGGTGGGGTGTGGGGGGTGTGGGGGGGTGGGGGGGGGAGGGGGGGCTACCTGTGATTGACTAGTATGCAAGAGTGTTTCATCTACTCAATACCTAAGTGGGTGTGCATGGGCACTGCCCTGGAAGTGAGTGTGAGCAACCAATTCTCCCTGTGTGTATATCTGACCAATATTACATGGAAGTCTGCGGTTTGGGCAGTGCTTGGATGTGGATGGAGTGCTACTTGCCTCAGTGGTAGCAATTTTCGTCTGCTTTTGTTGCATTGCCGTGCTAGGCCCAGGGCTCTTCCCAACTGGTGTCGCCAGGTTGCGTGGTGCGGTGCACGTCCGATTAGGAGGAGGAAAGGCTCTCGAATGCCACACTGGCTTCGCCACGGTAACAGGCGTGGCGAACTTCCAAAGGTTCATAGTTCCGACGATGTTGGGGCAATCGCGGAAATACAAGAGAAGAAGATCCAAAGGCTTTGCGATAAGGGTAGGAGATAATACAGGAAGAGATAAGATGAGATAGAAAGGGATGGGGATAAGTATAGAAAGCAGAGGGTGAAACCGCTAAGGGGGTTCACCCCAAAGTGCAGCTCGGTGCAGCTTCAGTACTTGACGGTGCGCGGTGCCGTGCCCCTACGATAGCCCCTCCACGTCACCGTCCAGACCCCCCAACCCACCCCCGCCCCCGCCCCACCCCATCATGATGTCGATCATGCAGCCACGCTCCCAAATCTGCTCTCCATTTCCATCTCCAAAGAAACTGCTCCACGCTCCCATCAGTCCATCTCTCTCTCCCAAGCTCCTTGAACAGACATCCTGTGCACCGAACCATGCACGTCCGAATAGCCCCCTACCCCGCCCTACCCTGCCTCTGCCCCCCACGGCCTCCACGTCCGTCGCATCAGTCCCAGGTCCGTCGCATCAGTCCCACACCCATGCATGTCGAGAACCTCGTCGACCTGTCGAACGGGTTAGGTTCACACCCAAGGCGGTGAGGGCGTCCCCCGAAGGGGGGTTGAGCGAGATGAGCAGGAGGGGGGTCATGTCCCTTGCGACTGCTGCTGTACTCACCGGGGGAGCTGTTGGGGACGC
This sequence comes from Chlamydomonas sp. ICE-L, assembly GCA_013435795.1. Taxonomy (NCBI): domain Eukaryota; kingdom Viridiplantae; phylum Chlorophyta; class Chlorophyceae; order Chlamydomonadales; family Chlamydomonadaceae; genus Chlamydomonas; species Chlamydomonas sp. ICE-L. The sequence goes on from JACBWV010000825.1 coordinate 4,881,513, forward strand.
GGTTTCTGTTTCAGCCTCCGCCACTGCTGGGGACTGGAGCTCCTACGGGTTGAACATCCTGTGAATGATTACGTCCCCAAGGTGTGTGTGTTTGTGTGTACGGTATGTGCGTGTGTGTGTGTGCATGTTACCTGAAGGTTGAGCGTGTGAGTATGGATGTTGCCCGTTGGCATATGTTGACTGTGTAGGTATGAGTTAATGCCTGTGTGTGTAATGATGTTTGTGCCTATGGATGTTGATGGTATGTGGATGAATGTAGAGTGTGTGTGCATGGATGTTGCCAATGTGTGTATATATGATGCGTGTGTGTGAATGGATGTTTATTGTGTGTGCATGATTTTTGAACACCACAACTCGAACTTAATCACATGGCTCCAGGCATCCAACTGAGGGCTGTGCGTGTTTCACGTAAACTCTCAAAGGGATTTGGACAACCCTGGGTGAGTGCTGCACTGGCAATGAGTACTCCACTTAAATGGATAGTGGATCACATATTTTCATGTCAGCCTATCGTGCAGTAGGTGTTATTATGTTTCGTTCCATTCAAGTCAGTACAGCAGTTAGTTGAATAAGCCCGACCTTTGGCTTGAACTGGGCCGGCAGGTGGCATGAGTGGACTTGATGTCCACTGGAGTACTTGAACTTGGTTACATGGCTCCAGCCAGCAATTTGGCTTCTTGCCGTCTTCAGGGGTAAAATCAATTACAAGGAAAAATCACAAGAGTACACTACCACCAATCAAGACCGCCAGAAACCACACCGCTGTAGAACCGCAGTATTGGTTGGACCTCCTTATTTATAGATAGCTGGTATCCTACAATGATTTACCAATTACCAGCTGTTTTTATTAAGGCTGCGACTTGTAACATTGGGCAACAGTAGTTGGCAAAGACCTACCCCTTTCCCTCTCCCTCCTAGCTTCATTATGAATCCTCTGGGTGGCTGTTTTGTTTTAGAGATCCCACACTCCCCCTTATCTTGGGGGTGGTGTGTGTGTGGGGGGGGGGGGGGGGAGGGGGGGGGGGGGGGGGGGGGGGGGGGGGGGGGGATCCTAGCTCAGAAAAAAGCTACCAGCAATGCGGCTGCGGAACTTGCTACAGGTACTTGCTTATTATTCTTACATACATGGTTTATCCGCATCAAGGCTTCTCGTCGTCTGTGGTTGAGCAAACATGGGTAGCAATTACCATAGCACCTGGATAGTTACCGATGATTGGAGCTAGCTGCATTTTTATCATTTGTACATTTTACACTGATCAGAGACTATGTGATCCCGACCCTGACCCTGACTCTCACCGATGCGGTATGCCAGCCTGTCAAGGCTAGAATCGGCCCGCTTGGCGACTTACACAGTTACACGAAGTCAAAGTTTCCATCTCGGGTGACCTCCACAACATCAAAATCAAACCCAAGTACCCAACTAGGTGGATTTTACCAGGAGAGTCAACCAACCAACGACCTGTTGGAGGGATCGCGTTTCTAATTTGATTCTGACCTGGACGTACATGTCTTCATGTCTTCAACTGTCTGCAGCACTATGATTACGATCTGCACTCAGGTATCGCACGGGCGACTTGGAATATGAAGACATTGAGCAGCCCAAAGTTGGTTGAGGAACCATGTAGCAGTTAAATTAAATTCAATTCTGCAGCACTATCATTATGATCTGCACTCGGGAGTGTGGTTGAGTATCTGCAGCACTATGATAACGATCTGCACTCGGGAGTGTGGTGTAGCAGTGTATGCTACCCATGTTTGCTCAACCACAGACGACACAAGTTAACTTGATTCTGACCGCTCGGGTGGCTTCCACTCCTTATCCTGCCGCCGTATGCAATCGCTGCATTGTGCGTATTCAAGTTGAAAGAGCGTCTTGGACAAGTTGACCAAATCCAGAAGCCACTGCCACATCCAGGGGGGTACGACCATCCTACATTTTGGCAAGTCATATGTAGCAATCAAGGTCAGCAGTGGTGATTATGGGTCTTGGGGACCAGGGGTTTTCTTCTCGAGTTTTATGCGCAGCTTCTGGGCAGCTCCCTGAGCCGGCCACTGTGCAGCACCCAAATATTTCAGTAGTTCTGGACAGCTGATTGTGTCTGCTGTCCACAACTACTGAAGTGTATATATATATATATATATATATATATATATATATATATATATATATATAAATCAGTGTCGGGGATATCATTTTATGACAATGAGTGCACAGATGTATGTCGAATGTGTGAAGCTTTGAAGCACATGACTGAAGGTATACCAGATGTGCACGAGATATTCATATTCATATACACACACACAACTAAAATCCTTGACCAAAGCCTCCACAACACGCCATGCCATGCTATGAACCACCAAATCACCAACCCTCAACCCAATCTGATGACATAAACCATGCCAACACCACACATCTCAATAAAACACAACACACCTTAACTTGAATAGCCAGGCTCTCAAGAGGAGCTGCATAGAAGCTGCTACACCTAGCCAAAAATAAAAAAGTGCTTTCTTACCTCATCCTTGGCATCTACACTTGCTCCTGCTTTCACCAAAGCGAATATGTTGGCAAGGTTGCCGCCTCCAGCAGCTTGGTGCAGGGGTGTACTACCTCCCTGCAAAGTAGATATAATGAAAGATTGAAGTGATCAGATGTTGTGCAACCTGTGAGTGGTCTCATGTGTAGAACAACTAACCCCACCAATGCCCCATTCCACCAGCACCTAACAACCAACAACCAGCACTCCAATGCCGTTGACCCCAAAACCCAACTCCAAAACACCCCTAACGCACGCACCCCAGGCCCAGCCCTGCCAACAGCCCCCACCCGCAGATGCACCCCGATCCTACCAGCAAACTCCAACCCCAGCCCCTCCCTCGAACCCTACCCTCAAACCCCAAACCTACCTGCAAAATCCAACCCAAGCTCATCCATCAAAACCCACTCTACCCGCAAACCCCAACCCTACCCGCAAACCCAACCCAAGCCCTTCCTGCAAACACACCCGCAAAGCCTTAACCCCACCCCGACAACAACTCCAACGCCAATAAAGCCAAGAAAAGATGCAGGGCAAGGCACAACCAAGATGTCTCATTGATTTACAATTGTTGAGTACTGCGACATTTGCAGTGTTGAAATCAAGGTGTGAAAAGCAATCAATCAATCATTGTGAATGTTGTACAATATGAGGTTGATTGTTGTTTTAAGTGCTTGATGTCCGCATGAATACAAATGCACATTCAACACTAAAATGCATGTGTGCAAGCAATCATTTGGCTTGTGCTGCAATGATATGCATTCTTACACTGGTCTCAGTATCCACCTTGGCTCCGGCACAAAAGCTTTTAGGCAGTCAATATAACCCTCTTTTACAGCCCAATATCTCATGTACGTTAGAATGTGTGTGTGCGTGTATGTGATCAAATGCTGTTTCGAACTAATAACACTTAATGTTTTTACCACATTTCTTATAAAAGCGGTCGAATACTTCCAACCTTGAATGGTTACGGGATTCATTATTATCATCATATTATGAGTGACTATTAAATGCTCCTTCTAGTTGAATTCCAAGTTTAACAAACAGCTTATCCTATCTTCAGAGTATGAAAGGCATCCCGGGGTATTCCATTATATAATGCATCTCATCCTTAACAGTTCGCCTGCCATCAACCAATATAACACAACACACATAAATTCTCTCAGAACAGGAAGTGACTCAGTTCCATCAGTCAAATTCAAAATCGAAATCATATGCATGCACAAAACATTACACTTCATATCAACATGCACAAAATCATGTCAGAGGGTGGTGCAACGACACTATTTAGTTAAGTGCTTTTCTCTTTAGTTACACGCTGCAGCTTCTAGGCAGCTCCATGAGCCAGCTGTTGGGGTAAGCTCAATTATGTAAGCAGTATTAAACAGCTAATTGCATCAGCCTCCAGGTGCACTAGCCTACTATTATTTTCGCTGAATAGCTAGCCAGGCAGATAAGTCGAGGAGAGAAGCTACCACACATAGCCAAAATATAAACAGTGCTTTCTTACCTTGTCCTCGGCATCTACACTTGCTCCTGCTTTCACCAAAGCAAGTAGGCACTCAAGGTGGACGCATTTTGAAGCGATGAGCAGGGGTGTAACACCTCCCTGCAAAGTAGAGACAATGAACATGATCAGATGTTGTGCAAGTGGTGAGTGTTCTCGCGTGCCAAGCAACAACTAACCCCACCAAATCCACATTCCACCAGCGCCTAACAACGGACAACCAACACACCCCAGCCCCAGCCCAACCGGTAAACCCCAACTCCAACCCTATCCGCAAAGTCCAACACCAGCCCTTCACGCAAACCCACCCCAACACCAACTCCAACGCGTAGACAAGACAAGAAGCAACCAAGACAAGATGCAGGGCAAGACACAACCAAGCAGTCTAATTGATTAACATTTTTCAAGTTATACAAAATTGGGAGGAATGAAATCAGGGTGTAATGCCAATCATTGTGAATGAGGTGCAGTATGAGGTTGAATGTGGTTTGAAGCGATTGATGTCCGCATGAATACAAGTGCACATTTCACACCAGCATGCATGTCTACATACAATCATTTGGCATGTGCTGCAATGATATTCATTCTTACAATGCTATTAGCATCCACCTTGGCTCCGGCATCCACCAAAGCATTTAAGCAGTCAAGGTGGCCCCGTCGAGCAGCCCAATGCAGGGGTTTGGAGCTTTCCTGCAAGAGTTCAGTAATTAGATGTTGTACAAGTGGTCAGTATTCTCATGTGTGTTTGTATGTGTGTGTCTGTGAAGTGCTATATATAACAAAATAGCATTATTTTTTGTATCACATTTATATATACAAGCTGTCAAAAATACTTCCAACATTGAATGGTTACGGGCTTCATTATCATCCTCATATTAGAGCTATTAAACGCTGCTCCTAGTTGAAGTCAAAATGTATCAAATTGCATTTTTTATCTTCATAATATTAGGGGCATTCCATTATAAAATGCACCTCATCCTCCATAGCTTGTCTGCCATCAACCAAGATAACACAACACCTGCAGATTCTCTTGGAACAGGAGGTGACCCAGATTCATCTGTCAGATAATTATTTAAATCATATGCGTGTACACAACGCTACACGTCATACCAACATGCCCAAAACCATGTAATACGTTGGTGCAACGACACTCTTTCATGCAGTTATTTTTTCGTAGTTATACGCTGCACTTTCTGGACACCCCCCTGACCCAGCCATTGGGCTCGACCAATATGTTCCAGCAGTGCTGGACAGCTGATAGCATCAGCTTCCTGGTACACTAGCCTGCTATCACTTTGGCTGAATAGTCAGGCAGCCAGAGGAGCTACTTAGAAGGTACTACACGCAGCCCACAATCTTATATGTGCTTTCTTACCATCCCCGTGGCATCTGCACTTGCTCCTGCTTTCACCAAAGCAAGTAGGCATTCAAGGTGGCCCGCTATAGCAGCTGCATGCAGGGGTGTAAGACCCATCTGCAAAGTAGATGCATCGCACTCCAGGAATTCCCAACAGTGCTGCAAAATAGATACATTGAATGTGTAGAGTGATTAGATGTTGTGTAAGGGGTGAGTGTTATCAAGTGCAGAACAACCAACCACACTAATTCCTCATACCACCAGCACCTAACACCCAACAACCAACATGTCTCGGCATCCAACTTGGCTCCGGCTTCCACCAAAGCATTTAAGCAGTCAAGGTGGCCCCCTCGTGCAACCATATACAAGGGCGTCCAATCCTTCATGGCAGAAACAGTGTGAGATTCAAGTGATCAGATGTTGTGCAAACAACCATTATTTTTATGTATGTCTGTGTCTGTGTGTGTGCGACTGTGTGTGTGCGTGAATGATAGAGTGCTTTTTATGAAGAAAAACATTTCGTTGTTATCATTTTCTTTGTAAAATTGTCAAATACTTCCAACCTTGAATGGTTCAGGCTTTTATTATCATCCCCAAATTAAACACTGCTTCAAATTTAATTCCAGATGTATCAAAACAAATTTTACTATCTTTAGAATAGTAAGGGCAATCCATTTTATAACGTGTCTCATCCTGAACAGCTTCTCTGCCATCAACCAAGACAGCACAAGACCTGCAAATTCTCAGAACAAGAGGCGACTAAATTCCATCTAACAAATTCAATATTCAAATTATATGCATGAACACAACATTACACTTCATACCAACATGCACACAATCAGATTTAATATTCGCATTATATACATGTGCACAACATTACACTTCATACCAACATGCACACAATAATGTCAGAAGGTGGTTCATGGCAACATCACTCTTTTTTACCGTGTTTTTGTCTCCGGTTACACGCTGCGGCTGCTAGGCAGCTCACTGAGCCAGCTGTTGGGCTCAGCCCAAATATTTCAGCATTACTGGGCACCTGGTTGCATCAGCTTCTAGGTGCACTAGCCAGCAATCACATTGGCTGGGTAGCCAACCAGCCAGAGGACCTGTGTAGAAGCTGCTATATGCAACCCACAATATAAACAGTGCTTTCTTACCCATCCATTGGCATCTACACTTGCTCCTGCTTTCACCAATGCAAGCAGGCAGTCAAGATGGCCTTCTGAAGCAGCTGCGTGAAGGGGTGTACTACCATCCTGCAAAGTAGATACAATGAACAATTAAAGTGATCAGATGTTGTGCAAGTGGTGGGTGTTATCACGTGCAGAACAACCTACCCCACCTATTCCCCACACCACCCGGGCCTTACACCCAACAACCAACACCCTAACAACGTTGAACCCCAAAACCCAACTCCACAAAAAAAAAAAAATTGCACACACCCCAGCCCCAGCCCCAGTCCTACCAGCAACCCCCACTCCCAAACCCCAAACCCAACCCTTCCCGCAAACCCCAGGCCATCCCGCAAACCACCACCACCACCAACTCCAACGCCAACCAAGAGAAGACAAGACGCAACCAAGACAAAACGCAGAGCAAGACATAACCAAGCAGTCTCATTCATTTACAATTGTTTGATAAATGCGAAATTGGCCGGATTGAAATCAGGGTGTGAAAATCAAACAATCTATTCTTGTGAATGTGGTACAATATGCAGTTGAATGTGGTTTCAAGTGCCTGATGTCTACATGAATACAAATCCACATTTTACACCAGCATGCAGGTGTACATACAATCAATTAGCATGTGCTGCAATGATATTGATTCGTACACTGTTATCAGCGTTCACGTTGGCTCCGGCTTCCACCAAAGCATTTAGGCAGTCAAGGTTGCCCCCTTGTGCAGCCCAGTGCAGGGGGGGCGGATCTCCCTGCAAGGTAGGGACAATACACGATTTTTGTTATCAGATGTTTTGCAAGCAGTCAGTATTTTCATGTATGTTTCATGTTTGTATGTGTGTGAGTGTTTGTGACAAAGTGCTATTCCTAAACAATTGCGTTTCGTTTTCGATCTCAATTCTTTATCAAAGTTGACAAATACTTCCAACTGTGACTGGTCCAGGTTTCATTATCATTCTCATATTAGAGCTATTAAATGCTGCTTCTAGTTGAATTCCAAGTTATCAAAGAGCATTTTCGTATCTGCAGAATATAAAGGGTATTCCATTATAAAATGCATCTCATCCTCTACAGATCGTCTGCCATCAACCCAGATAACACAGCACCTACATATTCTCTCGGAACAGGAGGTGCCCCAGGTTCATCTGTCAGATTCAATATTTAAATTATATGCATGTAAGCAACGTTACACTTCATACCAAAATGTACAAAATCTCTTTAGTACAGTGCTTTCCTCTTAGTTACACGCTGCGCCTTCTAGGCACCCCCCTGACCCAGCCATTGGGCTCAACCAAATATTAAAGCATTGCTGGAAAGCTGATTGCATAAACATGATGCACTAGCCTGCTATCACTTTGGCTGAATAGCCAGGAAGCCAAAGGAGCTGCCTAGAAGCTGCTAGCGCATCCCACAAATTAAAGTGCTTTCTTACCTTATTCTTGGCATCTACACTTGCTCCTACTTTCACCAGAGCAAGTAGGCAGTCTAGGCGGCCCTCTATAGCAGCTTGGTGCAGGGTTGTACTACCAACCTGCAAAGTAGTTACAATGAATGATTACAGTGATCAGAAGTCGTGCATGCAGTCATGTGCAGAACAACTGACCCTACCAAAGCCACATAACACCAGCATCCACTTCATACCAGCATCCACACAATAATGTCCATAAGGTGGTGCATGGCAACGACACTCTTTTGTACGGTGCTCTTATCTTTGGTTATACGCTGCGGCTGCTAGGCAGCTCACTGAGCCAGCTGTTGGGCTCAGCCCAAATATTTCAGCATTTCTGGGCACCTGATTGCATCAGCTTCTAGGTGCACTAGCCTGCTATCACTTTGGCTGAATAGCCAGGCAGCCAGAGGAGCTGCCAAATAGCTGCTAGAGCATCCCATGATATAAAAAGTGCTTTCTTACATTGTCCTTGGCATCTACACTTGCTCCTGCTTTCACCAAAGCAAGAAGGCAGTCAAGGTGGCCCGCTTCAGCAGCTACATGCAGGGGTGTTCTACCTCCAACAGCTCTGTATACCTTGGGTGTCCAAACTTCCTGCAAAGTATACACCATGAACGTGTAAATAGATTATATGATGTGCACGCGGTGAGTATTCTCATGTGGAGAACAACTAACCCCATCACTTTCCCATACCACCAGGGCCCAAGGACGAAGAATCACCACTCCAACACCATTGACTTCCACCACTCAATAACTCAACATCCCCGACCGCACTCAGCCCAAACTCAGCCTAACCAGCAACCCCAACCCACAAACCCCTACCCTACCCTACCCGAAGACCCCAGTCCCAACCACGAAAACAAAGTCAACCAAGACAAGACGCAACCCAGACAAGACACAGCGCATAGCACAACCTAGCAGACTCATTGATTAACAAGTTTTAAAGTTCTGCAAAATTGGGAGGAATGAAATCAGGGTGTGAAATCAATCAATCATTGTGAATGTGGTGCAATATGAGGTTGATTGTGGTTTGAAGCGATTGATGTCCGCATGAATACAAATGCACATATCACACTATAATGCATGCGTGCAAGCAATCATTTGGCTTGGGCTGCAATTTCATGCATTCTTACATTGGTCTCAGCATCCAACTTGGCTCCGGCACAATAGCATTTAGGCAGTCAAAAGTACACTCTTGCACAGCCCAATATCTCATGTATGTTCGTATGTGTGTGTATGTGTGATCAAATGCTGTTTTTAACAAATAACAGTTTATTTTGTGTTCCATCTTTCCTTTAAAAGCGGTTGAATTCTTCCCACCTTGAACGGTTAAGTATGGTATTAATTATTATCATCATATTATGAGTGACTATTAAATGCTGCTTCTAATCGAATTCGAATGTTAACGAAGAGCTTTTTCCTATCTTTTGAGTATAAAGAGCATCCCGGGGTATTCCATTATATAATGCATCTCATCCTCAACAGCTCGCCTGCCATCAACCAATATAACACAACACCCACAAAGTCTCTCAGAACAGGGAGTGACTTAGTTCCATCTGTCGAATTCATAATTCAAATCATTTGCATTCACAAAGCATTACACTTCATATCAGCATGCCCACAATCATGTCAGAGGGTGGTGCAACGGCACTCTTTAGTGCAGTGCTTTTCTCCTTGGTTACACGCTGCAGCTTCTAGGCAGCTACATGAGCAAGCTGTTGAGATAAGCCCCAATATGTAAGCATTGCTGGACAGCTAATTGCATCAGCTCCCAGGAGCACTAGCCTGCTTGTACTTTGGCTGAATAGCCAGGCAGACAGAGGAGAGAAGCTGCTACACGTAGCCAAAAATATAAACAATGATTTCTTACCCAGTCCTTGGCATCTACACTTGCTCCTGCTTTCACCAGAGCAAGTAGGCAGTCAAGGTGGCCCAATTCAGCAGCTTCGTGCAGGGGTGTTCTACCTAGCTGCAAAGTAGATACAATGAACGTGATCAGGTGTTGTGCAAGCGGTGAGTGTTCTCATGTGCCATACAACCAACCCCACCAAATCGACATACCACCAGCACCAGCTCCTAACACCGAACATCCAACAAACCCCAGCCCCAGCCCTACCAACAACCCCCACCCGCTCACCCCAGCCCCAACCCCAAGCCCACCAGCTAAGTCCCCCCCCTCCCCTCCCCCACCCCACCCCCCCACCCCCCACACACACACCAACTCCAACGCCAACGCCAACCAACCAAGACAAGATGCAGGACAAGACACAACCAAGCAGTCTCATTGATTAACATTTTTTCAAGTTATGAAAAATTGGCAGGGATGAAATCAGGGTGTGAAAATCAATCAATTAATCAATCATTGTGAACGTGGTGCAATATGATGTTGATTGTGGTTGAAGCACCTGATCTCCGCATGAATAAAAATGCATTTTTCAGCCCAGGATGCATGTGTACATACAATCATTTGGCATGTGCTGCGATGATATTCATTCTTACCATGTCCTCAGCATCCACCGTGGCTCCAGCTTCCACCAAAGCATTTAGGCAGTCAAGGTGACCCTCTTGAACAGCCAAATGCAGGGGTCTTATCTCATACTGAAAAGTAGGGACAGTACATGAGTTATGCTATCAGATATTGTGCAGCCCAATGCAGGGGTGTGGCCTCCTCCTGCAAGGTAGGGACAGTACATGAGTTATGCTATCAGATATTGTGCAAGCGGTAAGTATTTCCATGTATGTTTTAGGAGTGGAGTGGAGTGGAGTGTGAAGTTTGGAGAGAGGTGAGTGGAGAGTGGAGAGGAGTGGAGTGGAGTGGATTTTAGGTTTAATTACAAGTTGTCAAAGAGCATTTCCTATCTTTATAATATGAAGGGCATTATCCTATATAATGCATGTAATCCTCAACATCTCGTCTGAAATTAACAAAGATAACATTAAGGGCGCCTGGAGGCGCGTCCCGAATGAAATGATTCGGATCCTTAGTTCAATGTATTTTTAATTAATTGAATTGAATTGTATTTAATGTTGTGTTATTTTAATTCGATTTATTCCTTTCCATTTAATTTAATTAACGTGATTTGAATGCATGTAATTGCTTTAAATTGTATCAATTCGAATTGGATTAAATTCGAAGGGCGCCTGGAGGCTTTAAATTAATTGAATTCCAATGAATCGATTGATGATTTAGCATTGTTAACTACAAGGTGACGGAAAAGAGAGTTGTTGGAGGGTTGTTGATTTTTAAGCAGTATTGAACGTTTCTGTAATGTAATGAAATGCATTTATGTAGATTGACTTTTTTTAAGAATTTGATGCAAGAAAAATGAGTCCAATCAGGTGTCTGGTTGATTTTACGGAATTTGTTCAAGGTATTGCATGTTTCGGCCCAGCCCAGACGTGAACGGTATATCCCGTCCTGCTGAACGGGCGTTTGGCCAGCGGCAGGTGGCGTGGCTTGCCACTGCCGCCGCCCGGTGGCCCCCGCCCCCGTCCCCGCCCCTGCCCCCGTCCCCGCCCCTGCCCCCGGCCCCTGCCCCGCCCCCGCCAGGTGGCCACCGCCCCTGCCCCACGCACGGCCCTGAGGTGGGGTCCGTGGGCTAATTATTGCAGAAGTGCCCGAGGGGAATGTTTCGTCCATTGTGATGCTTACATGTTTCGCCTCCAATTTTTGACGACAATTCTGCTCCCAAACCTGTGTTTGCGCACATGTTTAAGTGGTTCAAATTTGAAATGTTAGCTCAAAACACCCTGAAATCAAATTGTTAACCGTTAATTGTAGCTATTTGGCCCAACCTGAGCTCCTTCTCAAGAATTGCGATGCTCATATGTGCTCTGGTCAGAATATGTCCGGTATAAATAAGTCTTATAATTCATCAAAAATATAGAATGTTCAATTTTTTTTATGTTTTTCATAAAACCTGAAAATTTGGTTTGTGACACACGGACGGACGGACGAACGAACGAACGAACGGACATTTTAATGGGGCTAATCCCTCTTCAAATAAAGGGCGCCTGGAGGCGCATCCCGAATGAAAATGTCTTATATTTGGGATATCTTATACAATGTTTCGTTTTTTTGTGATTTGAAGTGAAACCCGAAAAGTAGGTTGTGACGGACACACACACACACGGACATTTTTGACAGGCTAATCCCTCAATCAAAAATAAATTTTTTCATTCGGGTATAAAGGGCGCCTGGAGGCGCAACCCGAATGAAAATGTCTTATATTTGGGATATCTTATACAATGTTTCGTTTTTTTGTGATTTGAAGTGAAACCCGAAAAGTAGGTTGTGACGGACACACACACACACGGACATTTTTGACAGGCTAATCCCTCAATCAAAAATAAATTTTTTCATTCGGGTATAAAGGGCGCCTGGAGGCGCGTCCCGAATGAAAATGTCTTATATTTGGGATATCTTATACAATGTTCCGTTTTTGTGTGATTTGAAGTGAAACCTGAAAAGTAGGTTGTGACGGACACACACACACACGGACATTTTTGACAGGCTAATCCCTCAATCAAAAATAAATTTTTTCATTCGGGTATAAAGGGCGCCTGGAGGCGCAACCCGAATGAAAATGTCTTATATTTGGGATATCTTATACAATGTTTCGTTTTTTTGTGATTTGAAGTGAAACCCGAAAAGTAGGTTGTGACGGACACACACACACACGGACATTTTTGACAGGCTAATCCCTCAATCAAAAATAAATTTTTCATTCGGGTATAAAGGGCGCCTGGAGGCGCGTCCCGAATGAAAATGTCTTATATTTGGGATATCTTATACAATGTTCCGTTTTTGTGTGATTTGAAGTGAAACCTGAAAAGTAGGTTGTGACGGACACACACACACACGGACATTTTTGACAGGCTAATCCCTCAATCAAAAATAAATTTTTTCATTCGGGTATAAAGGGCGTCTGGAGGCGCGTCCCGAATGAAAATGTCTTATATTTGGGATATCTTATACAATGTTTCGTTTTTTTGTGATTTGAAGTGAAACCTGAAAAGTAGGTTGTGACGGACACACACACACACGGACATTTTTGACAGGCTAATCCCTCAATCAAAAAAAAAAAAATTCATTCGGGTATAAAGGGCGCCTGGAGGCGCGTCCCGAATGAAAATGTCTTATATTTGGGATATCTTATACAATGTTTCGTTTTTTTGTGATTTGAAGTGACACCTGAAAAGTAGGTTGTGACGGACACACACACACACGGACATTTTTGACAGGCTAATCCCTCAATCAAAAATAAATTTTTTCATTCGGGTATAAAGGGCGCCTGGAGGCGCGTCCCGAATGAAAATGTCTTATATTTGGGATATCTTATACAATGTTTCGTTTTTTTGTGATTTGAAGTGAAACCTGAAAAGTAGGTTGTGACGGACACACACACACACGGACATTTTTGACAGGCTAATCCCTCAATCAAAAAAAAAAAAATCATTCGGGTATAAAGGGCGCCTGGAGGCGCGTCCCGAATGAAAATGTCTTATATTTGGGATATCTTATACAATGTTTCGTTTTTTTGTGATTTGAAGTGAAACCTGAAAAGTAGGTTGTGACGGACACACACACACACGGACATTTTTGACAGGCTAATCCCTCAATCAAAAAAAAAATCCATTCGGGTATAAAGGGCGTCTGGAGGCGCGTCCCGAATGAAAATGTCTTATATTTGGGATATCTTATACAATGTTCCGTTTTTTTGTGATTTGAAGTGAAACCTGAAAAGTAGGTTGTGACGGACACACACACACACGGACATTTTTGACAGGCTAATCCCTCAATCAAAAATAAATTTTTTCATTCGGGTTTAAAGGGCGTCTGGAGGCGCGTCCCGAATGAAAATGTCTTATATTTGGGATATCTTATACAATGTTTCGTTTTTTTGTGATTTGAAGTGAAACCTGAAAAGTAGGTTGTGACGGACACACACACACACGGACATTTTTGACAGGCTAATCCCTCAATTAAAAATAAATTTTTTCATTCGGGTTTAAAGGGCGCCTGGAGGCGCGTCCCGAATGAAAATGTCTTATATTTGGGATATCTTATACAATGTTCCGTTTTTTTGTGATTTGAAGTGAAACCTGAAAAGTAGGTTGTGACGGACACACACACACACGGACATTTTTGACAGGCTAATCCCTCAATCAAAAATAAATTTTTTCATTCGGGTATAAAGGGCGTCTGGAGGCGCGTCCCGAATGAAAATGTCTTATATTTGGGATATCTTATACAATGTTTCGTTTTTTTGTGATTTGAAGTGAAACCCGAAAAGTAGGTTGTGACGGACACACACACACACGGACATTTTTGACAGGCTAATCCCTCAATCAAAAATAAATTTTTTCATTCGGGTATAAAGGGCGCCTGGAGGCGCGTCCCGAATGAAAATGTCTTATATTTGGGATATCTTATACAATGTTCCGTTTTTGTGTGATTTGAAGTGAAACCTGAAAAGTAGGTTGTGACGGACACACACACACACGGACATTTTTGACAGGCTAATCCCTCAATCAAAAATAAATTTTTTCATTCGGGTATAAAGGGCGTCTGGAGGCGCGTCCCGAATGAAAATGTCTTATATTTGGGATATCTTATACAATGTTTCGTTTTTTTGTGATTTGAAGTGAAACCTGAAAAGTAGGTTGTGACGGACACACACACACACGGACATTTTTGACAGGCTAATCCCTCAATCAAAAAAAAAAAAATTCATTCGGGTATAAAGGGCGCCTGGAGGCGCGTCCCGAATGAAAATGTCTTATATTTGGGATATCTTATACAATGTTTCGTTTTTTTGTGATTTGAAGTGACACCTGAAAAGTAGGTTGTGACGGACACACACACACACGGACATTTTTGACAGGCTAATCCCTCAATCAAAAATAAATTTTTTCATTCGGGTATAAAGGGCGCCTGGAGGCGCGTCCCGAATGAAAATGTCTTATATTTGGGATATCTTATACAATGTTCCGTTTTTTTGTGATTTGAAGTGAAACCTGAAAAGTAGGTTGTGACGGACACACACACACACGGACATTTTTGACAGGCTAATCCCTCAATCAAAAAAAAAAATTCATTCGGGTATAAAGGGCGCCTGGAGGCGCGTCCCGAATGAAAATGTCTTATATTTGGGATATCTTATACAATGTTTCGTTTTTTTGTGATTTGAAGTGAAACCTGAAAAGTAGGTTGTGACGGACACACACACACACGGACATTTTTGACAGGCTAATCCCTCAATCAAAAAAAAAAATCCATTCGGGTATAAAGGGCGTCTGGAGGCGCGTCCCGAATGAAAATGTCTTATATTTGGGATATCTTATACAATGTTCCGTTTTTTTGTGATTTGAAGTGAAACCTGAAAAGTAGGTTGTGACGGACACACACACACACGGACATTTTTGACAGGCTAATCCCTCAATCAAAAATAAATTTTTTCATTCGGGTTTAAAGGGCGTCTGGAGGCGCGTCCCGAATGAAAATGTCTTATATTTGGGATATCTTATACAATGTTTCGTTTTTTTGTGATTTGAAGTGAAACCTGAAAAGTAGGTTGTGACGGACACACACACACACGGACATTTTTGACAGGCTAATCCCTCAATTAAAAATAAATTTTTTCATTCGGGTTTAAAGGGCGCCTGGAGGCGCGTCCCGAATGAAAATGTCTTATATTTGGGATATCTTATACAATGTTCCGTTTTTTTGTGATTTGAAGTGAAACCTGAAAAGTAGGTTGTGACGGACACACACACACACGGACATTTTTGACAGGCTAATCCCTCAATCAAAAATAAATTTTTCATTCGGGTATAGAGGGCGCCTGGAGGCGCGTCCCGAATGAAAATGTCTTATATTTGGGATATCTTATACAATGTTCCGTTTTTTTGTGATTTGAAGTGAAACCTGAAAAGTAGGTTGTGACGGACACACACACACACGGACATTTTTGACAGGCTAATCCCTCAATCAAAAATAAATTTTTTCATTCGGGTATAAAGGGCGCCTGGAGGCGCGTCCCGAATGAAAATGTCTTATATTTGGGATATCTTATACAATGTTCCGTTTTTTTGTGATTTGAAGTGAAACCTGAAAAGTAGGTTGTGACGGACACACACACACGGACATTTTTGACAGGCTAATCCCTCAATCAAAAATAAATTTTTTCATTCGGGTATAAAGGGCGCCTGGAGGCGCGTCCCGAATGAAAATGTCTTATATTTGGGATATCTTATACAATGTTCCGTTTTTTTGTGATTTGAAGTGAAACCTGAAAAGTAGGTTGTGACGGACACACACACACACGGACATTTTTGACAGGCTAATCCCTCAATCAAAAATAAATTTTTTCATTCGGGTATAAAGGGCGCCTGGAGGCGCGTCCCGAATGAAAATGTCTTATATTTGGGATATCTTATACAATGTTCCGTTTTTGTGTGATTTGAAGTGAAACCTGAAAAGTAGGTTGTGACGGACACACACACACACGGACATTTTTGACAGGCTAATCCCTCAATCAAAAATAAAATTTTTCATTCGGGTATAAAGGGCGTCTGGAGGCGCGTCCCGAATGAAAATGTCTTATATTTGGGATATCTTATACAATGTTTCGTTTTTTTGTGATTTGAAGTGAAACCTGAAAAGTAGGTTGTGACGGACACACACACACACGGACATTTTTGACAGGCTAATCCCTCAATCAAAAAAAAAAAAATTCATTCGGCTATAAAGGGCGCCTGGAGGCGCGTCCCGAATGAAAATGTCTTATATTTGGGATATCTTATACAATGTTCCGTTTTTTTGTGATTTGAAGTGAAACCTGAAAAGTAGGTTGTGACGGACACACACACACACGGACATTTTTGACAGGCTAATCCCTCAATCAAAAATAAAATTTTTCATTCGGGTATAAAGGGCGCCTGGAGGCGCGTCCCGAATGAAAATGTCTTATATTTGGGATATCTTATACAATGTTTCGTTTTTTTGTGATTTGAAGTGAAACCTGAAAAGTAGGTTGTGACGGACACACACACACACGGACATTTTTGACAGGCTAATCCCTCAATCAAAAATAAATTTTGTCATTCGGGTATTAAGGGCGCCTGGAGGCGCGTCCCGAATGAAATTATTCGAATCCTTAATTTAATGTAATATATTAATTAAATTGAATTGTATTTAATGTTGTTTTATTTTAATTCGATTTATTCGTTTCCCTTTAATCTAATTTAATTTACGTGATTTGAATGCATGTTATTGGTTTTAATTTTATCAATTCGAATAGTATTAAATTTGAAGGGCGCCTGGAGGCATAAAATTAATTGAATTCCAATGATTCGATTGATGATGTAGCATTGTTAACTATAATATAAAGTGACGAAAAATATAGTTTTTGAAGGGTTGTTGATTTTTAAGCAGTATTGAACGTTTCTGTAATGTAATGAAATGCATGTATGTAGATTGGCTTTTTTTAAGAATTTGTTGCAAGAAAAATGAGGCCAATTAGGTGTATGGTTGATTCTACGGGATTTGTACAAGATATTGCATGTTTCGGCCCAGCCCAGACGTGAACGGTATGTCCCGTCCTCCTGAACGGGTTTTTGGCCAGCGGCAGGTGGCGTGGCTTGCCCCTGCCCCCGTGAACGGTATGTCCCGTCCTCCTGAACGAGTTTTTGGCCAGCGGCAGGTGGCGTGGCTTGCCCCTGCCCCCGCCCCCGCCCCTGCCCCTGCCCCCGACCCCGCCCGGTGGCCCCCGCCCCTGCCCCACGCACGGCCCTGAGGTGGGGTCCGTGGGCTAATTTTAGCAAGTGCCCTAGGGGAATGTTTCGTTCATTGTGATGCGTACATGCTGCGCCTTGGTTTTTTGACGACTATTCTGTTCCCAAACCTATGTATACGCATGTGTTCATGTGGTTCAAATTTGAAATGATAGCTTAAAACACCCTTAAATCAAATTGTTAAACGTGAATTGTAACTTTTTGGCCCAAGCTGAGCTCCTTTTCGTGAATTGCGATGCTTAGATATGCTCTGGTCAGAATTCGTCCGGAAGAAATATGTCTTATAATTCATCAAAAATATAGAATGTTCAATTTTTTTTATGTTTTTCATAAAACCTGAAAAAATGGTTTGTGACACACTAACTAACTAACGGACGGACATTTTAATGGGGGTAATCCCTCTTCAAATAAAGGGCGCCTGGAGGCGCGTCCCGAATGAAAATGTCTTATATTTGGGATATCTTATACAATGTTTCGTTTTTTTGTGATTTGAAGTGAAACCCGAAAAGTAGGTTGTGACGGACACACACACACACGGACATTTTTGACAGGCTAATCCCTCAATCAAAAATAAATTTTTTCATTCGGGTATAAAGGGCGCCTGGAGGCGCGTCCCGAATGAAAATGTCTTATATTTGGGATATCTTATACAATGTTCCGTTTTTTTGTGATTTGAAGTGAAACCTGAAAAGTAGGTTGTGACGGACACACACACACACGGACATTTTTGACAGGCTAATCCCTCAATCAAAAATAAATTTTTTCATTCGGGTATAAAGGGCGTCTGGAGGCGCGTCCCGAATGAAAATGTCTTATATTTGGGATATCTTATACAATGTTTCGTTTTTTTTGTGATTTGAAGTGAAACCTGAAAAGTAGGTTGTGACGGACACACACACACACGGACATTTTTGACAGGCTAATCCCTCAATCAAAAAAAAAAAAATTCATTCGGGTATAAAGGGCGCCTGGAGGCGCGTCCCGAATGAAAATGTCTTATATTTGGGATATCTTATACAATGTTTCGTTTTTTTGTGATTTGAAGTGACACCTGAAAAGTAGGTTGTGACGGACACACACACACACGGACATTTTTGACAGGCTAATCCCTCAATCAAAAATAAATTTTTTCATTCGGGTATAAAGGGCGCCTGGAGGCGCGTCCCGAATGAAAATGTCTTATATTTGGGATATCTTATACAATGTTCCGTTTTTTTGTGATTTGAAGTGAAACCTGAAAAGTAGGTTGTGACGGACACACACACACACGGACATTTTTGACAGGCTAATCCCTCAATCAAAAAAAAAAAATCATTCGGGTATAAAGGGCGCCTGGAGGCGCGTCCCGAATGAAAATGTCTTATATTTGGGATATCTTATACAATGTTTCGTTTTTTTGTGATTTGAAGTGAAACCTGAAAAGTAGGTTGTGACGGACACACACACACACGGACATTTTTGACAGGCTAATCCCTCAATCAAAAAAAAAAATCCATTCGGGTATAAAGGGCGTCTGGAGGCGCGTCCCGAATGAAAATGTCTTATATTTGGGATATCTTATACAATGTTCCGTTTTTTTGTGATTTGAAGTGAAACCTGAAAAGTAGGTTGTGACGGACACACACACACACGGACATTTTTGACAGGCTAATCCCTCAATCAAAAATAAAATTTTTCATTCGGGTTTAAAGGGCGTCTGGAGGCGCGTCCCGAATGAAAATGTCTTATATTTGGGATATCTTATGCAATGTTTCGTTTTTTTGTGATTTGAAGTGAAACCTGAAAAGTAGGTTGTGACGGACACACACACACACGGACATTTATGACAGGCTAATCCCTCAATCAAAAATAAATTTTGTCATTCGGGTTTAAAGGGCGCCTGGAGGCGCGTCCCGAATGAAAATGTCTTATATTTGGGATATCTTATACAATGTTCCGTTTTTTTGTGATTTGAAGTGAAACCTGAAAAGTAGGTTGTGACGGACACACACACACACGGACATTTTTGACAGGCTAATCCCTCAATCAAAAATAAATTTTTCATTCGGGTATAGAGGGCGCCTGGAGGCGCGTCCCGAATGAAAATGTCTTATATTTGGGATATCTTATACAATGTTCCGTTTTTTTGTGATTTGAAGTGAAACCTGAAAAGTAGGTTGTGACGGACACACACACACACGGACATTTTTGACAGGCTAATCCCTCATTCAAAAATAAATTTTTTCATTCGGGTATAAAGGGCGCCTGGAGGCGCGTCCCGAATGAAAATGTCTTATATTTGGGATATCTTATACAATGTTCCGTTTTTTTGTGATTTGAAGTGAAACCTGAAAAGTAGGTTGTGACGGACACACACACACACGGACATTTTTGACAGGCTAATCCCTCAATCAAAAATAATTTTTTTCATTCGGGTATAAAGGGCGCCTGGAGGCGCGTCCCGAATGAAAATGTCTTATATTTGGGATATCTTATACAATGTTCCGTTTTTGTGTGATTTGAAGTGAAACCTGAAAAGTAGGTTGTGACGGACACACACACACACGGACATTTTTGACAGGCTAATCCCTCAATCAAAAATAAATTTTTTCATTCGGGTATAAAGTGCGTCTGGAGGCGCGTCCCGAATGAAAATGTCTTATATTTGGGATATCTTATACAATGTTTCGTTTTTTTGTGATTTGAAGTGAAACCTGAAAAGTAGGTTGTGACGGACACACACACACACTGACATTTTTGACAGGCTAATCCCTCAATCAAAAAAAAAAAATTCATTCGGGTATAAAGGGCGCCTGGAGGCGCGTCCCGAATGAAAATGTCTTATATTTGGGATATCTTATACAATGTTCCGTTTTTTTGTGATTTGAAGTGAAACCTGAAAAGTAGGTTGTGACGGACACACACACACACGGACATTTTTGACAGGCTAATCCCTCAATCAAAAATAAATTTTTTCATTCGGGTATAAAGGGCGCCTGGAGGCGCGTCCCGAATGAAAATGTCTTATATTTGGGATATCTTATACAATGTTTCGTTTTTTTGTGATTTGAAGTGAAACCTGAAAAGTAGGTTGTGACGGACACACACACACACGGACATTTTTGACAGGCTAATCCCTCAATCAAAAATAAATTTTGTCATTCGGGTATTAAGGGCGCCTGGAGGCGCGTCCCGAATGAAATTATTCGAATCCTTAATTTAATGTAATATATTAATTAAATTGAATTGTATTTAATGTTGTTTTATTTTAATTCGATTTATTCGTTTCCCTTTAATCTAATTTAATTTACGTGATTTGAATGCATGTTATTGGTTTTAATTTTATCAATTCGAATAGTATTAAATTTGAAGGGCGCCTGGAGGCATAAAATTAATTGAATTCCAATGATTCGATTGATGATGTAGCATTGTTAACTATAATATAAAGTGACGAAAAATATAGTTTTTGAAGGGTTGTTGATTTTTAAGCAGTATTGAACGTTTCTGTAATGTAATGAAATGCATGTATGTAGATTGGCTTTTTTTTAAGAATTTGTTGCAAGAAAAATGAGGCCAATTAGGTGTATGGTTGATTCTACGGGATTTGTACAAGATATTGCATGTTTCGGCCCAGCCCAGACGTGAACGGTATGTCCCGTCCTCCTGAACGGGTTTTTGGCCAGCGGCAGGTGGCGTGGCTTGCCCCTGCCCCCGTGAACGGTATGTCCCGTCCTCCTGAACGAGTTTTTGGCCAGCGGCAGGTGGCGTGGCTTGCCCCTGCCCCCGCCCCCGCCCCTGCCCCTGCCCCCGACCCCGCCCGGTGGCCCCCGCCCCTGCCCCACGCACGGCCCTGAGGTGGGGTCCGTGGGCTAATTTTAGCAAGTGCCCTAGGGGAATGTTTCGTTCATTGTGATGCGTACATGCTGCGCCTTGGTTTTTTGACGACTATTCTGTTCCCAAACCTATGTATACGCATGTGTTCATGTGGTTCAAATTTGAAATGATAGCTTAAAACACCCTTAAATCAAATTGTTAAACGTGAATTGTAACTTTTTGGCCCAAGCTGAGCTCCTTTTCGTGAATTGCGATGCTTAGATATGCTCTGGTCAGAATTCGTCCGGAAGAAATATGTCTTATAATTCATCAAAAATATAGAATGTTCAATTTTTTTTATGTTTTTCATAAAACCTGAAAAAATGGTTTGTGACACACTAACTAACTAACGGACGGACATTTTAATGGGGGTAATCCCTCTTCAAATAAAGGGCGCCTGGAGGCGCGTCCCGAATGAAAATGTCTTATAGTTGGGATATCTTATACAATGTTTCGTTTTTTTGTGATTTGAAGTGAAACCTGAAAAGTAGGTTGTGACGGACACAAACACAAACGGACATTTTTGACAGGCTAATCCCTCAATCAAAAATAAATTTTGTCATTCGGGTATAAAGGGCGCCTGGAGGCGCGTCCCGAATGAAAATGTTTGAAATAATCATGAATTTAATTAAGAATTAAATTCTTATTTAATTGCATAATTGTATTCATTATAATTGTATAAATGTTTAATTAATTAAATGAATTGAATTAATTCATTAATAACACGATTAAAATGAATGAATACAATTATTTTAAATTCATTGGTACTACTTAAGTAATTACATCATCAATTAAATTATATTTAATTAATTGTTACTTTACTTTAATTCAATTAATTAAATTGTATTAATTCATGAATTCATTAATTTATATGTTTTAAATTAATTTCATAGAATCAATATTTGAATTGTTTGGACTTGAATTGAATGCATTTAATTGATTTGAGTTGTATTCATTTGAATTCAATATATTTGGATTTAATTGAATTGAATCGATGGATGTAGCTTTGTTTACTGTGAAGTAACGACAATTGACATTTTGTAGGGTTGTTAAATTTGAAGTGGTATTAAAGGTGCCTAGACTGTCTTGTAGATGGGCTTTATTTGCAAGCATCTGATGCACACAAAATGTAACCAATCAGAGGAATGGTTGATTTTGGGGAATTTGTTCGGTCAGCCGCATACAAGCTTGATGTGGCTTCATTCCCCACATTTATGGCAATTAATTGGGGACCCCCAGGACACAAGCCGCTTGTTACCTAATACAATATCGTATTACGTGATCGCAGTGTGATATGCGGTCTGACATGTGTTTTGCCAATTAGGTTGTAGAGTCGGCTGGGCGTGTTCCTGGCGTGCGTAGGATTGAACACAGAGTCTCGACAGCTTGGACACGTAGCATCTGAATTATGGTCAACCGGTGGCATTCAAACCAATAAGCAACTAAATCCTGAACACATAAGACGTCACGGGCAGGACATGGGGCAAATAGTCGAGAAATTGTTGATATGCAGAATGCGAGAAAGTGAGAGGAGGAAGGCTGGGAGTTTCAAAAGTAGTGGAGTAAGTAGGTACTAATAGCAGAATAAGCTACAAGACGTTTGACAACTTATGAGCACGCACATACACAAACATCTAGCTATCCATGCACTGCCACACAGCACTACGCAGGCACATTCACACACATCTGGCTATCCATGCGCTGCGACACAGCACTGTGCACGCACATACACACATAGCTGGCTATACATGCATTACCACACAGCACTTTGCATGAACATACACATGTGGCTACCTAGCACTGCCACACAGCACTGCGCACGCACATACACACACATAGCTGGCTATCCATGCACTGCCACACAGCACTGTGCACGCACATACACACACATCTGGCTAACCATGCACTACATTACCACACGAAAACACAAACACATTCAGCCACTCAAGCATGCACACACATATAAAACAACTGGCTACACATACATTGTCGCACAGCCATGAGCTACTACAAACAAACACATCTGGCTATCCATGCACTACACGACAACCCCATGCAAACACGAACACACTCAAATACGCACGCATACACGCACAATACAAATTGCTATCCATGCACTGCCACATAGCACTGTGCACGCACATACACACACATCTGGCTATCCATGCACTTCCACACAGCACTGCGCAAGGACATACACACACATCCAGCTACCTAGGACTGCCACACAGCACTGCACACGCACATTCACACACATAGCTGGCTATACATGCACTTCCACACAGCACTGTGCAAGCACATACACACACATCTGGGTCCCCTGCACTGCCGCGCAGCACTGTGGACACACATACACACACATCTGGCTATCCATGCATTGCCACACAGCACTGTGCATGCACATACACACACATGAGGCTATCCATGCACTGCCACCCAGCACTGCGCACGCACATACACACACATCTGGCTATCCATGCACTTCCACACAGCACTGTGCACGCACATGCACACACATCTGGCTATCCATGCACTGCCACACATCACTGTGCATGCACATACACACACATCTGGCTATTCTGGCACTGCCACACAGCACTGTGCACGCAAATACACGCACATATGGCTATCCATGCACTACAAGACAACCCCATGCAAACACAAACACACTCAAATAAACACGCATGCACACACAAAACAATTGGCTATACATGCACTGCCACACAGCACTGTGCACGCACATACGCAAACATCTGGCTATCCAAGCACTACAAGACAACCCCATGCACACACAAAAACACCCCGACACTCACGCATGGAAACACACAAATGAACAACTGGCTGCACATGCACTGCCACACAGCATTGTTCATACCATATAAACACACCTGGCCATCCATGCACTATAAGACAACCCCAGGCATATGCACACACAAGTGGCTACACATGCACTGCCACAAAGATCTGTTTCCGTACATAGATACAGATACCTGGCCATCCATGCACTACAAGACAATCCCATCGACACACAAAACCCAATCAGACACTCACCCTTACACACACCAGGCCATCCATGCACTACAAGACAACCCCATGCAAACATTCACACATACCCAAACACTTACACACGCACACACAAGGGGCTACGCATGCACTGCCACCCGAAGAAGGGATCCCATCTGTCTTTCTTTCCATTTAGACCGCTATGCTGCAACATGCCATACTATACCAATATACCATGCATGTAGGTACACACCATACAATGCTATGTTACACCATTCCATACCACACCATTCTACCATTGTACAATGCATGTTGGTATAAACCATAACAAACCATGCTATGTTGCACCATGCCATACCATACTAATATACCATGCATGTATACCATGCTATGCTACACCATGCCATACCACACCATACTACCATTGTACAATTCATGCATGCATGGCATGTATAAACCATTACATGCCATGCTATGCTTCACCTTGCCATACTACACCAATAAACCGTGCATGTAGGTACAAATCATACCATGCTGTGCTACACCATGACGGCTGGGGAGTGAGGAAGGGTGTGGGCAATGGGAGCAAAGCCCAGGCCAGGATAATCTGGGGCGGGAGTGGGAGGAAAGGTTGACAGGCCCGGGGGTGGACGCTGGCGTGGGGTATAGGGGCGAGAGGATGGGAATATGGGATTGGAGTGGGGAGGTGTAGAAGTGGGTAGAAGTGGGAAGGGAAGTGTCGAGAGATCCGAACTCGGACGTGGACGTGATTGAGTTCAATGCGGCCTAACCCCTGTGCGATTGGGAGTGCATGTTAAGCATTGAACATGGTGTGTGGGTGTGGGTGGGATACCTGGTGGAGGCGGAGGGGAGACAGGCGAACGCCGGGATTGTAAATTGAGCGGGATTGGGAGCTGATCTGGAAGGAGATTTTATCGGGAAGGAGAATTGTCGGAAGCGGCAGCAAGCAGGCAGAGTGAGGCGAAAATTCGTCGTGATCAGCAGCAAGCAGGCAGGGGCAGGCGAAGGGAAGACAGGCTAACGTCGGGATTGAGAATTGATCGGGATCGAGAATTAATCGGGATTGAGAATTGATCGGGATTGAGATCGGCGACCAGGTGCAGGTGATGATGATTGCGGATGTAGTGGGGGGCCGGTGGGGGGGGCGGTCGACAGTCTGGCAGTGGCAGACTTGCAGTGTGGCAGCATCGCAGTGGCACGCCAGTGGGACCAAGGCGAATTGTTCAGGACACTGCGTCCTCCGTCGTCGAAGGAACGTCGAAGGGTCCGTTGCGTCGCAGACGCAGCTTCAGTAGGTTGGCTGCGTCTCACTTGAATGCCATGCGTCCCTCTGCGTCCGATTCCGTCCCATTGCTGGCGGCCTCGGAAGTGCCCATGCGAACGTTTGTACCTCCATGGTTTACAGCACGATGGTCGCAAGTGCGTGAGATGGATTTGTATTCGTTTCCCATGATATTGTTCATTGTGCAAGTTGCAAGGCTGGAAACATGAACATTACGAGAATTATGAGTACCTTAGTTAATTGGCGTGGCTTGATTTCCCACCTGGCCGGGCCCACCCCACGCACGGCCCTGCGGGTGAGTTGTGGGTGAAATCCGTGCTAATAATAGCTGAAGTGCCCTAGGAGAATGATTCGTTCATTGTGATGCTTGCATGTTTCGCCTCGATTTTGTGACGACAATTCCATTCCCAAACCTATGTTTGCGCACATGATTGGATGGTACGAATTTGAAATGATGACAAATGTTACCCAATAATTGTAGCTTTTGGCCCCAAAAGCACAAACCTTAGCTCCTTTTCTTGAATTGCGATGCTCATATGTGTTCTCGTGAGAAAATGTCCGGAATCAATAAGTCTTATAATTGTTATATGTTGTATAATGTTTCGTTTTTTTGTGATTTGAAGTGAAACCTGTAAAGTAGGTTGTGACACACACACACACACACGGACACATAGTTTTGACGGGCTAATCCCTCAATCAAAAATTTGTAATTTTTTTCAAGGGCGCCTGGAGGCGCGTCCCAAATGAAAATGTCTTATATTTGGGATATCTTATACAATGTTTCGTTTTTTTGTGATTTGAAGTGAAACCTGAAAAGTAGGTTGTGACGGACACACACACACACGGACATTTTTGACAGGCTAATCCCTCAATCAAAAATAAATTTTTTCATTCGGGTAAATTTGTAATTTTTTTCATTCGGGTATAAAGGGCGCCTGGAGGCGCGTCCCGAATGAAAATGTTTCAAATAATCATGAATTTAATTAAGAATTTAATTCGGATTTAATTCGGATTTAATTGCATAATTGTATTCATTATAATTGCATAAATGTTTAATTAATTAAATGAATTGAATTGATTCATTAGCAACACGATTAAAATGAATGAATAATTTTTTGTTAAAGTCATTGATACTATTTAATTAATTACAGAATTAATTAAATTATATTTAATTAATTGTTACTTTAATTTAATTATATTAATTAAATTGTATTAATTCATGAATCCATTAATTAATATGTTTTTAATTAATTTTGTAGAATCAAAATTGAATCGTTTGGACTTGAATTGAATGCATTTAATTGATTTGAGTTGTATTCATTTGAATTCAATATATTTGGATTTAATTGAATTGAATCGATGGATGTAGCTTTGTTTACTGTGAAGTAACGACAATTGACATTTTGTAGGGTTGTTACATTTGAAGTGGTATTAAAGGTGCCTGGACTGTCTTGTAGATGGGCTTTATTTGCAAGCATCTGATGCACACAAAATGTAACCAATCAGAGGAATGGTTGATTTTGGGGAATTTGTTCGGTCAGCCGCATACAAGCTTGATGTGGCTTCATTCCCCACATTTATGGCAATTAATTGGGGACCCCCAGGACACAAGCCGCTTGTTACCTAATACAATATCGTATTACGAGATCGCAGTGTGATACGCGGTCTGAAATGTGTTTTGCCAATTAGGTTGTAGAGTCGGCTGGGCGTGTTCCTGGCGTGCGTAGGATTGAACACAGAGTCTCGACAGCTTGGACACGTAGCATCTGAATTATGGTCAACCGGTGGCATTCAAACCAATAAGCAACTAAATCCTGAACACATAAGACGTCACGGGCAGGACATGGGGCAAATAGTCGAGAAATTGTTGATATGCAGAATGCGAGAAAGTGAGAGGAGGAAGGCTGGGAGTTTCAAAAGTAGTGGAGTAAGTAGGTACTAATAGCAGAATAAGCTACAAGACGTTTGACAACTTATGAGCACGCACATACACAAACATCTAGCTATCCATGCACTGCCACACAGCACTACGCAGGCACATTCACACACATCTGGCTATCCATGCGCTGCGACACAGCACTGTGCACGCACATACACACATAGCTGGCTATACATGCATTACCACACAGCACTTTGCATGAACATACACATGTGGCTACCTAGCACTGCCACACAGCACTGCGCACGCACATACACACACATAGCTGGCTATCCATGCACTGCCACACAGCACTGTGCACGCACATACACACACATCTGGCTAACCATGCAATACATTACCACATGAAAACACAAACACATTCAGCCACTCAAGCATGCACACACAAAACAACTGGCTACACATACTGTCGCACAGCCATGTGCAACTGCATACTAACACATCTGGCTATCCATGCACTACACGACAACCCCATGCAAACACGAACACACTCAAATACGCACGTATACACACACAATACAAATTGCTATCCATGCACTGCCACACAGCACTGTGCACGCACATACACACACATCTGGCTATCCATGCACTTCCACACAGCACTGCGCAAGCACATACACACACATCCGGCTACCTAGGACTGCCACGCAGCACTGCACACGCACATTCACACACATAGCTGGCTATACACGCACTTCCACACAGCACTGTGCATGCACATACACACACATCTGGCTACCCTGCACTGCCGCGCAGCACTGTGGACACACATACACACACATCTGGCTATCCATGCATTGCCACACAGCACTGTGCATGCACATACACACACATGAGGCTATCCATGCACTGCCACCCAGCACTGCGCACGCACATACACACACATCTGGCTATCCATGCACTTCCACACAGCACTGTGCACGCACATGCACACACATCTGGCTATCCAAGCACTGCCACACATCACTGTGCATGCACATACACACACATCTGGCTATTCTGGCACTGCCACACAGCACTGTGCACGCAAATGCACGCACATATGGCTATCCATCCAAGCACTACAAGACAACCCCATGCAAACACAAACACACTCAAATACACACGCATGCACACACAAAACAATTGGCTATACATGCACTGCCACACAGCACTGTGCACGCACATACGCAAACATCTGGCTATCCAAGCACTACAAGACAACCCCATGCACACACAAAAACACCCCGACACTCACGCATGGAAACACACAAATGAACAACTGGCTGCACATGCACTGTCACACAGCATTGTTCATACCATATACACACACCTGGCCATCCATGCACTATAAGACAACCCCAGGCACATGCACACACAAGTGGCTACACATGCACTGCCACAAAGATCTGTTTCCGTACATAGATACAGATACCTGGCCATCCATGCACTACAAGACAATCCCATCGACACACAAAACCCAATCAGACACTCACCCTTACACACACCAGGCCATCCATGCACTACAAGACAACCCCATGCAAACATTCACACATACCCAAACACTTACACACGCACACACAAGGGGCTACGCATGCACTGCCACCCGAAGAAGGGATCCCATCTGTCTTTCTTTCCATTTAGACCGCTATGCTGCAACATGCCATACTATACCAATATACCATGCATGTAGGTACACACCATACAATGCTATGTTACACCATTCCATACCACACCATTCTACCATTGTACAATGCATGTTGGTATAAACCATAACAAACCATGCTATGTTGCACCATGCCATACCATACTAATATACCATGCATGTATACCATGCTATGCTACACCATGCCATACCACACCATACTACCATTGTACAATTCATGCATGCATGGCATGTATAAACCATTACATGCCATGCTATGCTTCACCTTGCCATACTACACCAATAAACCGTGCATGTAGGTACAAATCATACCATGCTGTGCTACACCATGACGGCTGGGGAGTGAGGAAGGGTGTGGGCAATGGGAGCAAAGCCCAGGCCAGGATAATCTGGGGCGGGAGTGGGAGGAAAGGTTGACAGGCCCGGGGGTGGACGCTGGCGTGGGGTATAGGGGCGAGAGGATGGGAATATGGGATTGGAGTGGGGAGGTGTAGAAGTGGGTAGAAGTGGGAAGGGAAGTGTCGAGAGATCCGAACTCGGACGTGGACGTGATTGAGTTCAATGCGGCCTAACCCCTGTGCGATTGGGAGTGCATGTTAAGCATTGAACATGGTGTGTGGGTGTGGGTGGGATACCTGGTGGAGGCGGAGGGGAGACAGGCGAACGCCGGGATTGTAAATTGAGCGGGATTGGGAGCTGATCTGGAAGGAGATTTTATCGGGAAGGAGAATTGTCGGAAGCGGCAGCAAGCAGGCAGAGTGAGGCGAAAATTCGTCGTGATCAGCAGCAAGCAGGCAGGGGCAGGCGAAGGGAAGACAGGCTAACGTCGGGATTGAGAATTGATCGGGATCGAGAATTAATCGGGATTGAGAATTGATCGGGATTGAGATCGGCGACCAGGTGCAGGTGATGATGATTGCGGATGTAGTGGGGGGCCGGTGGGGGGGGCGGTCGACAGTCTGGCAGTGGCAGACTTGCAGTGTGGCAGCATCGCAGTGGCACGCCAGTGGGACCAAGGCGAATTGTTCAGGACACTGCGTCCTCCGTCGTCGAAGGAACGTCGAAGGGTCCGTTGCGTCGCAGACGCAGCTTCAGTAGGTTGGCTGCGTCTCACTTGAATGCCATGCGTCCCTCTGCGTCCGATTCCGTCCCATTGCTGGCGGCCTCGGAAGTGCCCATGCGAACGTTTGTACCTCCATGGTTTACAGCACGATGGTCGCAAGTGCGTGAGATGGATTTGTATTCGTTTCCCATGATATTGTTCATTGTGCAAGTTGCAAGGCTGGAAACATGAACATTACGAGAATTATGAGTACCTTAGTTAATTGGCGTGGCTTGATTTCCCACCTGGCCCACCCCACGCACGGCCCTGCGGGTGAGTTGTGGGTGAAATCCGTGCTAATAATAGCTGAAGTGCCCTAGGAGAATGATTCGTTCATTGTGATGCTTGCATGTTTCGCCTCGATTTTGTGACGACAATTCCATTCCCAAACCTATGTTTGCGCACATGATTGGATGGTACGAATTTGAAATGATGACAAATGTTACCCAATAATTGTAGCTTTTGGCCCCAAAAGCACAAACCTTAGCTCCTTTTCTTGAATTGCGATGCTCATATGTGTTCTCGTGAGAAAATGTCCGGAATCAATAAGTCTTATAATTGTTATATGTTGTATAATGTTTCGTTTTTTTGTGATTTGAAGTGAAACCTGTAAAGTAGGTTGTGACACACACACACACACACACACACGGACACATAGTTTTGACGGGCTAATCCCTCAATCAAAAATTTGTAATTTTTTTCAAGGGCGCCTGGAGGCGCGTCCCAAATGAAAATGTCTTATATTTGGGATATCTTATACAATGTTTCGTTTTTTTGTGATAAGTGAAACCTGAAAAGTAGGTTGTGACGGACACACACACACACGGACATTTTTGACAGGCTAATCCCTCAATCAAAAATAAATTTTTTCATTCGGGTAAATTTGTAATTTTTTTCATTCGGGTATAAAGGGCGCCTGGAGGCGCGTCCCGAATGAAAATGTTTCAAATAATCATGAATTTAATTAAGAATTTAATTCGGATTTAATTCGGATTTAATTGCATAATTGTATTCATTATAATTGCATAAATGTTTAATTAATTAAATGAATTGAATTGATTCATTAGCAACACGATTAAAATGAATGAATAATTTTTTGTTAAAGTCATTGATACTATTTAATTAATTACAGAATTAATTAAATTATATTTAATTAATTGTTACTTTAATTTAATTATATTAATTAAATTGTATTAATTCATGAATCCATTAATTAATATGTTTTTAATTAATTTTGTAGAATCAAAATTGAATCGTTTGGACTTGAATTGAATGCATTTAATTGATTTGAGTTGTATTCATTTGAATTCAATATATTTGGATTTAATTGAATTGAATCGATGGATGTAGCTTTGTTTACTGTGAAGTAACGACAATTGACATTTTGTAGGGTTGTTACATTTGAAGTGGTATTAAAGGTGCCTGGACTGTCTTGTAGATGGGCTTTATTTGCAAGCATCTGATGCACACAAAATGTAACCAATCAGAGGAATGGTTGATTTTGGGGAATTTGTTCGGTCAGCCGCATACAAGCTTGATGTGGCTTCATTCCCCACATTTATGGCAATTAATTGGGGACCCCCAGGACACAAGCCGCTTGTTACCTAATACAATATCGTATTACGAGATCGCAGTGTGATACGCGGTCTGAAATGTGTTTTGCCAATTAGGTTGTAGAGTCGGCTGGGCGTGTTCCTGGCGTGCGTAGGATTGAACACAGAGTCTCGACAGCTTGGACACGTAGCATCTGAATTATGGTCAACCGGTGGCATTCAAACCAATAAGCAACTAAATCCTGAACACATAAGACGTCACGGGCAGGACATGGGGCAAATAGTCGAGAAATTGTTGATATGCAGAATGCGAGAAAGTGAGAGGAGGAAGGCTGGGAGTTTCAAAAGTAGTGGAGTAAGTAGGTACTAATAGCAGAATAAGCTACAAGACGTTTGACAACTTATGAGCACGCACATACACAAACATCTAGCTATCCATGCACTGCCACACAGCACTACGCAGGCACATTCACACACATCTGGCTATCCATGCGCTGCGACACAGCACTGTGCACGCACATACACACATAGCTGGCTATACATGCATTACCACACAGCACTTTGCATGAACATACACATGTGGCTACCTAGCACTGCCACACAGCACTGCGCACGCACATACACACACATAGCTGGCTATCCATGCACTGCCACACAGCACTGTGCACGCACATACACACACATCTGGCTAACCATGCAATACATTACCACATGAAAACACAAACACATTCAGCCACTCAAGCATGCACACACAAAACAACTGGCTACACATACTGTCGCACAGCCATGTGCAACTGCATACTAACACATCTGGCTATCCATGCACTACACGACAACCCCATGCAAACACGAACACACTCAAATACGCACGTATACACACACAATACAAATTGCTATCCATGCACTGCCACACAGCACTGTGCACGCACATACACACACATCTGGCTATCCATGCACTTCCACACAGCACTGCGCAAGCACATACACACACATCCGGCTACCTAGGACTGCCACGCAGCACTGCACACGCACATTCACACACATAGCTGGCTATACACGCACTTCCACACAGCACTGTGCATGCACATACACACACATCTGGCTACCCTGCACTGCCGCGCAGCACTGTGGACACACATACACACACATCTGGCTATCCATGCATTGCCACACAGCACTGTGCATGCACATACACACACATGAGGCTATCCATGCACTGCCACCCAGCACTGCGCACGCACATACACACACATCTGGCTATCCATGCACTTCCACACAGCACTGTGCACGCACATGCACACACATCTGGCTATCCAAGCACTGCCACACATCACTGTGCATGCACATACACACACATCTGGCTATTCTGGCACTGCCACACAGCACTGTGCACGCAAATGCACGCACATATGGCTATCCATCCAAGCACTACAAGACAACCCCATGCAAACACAAACACACTCAAATACACACGCATGCACACACAAAACAATTGGCTATACATGCACTGCCACACAGCACTGTGCACGCACATACGCAAACATCTGGCTATCCAAGCACTACAAGACAACCCCATGCACACACAAAAACACCCCGACACTCACGCATGGAAACACACAAATGAACAACTGGCTGCACATGCACTGTCACACAGCATTGTTCATACCATATACACACACCTGGCCATCCATGCACTATAAGACAACCCCAGGCACATGCACACACAAGTGGCTACACATGCACTGCCACAAAGATCTGTTTCCGTACATAGATACAGATACCTGGCCATCCATGCACTACAAGACAATCCCATCGACACACAAAACCCAATCAGACACTCACCCTTACACACACCAGGCCATCCATGCACTACAAGACAACCCCATGCAAACATTCACACATACCCAAACACTTACACACGCACACACAAGGGGCTACGCATGCACTGCCACCCGAAGCAGGGAACCCATCTGTCTTCCTTTCCATTTAGACCGCTATGCTGCAACATGCCATACTATACCAATATACCATGCATGTAGGTACACACCATACAATGCTATGTTACACCATTCCATACCACACCATTCTACCATTGTACAATGCATGTTGGTATAAACCATAACAAACCATGCTATGTTGCACCATGCCATACCATACTAATATACCATGCATGTATATACAAACCATACCATGCTATGCTACACCATGCCATACCACACCATACTACCATTGTACAATTCATGCATGCATGGCATGTATAGACCATTACATGCCATGCTATGCTTCACCTTGCCATACTACACCAATAAACCGTGCATGTAGGTACAAATCATACCATGCTGTGCTACACCATGACGGCTGGGGAGTGAGGAAGGGTGTGGGCAATGGGAGCAAAGCCCAGGCCAGGATAATCTGGGGCGGGAGTGGGAGGAAAGGTTGACAGGTCCGGGGGTGGACGCTGGCGTGGGGTATAGGGGCGAGAGGATGGGAATATGGGATTGGAGTGGGGAGGTGTAGAAGTGGGTAGAAGTAGGAAGGGAAGTGTCGAGAGGTCCGAACTCGGACGTGGACGTGATTGAGTTCAATGCGGCCTAACCCCTGTGCGATTGGGAGTGCATGTTAAGCATTGAACATGGTGTGTGGGTGTGGGTGGGATACCTGGTGGAGGCGGAAGGGGAGACAGGCGAACGCCGGGATTGTGAATTGAGCGGGATTGGGAGCTGATCTGGAAGGAGATTTTAACGGGAAGGAGAATTGTCGGAAGCGGCAGCAAGCAGGCAGAGTGAGGCGAAAATTCGTCGTGATCAGCAGCAAGCAAGCAGAGGCAGGCGAAGGGAAGACAGGCTAACGTCGGTATTGAGAATTGATCGGGATCGAGAATTAATCGGGATTGAGAATTGATCGGGACTGAGATCGGCGACCAGGTGCAGGTGATGATGATTGCGGATGTAGTGGGGGGCCGGTGGGGGGGGCGGTCGACAGTCTGGCAGTGGCAGACTTGTAGTGTGGCAGCATCGCAGTGGCACGCCAGTGGGACCAAGGCGAATTGTTCAGGACACTGCGTCCTCCGTCGTCGAAGGAACGTCGAAGGGTCCGTTGCGTCGCAGACGCAGCTTCAGTAGGTTGGCTGCGTCTCACTTGAATGCCATGCGTCCCTCTGCGTCCGATTCCGTCCCATTGCTGACGGCCTCGGAAGTGCCCATGCGAACGTTTGTACCTCCATGGTTTACAGCACGATGGTCGCAAGTGCGTGAGATGGATTTGTATTCGTTTCCCATGGAATTGCTCATTGTGCAAGTTGCAAGGCTGGAAACATGAACATTACGAGAATTATGAGTACCTTAGTTAATTGGCGTGGCTTGATTTCCCACCTGGCCCACCCCACGCACGGCCCTGCGGGTGAGTTGTGGGTGAAATCCGTGCTAATAATAGCTAAGTGCCCTAGGAGAATGATTCGTTCATTGTGATGCTTGCATGTTTCGCCTCGATTTTGTGACGACAATTCCATTCCCAAACCTATGTTTGCGCACATGATTGGATGGTACGAATTTGAAATGATGACAAATGTTACCCAATAATTGTAGCTTTTGGCCCCAAAAGCACAAACCTTAGCTCCTTTTCTTGAATTGCGATGCTCATATGTGTTCTCGTGAGAAAATGTCCGGAATCAATAAGTCTTGTAATTGTTATATGTTGTATAATGTTTCGTTTTTTTGTGATACCCGAATGAAAAAAATTATCTTTGATTGAGGGATTAGCCTGTCAAAAATGTCCGTGTGTGTGTGTGTCCGTCACAACCTACTTTTCAGGTTTCACTTCAAATCACAAAAAAACGAAACATTGTATAAGATATCCCAAATATAAGACATTTTCATTCGGGACGCGCCTCCAGGCGCCCTTTATTTGAAGAAAAAACTGCAAAGTAGGTTGTGACACACACACACACACACACACAGTTTTGACGGGCTAATCCCTAAATCAAAATTTTGTAATTTTTTTCATTCGGGTAAAATCTGGAGATTTTTTTCATTCGGGTACAGCATCTGCAGCTCCTCTCGGAACAAGAGGTGTCTCAATTCCATCGGTCAGATAGATTCAATATTAAAATCATATGCATGTACACAGTATCACACTCCACACCAACATGCACACAATCAAGTCACCTTCAATATTCACATTATATGCATGTAAACAGTATTACACTTCATGCCATCATGCATACAACATTGCTTGGAGGTGGTGCAATGACACACTCTGGTACAGTGATTGTCTCTTTGGTTACACACTACAGCTGCTAGAGAGCTCCCTGAACCAGCCTTTGGGCTCAGCCCAAATACTTCAGCAGTGCAGGACGGCTACGTATTCTATTGACACCCAGTCATATACACGGCTCACATTGCCTGCTGCCAGTCTTGCTTGCAAAAATGGAACATTCATTCAGATAGCTTAGGCCCATGCATACTGCCTAACCATGCGTTTGTTGCCTGTTTTATATATACGAGGGGTGCACGATGTAGATCCTACTCACAACCAATAGAAGAATTAGAGAGAAGTATAGTTACCTCATTATCAGCAGCAGCTGCATCAGCATCCTCTTCATTAGGCCAGTTTGTTGGGGCGCCCCACTTCAAGAGTGAACGGACTCACCAACCACAATACCAACTCCAATACCAACCAAGAGAAGACAAGACGTAACCAAGCTGTCTCATTCAGGGTACTACCAACCAAGCTGTCTCATACAGGGTTCTTGCCAAATCGGCCAGCGCTTAAAGCGCACAAACGTCAAATTGGTCATCGCTTTTTTGTTCAAAAAGCGCAAATACTGCGAGCTGCGCCCACAGGGGCTGGAAAAAAATGCGCGAAACGCGCAGAGGGGCTCAAAAAGGCAGCAGAGAACCGCGTTGCCGCGCGCGCTTAAAGTACCCTGGTCTCATTCATTTAAGATTGTTTGATCAATGCGAATTGACAGGAATGAAATCAGGGTGTGGAAATCGATCAATCATTGTGAAGATGGTGCAACATGAGGTTGATTGTGGTTTGGAGTGCTTGATGTCCGCATGAATACAAATCCACATTTCACACCAGCATGAATGTGTGCATACAATCATTTATAAATTTGGCATATGCTGCAATACTATTCATTCGTACCAAGGCCTCAGCATCCACGTTGGATCCGGCTCCCACCAAAGCATTTAGGCAGTCAAGGTGACCCTCTTGAGCAGCCCAATGCAGGGGCGTCATCCATTCCTTGAAGGTAGAAACAATTTAGAGTCAAGTGAGCAGATGTTATGCAAACGGCAAGTATTCACATGTGTGTGTGTGACTGGGTGGGATTGTATGTGTGTGATCAAGTGCTGTGCTGCTAGACAAAACAACGTTTCGATTTTTACCAAATGTCCTTGTAAAAGTTGACAAATACTTCCAAACTTGAATGGTTACAGGTTTCATTAGCATCCACATATTATGAGTATTAAACAATGCTTCTGTGTTTAATTACCATTTGTCAAAGAACATTTCCTATCTTTATAATATGAAGGGCATTATCCTATATAATGCATATAATCCTCAACATCTCGTCTGAAATAAACTAAGATAACACAGCACCTGCAGCTCCTCTCGGGACAAAAGGTGAATCAATTCCATCTGTCAGATTCAATATTCAAATCATATGCACGTCAGGGTAATTCAAAGCGCGCGCTTTTGCGCTTTTGAGCGCTGACTTTTTGACTCCCTCTGCGCTTTAAGCGCAGTTTTTTGCACCCCCCTGTGGGCGCAGCAAGCAATTTTTGCGCTTTTTGCACTACAAAGCGCAGTTTTTTTGGTTTCAAGTGCGCTAAAGCGCTGGCCAATTTGGCCATTTGAAGTACCCTGATGCACGTACACAGTATTACACTCCACACCAACATGCACACAATCAAGTCACCTTCAATATTCACATTATATGCATGTACACTCAGAGTCTCATACACCCTCGCGGTGTCAAGTAGACTTGAACATGTAATGTAATGTAATGTAATGTAATGTAATGTAATGTAATGTAATGTAATGTAATGTAATGTAATGTAATGTAATGTAATGTAATGTAATGTAATGTAATGTAATGTAATGTAATGTAATGTAATGTAATGTAATGTAATGTACACAGTATTACACTTCATGCCATCATACATACAACATTGCTTGGAGGTGGTGCAATGACACACTCTGGTACAGTGATTGTCTCTTTGATTACACACTACAGCTGCTAGACAGCTCCCTATATCAGCCTTCGGGATCAGCCCAAATATTTCAGCAGTGCAGGACAGCTACGTACTCTATTGACACCCATACATATACAAGGCTCACATTTGCCTGCTACCAGTCTTGCTTGCAAAAATGGAACGTTCGTTCAGATAGCTTAGGCCCATGCATACTGCCTGACCATGTGTTTGTTGCCTGCTTTATATACGAGTGGTACGCGATGTAGATCCTACTCACAATCAATAGAACAATTAGAGGGAAGCAGAGTTACCTCATCAATAGCATCATCAGCATCATCAGCATCCTCTTCATCCCCAGCATCATCTTCGTGAGGCCACTCAGTTGGGGCGCCCCTCTCCAAGAGTGAGAGGACTCCAGCAAGATCTCCTGCCTTGGATGCCTTAAGCAAATTGCGCACACTGACATCTGGCCACCTATGTTTTGCCTCTGCCTGCATGTGTGTATGTGCATGTGTAAGCTGGATGTGGGGGTAGAAGAGGAGAGACTGGCTGGGGGTACAGGAGGTGGGAGTGGGGGTAGTGTGTGTTTGTATGTGGGCGGTTGGTGGTCAAGGATCTGTTTCTTAACGTGTGTGTGTGTGTGTGTGTGGTGTGGTGGTGGTGGTGGTGGTGGGTGGGTGGTGGTGGTGGTGGTGGTGGTGGTGGTGGTGGTGGGGGGGGGGGGACCTGTGATTGATGAGTATGCAAGTGTGCGTCATATACTCCATACGAGTGTGGGTGCATGGGCACTGCACTGGAAGAGAGTTTGAGCAATTACTACTCCATGTGTGTATGGACAATATGACATGGAAGTACGTGGTTTGGGCAGTGCTTGGATGTGGATGGAGTGCTACTTGCCTCTGGGGATATGATGTTGTCAGTCACAAGCTGCTGCATGCTCTGTTCCAAAGTCGCAATGAGTGCCCTGGTACTCGCTGCCTCCTGCTTCATGCTCTGCTCCACTCCCTGAATATATGCCTTCAAGGCTTCTATCTCTTGCCTTGTGGTCTGCTCCGAGGTTCTGATCACGGTTACCTCTGCTGTCTGCTGCTGCATTCTTTGCTCCACTCCATGAATGGACGACCTGATGGGTTCAGTCTCTTGCTTGAGTAGTTGCTCCACCACGATGTGGATGGATGACATGATGGCCTCCCTCTCATGCTGCTTTCCTTGCTCCTCTTCATGTGTAGACAACTTTATTGCCTCAGACTCTTGCTCCTGTAGTTGCTCCGCTGTGCAGACAGTGAGCAAAGCAGGAAAGGTAAACAATTTTGAATATATCTTGCAGTCAGGGTAGGAGAATGGACTTCCTGAAATCTGATGCAATACTGCACCTTTAATTGTTTACACTTGCGGCGCACTTAGCTAGGGGGGCATTTTTTGAAACCGCAATTTAAAATAAATGTGGTATTGCCTCACCTTTTGTATACCCTTGCGGCGCATTTTGGGGGCCAAGACCCCACGGATATACCGGTCACACTGGGGTAGGAGGAGGATCAATTTAATCTAAGGGTTTGCATCAACTGAAGCTTTCGTCTCAAGCCACCTGATGACGCACATGAACTCAACAACTCGTAACTCACAGCTGAACAACTCGCAACTCGCACCTCCACAGCACTATCAATATTTGGGCCCATTACCGACCCAATTACTAGTATATGCGAACTTCGACTTGATTATGTAGGGTCCTTATCCTTCCTATATATATCCAGTCGTTGATAAAATATGCAACTTCTCTCTGCCTTGCACATCCCTAATTCCCTATTGGACATCGGGTAATAAAGAGGAATACTCTCCTCGGTTTGGGAAATATCTCCAGTCTTCTTTACCGAGGTTGTTGTGATCAGGGTCCTTCAAAACCCTCTGAAAGTGTGCGTTTACATGCAGCCACATGTGTAACACATTACGTACTTCCATAGTGGATGCCTACATGTGTTTTTACAGTCTAGCCGGTTAACTGCCTACTCCAGCCCTGTCAGAATGGTGAACTACAGGCACACGGATGCTATATCTGCATCTAGATCATGTATATGTAATTGCACTTTCCCACCTTATTATGTGTGAATCCCCTCAGAATCCCCATTACAAAAAATACATCTTTATCTTTCGAGGTTGGACTCGAGTCGAGTGATATCATAACATCTATGGATGGTAATTTCCAGTCTCTTTGAATGCTGGCGAATCCTGCCAACACGTACGGTACTCTGCGTGTTTGCTTGCTTTGTTTGCTTTGCTGTTTTAGTGCTTGCTTTGCTACATCTGCTTGTTTGCCTGCTTGCTTGGCTTGCTTGATGTACAGTAACGGCCCCTGTTCGGATAAAGCGGGGTCCAAAACTGGTCTCCACTCTCCAGCAGGGTTGTTCTAGGGCATTTGAAAATCTGCATTTTTAGACATAACTGTTCTTGACAGCTGCGTTTCATTTGCCAAAAGCTACGTTTCTTGGACCAAAATTGTTGACGCAGATGTTCAAAAACCCTTCAACCACCTTCCTGGAGACCATTTCTGTGCCCCGCAGGGGTACCGTCCGGGTACCGTACCTAGACGGACCACCTACCGCGCTGGAAGCCATGCCCTTGCGCTAGCGCTAGCCCCTCCACGTCACCGTCCAACTCGACCCCCCAATCCAGCCTCCCA
Organism: Chlamydomonas sp. ICE-L; assembly: GCA_013435795.1. Lineage (NCBI taxonomy): Eukaryota > Viridiplantae > Chlorophyta > Chlorophyceae > Chlamydomonadales > Chlamydomonadaceae > Chlamydomonas > Chlamydomonas sp. ICE-L. Next base: position 4,922,614 of record JACBWV010000825.1, read on the forward strand.
CCCCATCATGATGTCGATCAACTAGCCACGCTGCCAACGAAGCGCTCCATTTCGGCATTTCCACGCCTATTTGGCGGACCACTTTCATTCTCTCCGACTCCGAGGAAACTACTCAGTCGTTCTTTCTCTCCCAAGCTCCTTGACACAGATATCCCATGCACCGAATCATGCACGTCCGAATAGCCCCCTCCCCTGCCTCCTGGTCCCGAGGGCCCACCCCCACCTCTACCCCCACCCGGCGCCATCACCACCACCTTCATCGGCCAGGTCCGTCTCCTCAGTCCCACCCATCTCTGGTCCCACACATCCACCTGTCGACCTGGGCTAGGTTCACACCCAAGGCGGTGGGGGCGTCGCCCGAAGGGAGGTTGAGAAGATGATCAGGAGGGGGGTCATGTCCCTTACGACTGCTGTAGTACTCACCAGGGGAGCTGTGGGGGACGCATTTGCCGTTCATTCATTCATTTGCAGCCTCCACCACTGCGGGGGACTGGAGCTCCCCCGGGTTGATCATCTATCCTGAGAACGATAACGTCCCCAAGGTGTGTGTGTTAGTAAGTATGTGCATGTGTGTGTGCATGTTACCTGCATGGTTGAGCTTGTGGGTATGGATGTTGCCCGTTTGCATATATATGTTGACTGTGTAGGTAAGAGTTAGTGCCGGTGTGTGTAATGATGTCTGTGTGTGTGGATGCAAGTAGAGTGTGTGTGTTTTGGATGTTGCCTCTGTGTGTATGAGTGATACGTGTGTGTTTGGCTTTTGATTGTGTGCGTACGATTTTGAACACTACAACTTGAACTTTATCACGTGGCTCCAGGCAGCCAACTGGCTGCTTGCCGTCTTCATCTTGAACTTGGGTGCCGCCTTATAATATACGTCCGCTCGCTGTACGGCATGAATAGCATTGTTACTTCTCCGAATGGGAGGATTGTCAGCCAAAATGGGTCTCCTCCAGTGTGCTTCAAAATGTACCCGTTTGCGTGACACACTCCGAAGATACACTAACTCCAGATGACAGGGGTGCGTGCGTGTTATCAAGCATACCGTATCTGGGATGTGCGTGTTTTCTCACACCTTTTGACGGCTTTTTCGTATGTTGACTTCGACGTGCGTGTTTTCCCTGGTTTTATCTCACAGTTTGACTAGGACCTGCGTGTCTTCCCTGGTTTTCTCACACCTTTTGTACGGCTTTTTCGTACTGTTCGCCCCTTCAGTATTGGCAAGATTAAGTATTGGCAAATGTCATTTCCCCCCTTAAAGTGGGTCTCAGATAGAAAAGCATGGCAAAACTAACTTGGCAAAGGGGTCTGTGGCTTTGACTGTCTCAAGCTCAGACCTGAAATCCAGTTGGCAAAGGGTCTTATGTTATTGTTACATTTCCTTGTTACATGTTCATCAAGTAGTCTGCCCAAGCTTGATGTAAAACCATGTAACAATTCAAATCAGGAGCATTAAACTTGCTAGAGCTAAGTAGCCAGATCGGTACATGGCACCAGCCAGCCAAATTGCCAAGTTCAAGGTCAAGTACATGTACACATAGTAGTCTGCCCAAGCTTGCTGGAAATAAAACCATGCATCCATTCAAATCAGGAAGATTTAACTTGCTAGGGCCTAGTGAGGCTTTCCGGAGTGACACAACTAAAGCGACACAGGGAATGGACTGGAGGATTACAATCAAGTCGATACGAGATGGCAGTCGGGCAGTAGAGCCCGACATATGAAAGGAGATGGCGGCAGTACATCAGGGAACTGGCGCCGCTGGGTGCAAGCCCTATTGGGCATAGGCACTACAGCTGGTGCAGCCAGGCACTCTAGGACACTCTAGCAAGACCGGGAGAACCGGTCAATAACATCCCCCCCAATTCCTGGTATACTTCATTCAAAAGAATTCCGGGAATGAGGAGGTATAAAGAAAAAGGGGAAGCTAGATTTAAAAGTAAAGAGCTGATAGCTTTGCAAACACAGAGGTGCGTGGTCAGGCTTTGCAAAGGTACCGAGAGGAATCTCTCTCAGATGTACATGGGCAAGTACAATCAGGAGAGAGATACTATGTAGGAAAGTCTAAGGCAACTGAACTGTTCAACTAAATTAAACTGGATTCCAGCTGTGTAGCTGCCAGGAAGGTGCGGTCTGAGGTCAAGGAAGAGCTCAGAGACTTGGCTAATAAGGAGAGGCTCATGGAATCAATGTCCTGGTCAACTCGGAGAATTCTTAAACTAAAGTAAGTCTATCAGAGGAAGAGGGACAGTTACAGTCAGACCTGAGGTCAGCTAACTTATTCCCCCCCTGATTAGGAAGTCGGAATCTAAAAAGACTTGCAAATCAAAGGATGGCATCAGGATAACGAAGGGATGTCCAGCACAGGGAGCAGTTGAAATACATAAGGTCAGCAGACTGTTCCCCCCATAATTTGGGAGCTCTTAATGGATCCTCAAATTAGGGATGACATTTATGAGAAATAAATTAAAGTAGAGATCCCCCGCTGGCTCATAATTATCAGTCAAGGTGGAAGGATAAGATGAGATACTTCCATTATCATCTTTAAGAAATGGGAAGGTAGACTGGACAGTGAAAATAACTGTCCTAGCAGAAGGAGGTGTGATAAGACGGGCAGAGGCGCCCATGTCCATAAGATGCGGGAGATGTCGGAGGGAAATAATCTTGGAGGTACAATGATTGTTTCATAGAGACACCTAGTCCTACTCTAAGGGTCCATGCTCACTGAATGCCATGGAGGGAGTAGCCGTGGAGACATATAATGTAAGGCACATGATGCTTGAGACTTTGTAAGGTCTGGAGGCTGATTCCCCCTCATGATTTGGGAGGTGAGCCGAGGAAAACATTATGAATCAAAGAAAGCACCATGTGGGCTAAAGGGCGGAAATATACTGTAGATACAGCAAAATAGTACCATGGTCAAGGTGTATACAGACTATCAAACTGTGGCTGTACATGGGGAAGTACAAGTTAAATTCCTATAGTGTTGATTCCTATCAGGGTTCAAATAATGCTATGAGTCATGGCCTCTAAGTGCCATGAGGAGAGTAATCATCCAGGGTCAGTAGCTTGGTGGCTCGCTGCAATGTCACTAGGAGCGGGTAAGAAGCTGCAAGGCAGGTGGACTGCTGGTCAACTTTAAACGTCACTAGAAAACTGCAGGCACACAATCTGGCTAGGGGTGCAGGGACTGTTACACCGAACTGTTGGAAGGACAGGAGGGTTCATATGACTATGTTAGGCCAGGATGGTTTCAATACTGATCATTGCAAGGACAATTATATTACACGCAGATAGAATCAGTAGACGAGGGTATCGCTCATTTGCTGAGGATCTGCATGCAAATGAAAGTCAATGTAATCATTGCATGTTGAGTGTACATACAAGTAGCGGTACTGCAATTTGTGCAGATCAGTGTGCAGATCAGGTCAGATCATTACTACATCAGTCACATCAGAACTCAGTGCACAAATGCATGTGCAGATATGGAGTCACTGATGCCCTTAGATGCAATGGATAATGAAGAAAGCGATCAGTCATGAACACATTAGTGCAGATCTACGTATGCAGATCAGTATAAATCTGGTTCATAAATCAGAGTTGTACATCACTCAGATAATGACATACAGATCAGTGCATCAACATCAATCAGATCAGTGCCTGTTGTCTACAGATCATCACATCAGATCAGATTAACATAATGCAGATCAGTCACTCAGATCAGTACATCTACATGAGTCAGTCCCCATTCGATATTCCTCCCCTTCCCTCTAAATGAACTCAGCAGTTACCCGATGCATATAGGGAGGCGCAGTGCCTTGTAGATCCTACTGCAGTAGGAAAGGTGGGGCAAGGACAGCATTCTGCGTAGGGCAGATGTGGTGAGGATGTGGGGGGGGGCTAGTGATATGATCAGTGTGAGTTGGTGACAGTGGTGCAGCAGGTGAATATGCAGCGATGTGGGTGGCAGGATTCCAGGCTGGGGAGATAATGGTACCGTCATCTGGGGATGATAAGCTTGATGTTGTGTATGTGGAGTCATCATGGTTTGATTTGGCGGTGGATGTGGTAGTGTGGTTGTCTGAGTTGGAGGTGGGTGTGCTGTCCTCATCAGTGTTTGCAGACGGGGCCGGGGCCATATGTGGAACTCTGGCATATTTAGATGTGACGGTCAGAGCTACAAGTACTATGGCAGTTGCTATGGCAGTTGCTATGGCAGCAGGTGATATGGCAGTGTAGTTAGGCAGTTCCCCTCCATGCAAGTGGTCAACTCCATCCACTAACTGTGAGTGGAAAGAGGTGTTGGCGTGCTTAGTGGAGCAGTCTGAGATCTCTGGGGCAGGTGGGTCTGATGGTCTGGAGGTTGATGTGGATGTGTGGGTGCCTATGATCAAAGTGGCAGTGAGGTTAACACTGTCGTGCTTGGTAGGGGAGGATGGGGGCACCTTTGGTTCGGATGTGATGATGTCCATGTGAGGATGTTTCATCAGATCGCGAGGAGCTGCGCAAAGATCTCTAACACATGGCCTACCCTGCTATTTTCACGGCCTTACCCCTGCCCTGCCAGATGTGCTCTCAGATCTAAAATTGTTTATTATAAACACTACTCCTTCATGCTTGTATGTTGACTCTGTACGTAAACTCCAACCTCCTCCAACCTCCGACCTCCGTATACCTACGCAGGATCTGGCCTCCAACCTCCTTCAACATCCAACCTCCGTATACCTATGAAGGCTCTAGCCTCCAACCTCCAACTTCCTTCAACCTCCAACATAATTTAATCTCCAACCTCCAACCTGTTCAAACCTGTTCAGGCTCTGGCCTCTGGCTTGCAAGGCACCGGCGCCACTTTGTATCTGTTATTCGTTCTTCCTAGTACCATCCGACTATTAGTATCGTCTGCAAATTAACCTAGCAACCAAGCTGCATCAACCCTTAACTACATACTAGTGACACCCATCCATGTTCACCCTCTCACCCTCCCTCAACCCACTCACCCACCTACCCTCTCATCCATCCAACTACCCTCTTACCCACCCACCCACCAACCCTCTCACCCACCCAGGTACCCTCTCACCCACCCTGGTACCCTCTCACCCACACACTTACCCCCTCACCTACCCGCATGCACGCACCCTTATAGGTTGCATTCTTGAAGCTCGAAAGGACGGAGGCAATGGAAGCAGAGTCATGAGCTCAAGAAGACCAACAAGGAGGAGCCCTCTGCAGTTCAGGCACTCTATTGGGCTAGGTTGAAGACGAGGAGGGCGCCCTCCTTGCTAGCAAGACATAATTTATGCATAGATGTGATTACATTATAGCAACATGTCTGTGCCTACATGTTCATCGATATTGATCACCATTAATGGTGATCAAATCTTGTTTTGGCCTCCTTGTTTCATTTTTGAAGTTCTCTTAATTGGCTGGCTCCCTAACGGGTTTGTATCCACCAGTGTAAATTCCCAATCTTTCCCACGATTATAATTCATAACGTCTGTTTCATCGAGGCAACAGTCGGTGACAATCTCAATTAGGGGCGACCTGACAGTTTGGACAACTGTTGAATGTAGGGCGGGAAACAGTTGGTGACAATCTACATTAGGGGCGACCTAACAGTTTGGACAACTGTTGAATGAAGGGCGGGAAACAGTCGGTGACAAATACAAATAGGGGTTACAAAACAGTAAGGACAACTGTTGAATGTTGGGCGGGAAACGGTCGGAGCTATGGCAGGTGCTATGGCAGTGTACATAGGCAGTTCCCCCCCATGCAATTAGCTGAGAATTAAATCAGTGTCTGGGATATTGTTTCTGACAATGACTGCACATCTGAATGTCGGGTGAGTGAAGCTTTGAACCACATGACCAAATGTAAATAGACACACACAAACCAAAACCTCCACAACACGCCACACCATGCTACAGACCCACCAAGGCACCAACCCTAAACCCAACCCAACACAATTACACAACCCATCCCAATACAACACATCACAACAAAACACAACTAACACTGATCTGACACTAAAAACATACAAGTGTTGCTGTACGGCCCTCAAACAATCACAAATATCCACAATAAGATGCTGTGTAAAAAATGTATCACATGCCACAAACAATTTGCCTCCTCCCTCCGCACTACCATATTGCCAAGACTGAAATCAGGGTGCACATGAAAATCAGTTGTTGACTAAGTGGTGCAACATACATAGTGATCGCGGAGTGGAAATGTATGTATGTGTGAATATAGAAGTACATGGTAATGGCAGCTTGGTGCAGGGGTGTATCACCGCCCTGCCAAGTAGAAACGATGGATGTGTAAAGTGATCAGGTGTTGTGCAAGCGGTGAGTTTTCCGACGTGCAGAACTACTAACCACACCAAATCCCCAAACCCATATTACCAGCGCCTAACAACCAACAGCCAACATTCCAACGCCAATGACCCCAACACCGAACACCGCAACACCCTCAACCGCACACACTCCAGCCCCAGCACTACGAGCAACCTCCAACCGGCAACCCCCAACCCAACACCAACTACATTGCCAACAAAGAAAAGACGAGACGCAGGGCAAGAGACAACCAAGCAGTCTCATTGATTTGCAGTTGTCCGAGCACTGCAAAGTTGTTCGAGCACTGCAAAGTTGCAGGACTAAAATCAGGGGGTATGAATCGATCAATCATTGTGAATGTGGTGAAATATGAGGTTGTTGTGTTGATAAGTGCTTAATGCACACATGAGTACAGCAGTATACTTCACACCAACATGCAAACGGATGTTTGTATGTTACAGTCCAGGGTTAGCCCACTAGGTTAAAGGCAAAAACTCCAAACTCCAAACTCGAAAAATTAAGAAACGTTTATAGATTAACTGGGATGGAGGGACTTATTGAAACTAACATAAGTGATAAACTGGTTCATAACGAAGCATGAACCAGAGGAATAGGATGGAGGAACTGAGTTCCAGTGATGTTAATATATTTTAATTTTGCGTTGAAATGCAATGTAACAATGCACATTCTTACTTTGTCCATTGCATTCACATCGGCTCCGGCCCTCAGCAAGGCCTCTATACAGCTTAAGTCACCCTTCTTTGCAGCCGCATGCAGGGCTGTAGTATTTCCCTGCAAGGTTGGAACAGTACAAGAGTTTAGCAATTAGACGTTGTACAAGTGTTCCCCCCCCCCCCCCATTCCCCCCACCCACCCACCCAACCAGCACATACTCCACGAACAACGCATCACCACCGCCTTACCAACACAAATGCACCATAAAGACTAACACAAAAGCTCCACAAACGCCACAAATGACAACACCAACCCCAGCCCCAGCACTTTCACGATCACTATCACAAGCCACAAACCCCTACAAAATCCCACTAACACTCCACCGACTGCCCATACCATCAGCACCCAACAACCAACAACAATAAACAACTAACAGCCCAAACTGCGACGCCATTTATCCCAACAACCAGCAGCACCCTGAACCCAACACCCCTGCTCCAGCCCGAGATCTACACGCAACCCCCACCCCCAACCGCAACCGGCACCCCCCACCCGCACCCCCAACCACAATTCCCACCCCCGACCCAACCCCTGACAAACCCACTGCTCCCCACCACGATAAAAACCTACAGACCCTCCTCCTCACACATCCACAATCACATACAAAGCAGTGGATGTAGGACAAGACCCAACCAAGTGGTCTCATTGATTTACAATTATTTGAGCACTGGGAAAGTGGCAGGGATGAAATCAGGGTGTGAAAATCAATCTATCACTCACTCATTGTGAGTGTGGTGCAATATGAGGTTGATTGTGGCTTGAAGTGCCCCATGTCTGCATAAATACAAACACACCTTTTACACTAGAATGTATGTGTGCAAGCAATCATTTGGCTTGTGCTGCAATGATATGCATTCTTACATTGGTCTCAGCATCCACCTTGGCTCTGGCACAAAAGCATTTAGGCAGTCAAAAGAACCCCTTTTACAGCATAATATCTCATGTGTGTTTGTATGTGCGTGTGTGTATGTTCGATCAAATGCTGTTTATAATAATTAACTAGGGTTAGGCCGACATATAAACGTATTCACGTGTAATATACGTTTATACGAATAAATACGCCGTATAGTTTTTCTCAAATCGACCTTATATACGTCGTATACAAAACATATAGTCTGTACTTCGAGAAGTACAGCACAAGTCCCGGCACTTCACTTTCTTGGTTTTCATTATATTTTTGATTTAGATAGCTCATTGGAAAGCATTTGACCTCCTCTATCACAATATGCAATAAAATTCACCATTCACATGCACCATTTTATAAACATTTGGCCTGAAGGTTGATCTAGATAGCCTGGATGGCACACATATCAGAGCGCCACCTAGCCTTCCATTCCACAAGCTGCGCTCCTACGTGGGCTTGAAGGATTGATGGTGCAAGCCTAGTGCAATGTGAACATGGAAAATATTGCAATACAGTTATGTACTTATACTATTAAACACTTATACAGTTATAAAATAGACCAACTGGCATTTAATGGCTCCCTTAGATTGGCACCCCGCTTCTTAGTCGACGCGCTTTCTGGTTGTGATTTCTTTTCTGAGATTTGGACAACCTGAACTTGCCAGATTATTTTCTGAGAGTTGATATGTGATGCCAATGAAATTAGCTATGGGGCAATACCTTTAAACCCATGTAAAAGTTTTTTTCTCAAGAAGTGCCTAATTTTTATATACGTTTTTATACGTTTATATGCATATGTTTATACGTTTCTACGGCTTATAATGAAAACCCCGTAACCATTCAAGGTTGGAAGTATTCAACCGCTTTTATCGTTGAAGGAAAAATGAACTGCTATTTATAGGGTATTAGGGTTGGGAAGCGTATATTTTATTTGTATTTTTAAAATATATGCTTCCCAACCCTAATACCCTATAAATAGCAGTTCATTTTTCCTTCAACGATAAAAGCGGTTGAATACTTCCAACCTTGAATGGTTACGGGGTTTTCATTAGTATCCTCGTATTATGAGTGACTATTAAATGCTGCTTCTAGTTGGATACCAAGTTTAACAAAAACCTATCTTCCGAGTATAAAGGGCATTACGAGGTTTTCCATTATATAATGCATCTCATCCTCAACAGCTTCATCGCCTGCCATCAACGAAGATAAAACAACACCCACAAATTATCTCAGAACAGGAGCATCCAGTTGCATCTGTCGAATAAAACATTCAAATCATATGCATGTACAAAACATTACACTTCATATCAACATGGACACAATCATGTCAGAGGGTGGTGCAACGACACTCTTTAGTACTGCGCTCTTCTCCTTGATTACACGCTGCAGCTTCTAGGCAGCTCCATGATCCAGCTCTTGAGATAAGCCCCAAAATGTAAGCAGTGCTGGACAGCTAATTCCGTCAGCTTCCAGGTGCATTAGCCTGCTATTACTTTAGCTGAATAGCCAGGCAGATAGAGGAGAGAAGCTGCTACTCGTAGCCCAATATATAAACAGTTATTTCTTACCTTATCCTTGGCATCTACACTTGCTCCTGCTTTCACCTAAGCAAGTAGGAAGTCTAGGTGGCCTTATATGGCCTTCTACAGCCAGAGGTGCTGCCTAGCTGCTACGCGCATCCAACAATATAAACAGTGCTTTCTTACCCAGTCCTTGGCATCTACACTTGCTCCTGCTTTCACCAATGCGAGAAGGCAGTCTAGGTGACCCAATCTAGCAGCTCCGTGCAGGGGTGTAATGCCTTTCTGCAAAGTAGATACAATGAACATGATCAGATGTTGTGCAAGCGGTGAGTGTTCTGATGTTCCAAGCAACTAAAACCCCCACCAAATCCACATACCATCAGCGCCTAACACCGAACAACCAACACACCCCAGCCCCAGCCCAACCGACAAATCCTACCCGCAAACCCCAACCCCAACCCTATCCGCAAGGTCCAACCCCAGCCCTTCCCACAGACTCACCCCATCATCAACTCCAACACAAAGATAAAACAAGCCGCAACAACAACAAGACGCAGGGCAAGACACAACCAAGCAGGCTCATTGGTTAACAAATTTTCACGTTCTGAAAAATTGGGAGGAATGGAATCAGGGTGTAAAATCAATCAATCATTATGTTTGTGGTGCAATATGAGGTTGAGTGTGGTTTGAAGCGATTGATGTCCGCATGAATACAAATCCACATTTCACACCAGAATGCATGTATACATACAATGATTTGGCATGTGCTGCAATGATATTCATCCTTACACTGTTCTTAGCATCCACCCTGGCTCCGGCTTTCACCAAAGCATTTAGGTACTCAAGGTGACCCTCCTCAGCAGCCCAATGCAGGGGCGTCCGATTTCCCTGCAAGAGTTCAGCAATTGGATGTTGTACAAGTGATCAGTATTCTTATGTGTGTTTGTATGTGTGTCTCTGCAAAGTGCTATTTACAACAAATAACATTTATTTATACAAGTTGTCAAATACTTCCAACATTGAATGGTTACGGGCTTCATCATCATCCTTATATTATAACTACTAAATGCTGCTTCAAACGTTTAATTCCTACTTTATCAAATAGCATTTTACTATCTTCATAATATAAAGGGCATTCCATTATATAATGCATCTCATCCTCAATAGCTTGTCTGCCATCAACCAAGATAATACAAAACCTACAGATTCTCCCGGAACAGGAGGTGACTCAGTTCCATCTGTCAAATTCAATATTTATATCATATGCATATACACAACATTACACTTCATACTTACAAGCACCCATTCATGCTAGATTCAATATTCAAATTAATGCGTTTGCGCAGTATTGCGCTTCATGCCATCATGCATACATTCATGTTTGACGGTATTGCATCAAAACTATTGAGTACAGTGCTTTTCTCTTTGGTTACAATGTGCAGCTGCTAGACAGCTCCCCGAGCCAGCCTTTGGGATTAGCCCCATTTGTTTTAGTGCACAGATGTATGCTGGTGTGTGAAGCTTTGAACCACATGACTGAAGGCATACCAAATGTACACGTGATATTCATATACACACACAAACTGAAAACCTTACCCAAAGCCTCCACAACACGCCACGCCATGCTAAGCAACCTCCAAGGCACCAACCCTCAACCCAACGCAATTACACACACCATACCTACACAACACATCACAACAAACCCTAACCTGAACAGCCAGGCACACAGAGGAGCTGCCTAGAAGCTGCTACACGTACCCCCCCCCCCCCCCCCCCCCCCCCCCCCCCCAAAAAAAACAGTGCTTTCTTACCTCCTCCCTGGCGTCTACACTTGCTCCTGCTTTCACCAAAACGAGAACGCAGTCAAGGTGGCCCGATCCAGCAGCTACATGCAGGGGTGTCTTCAAGTTCTGAAAGTAGATACAATGAACAATTCAAGTGATCAGATGTTGTGCAAGCTGGGAGTGGTCTCATGTGCAGAACAATTAACCCCACCAATTCCCCATTCCACCAGCACCTAACAACCAACAGCTAGCTCTCCAATGCCGTGGAGCCTGATACCCAACTCCAAAAGACCCCGCACCGCACACACCCCAGGCCCAGCCCTACCAGCAACTCCCACCCCCACCGGCAGACCCCGACCCCACATGCAAACCCCAACCCCAGCCATTCCCTCGAACCCTACCCTCAAGCGCAGCCTGAAACCCCAACCCCAATCCTACATGCAGACCCCAACCACAGGCCATAACTCAACCCCCAACCCAACCCAACCCTACCTGCAAACCACAACCCTACCCGGACCCCAAACCAGAAAGCCCAAACCCAGCCCTTCCCTCAAACCCCAACCCTACCTGCAAACACCAACCCTACACGAAAAGCACAACTGCAGCCCTTTCCCCAAACCCCAATTCCAACACCTAGGCGCAGTCCCCACCCCGCAAACCCCAACCATACCTGAGTCGCCCAACCACAGCCCTTCCCTCCAACCTCAACCCTACCCGCAAACTCCAACCCCAACCCTACCTGCAAAATCCAACCCCAACCTTACCTGCAAACTCCAACCCCAACCCTACCTGCAAACTCCAACCACAGCCGTTCCCTCAAACCCCAGCCTCAAAGTCCAAGCCTACCCTTGAACCCCTACCATACCCCAAAGCCCAACCCCAGCCCTTCCCTACAACCCTACCCGCGTACCCCAACCCTACACGACATTCATGTTTGACGGTGTTGCAACAAAACTCTTGAGAGTACAGTGCTTTTCTCTTTGGTTACAATGTGCAGCTGCTAGAAAGCTCCCCGAGCCAGCCTTTGGGATTAGCCCCATTTGTTTTAGTGCACAGATGTATGCTGGTGTGTGAAGCTTTGAACCACATGACTGAAGGCGTACCAATTGTACACGTGATATTCATATACACACACAAACCAAAATCCTTACCCAAAGCCTCCACAACACGCCACACCATGCTATGCAACCTCCAAGGCACCAACCCTCAACCCAACGCAATTACACACACTATACCTACATAACACATCACAACAATACACAACAAATCCTAACCTGAATAGCCAGGCACACAGAGAAGCTGCCTAGAAGCTGCTACACGTAGCCCCCCCCTACCAAACAGTGCTTTCTTGCCTTCTCCCTGGCGTCTACACTTGCTCCTGCTTTCACCAAAGCGAGAACGCAGTCAAGGTGGCCCGATCCAGCAGCTACATGCAGGGGTGTCTTCAAGTTCTGCAAAGTGGATACAATGAACAATTCAAGTGATCAGATGTTGTGCAAGCTGGGAGTGGTCTCATGTGCAGAACAATTAACCCCACCAATTCCCCATTCCACCAGCACCTAACAACCAACAGCTAGCTCTCCAATGCCGTGGAGCCTGATACCCAACTCCAAAAGACCCCGCACCGCACACACCCCAGGCCCAGCCCTACCAGCAACTCCCACCCCCACCGGCAGACCCCGACCCCACATGCAAACCCCAACCCCAGCCATTCCCTCGAACCCTACCCTCAAGCGCAGCCTGAAACCCCAACCCCAATCCTACATGCAGACCCCAACCACAGGCCATAACTCAACCCCCAACCCAACCCAACCCTACCTGCAAACCACAACCCTACCCGGACCCCAAACCAGAAAGCCCAAACCCAGCCCTTCCCTCAAACCCCAACCCTACCTGCAAACACCAACCCCACACGAAAAGCACAACCGCAGCCCTTTCCCCAAACCCCAATTCCAACACCTACGCGCAGTCCCCAACCCGCAAACCTCAACTATACCTGAGACGCCCAACCCCAGCCCTTCCCTCCAACTCCAACCCCAACCCTACCTGCAAAGCCCAACCACAGCCCTTCCCTCAAACCCCAGCCTCAAAGTCCATGCCTACCCTTAACCCCCTACCATACCCAAAAGCCCAACCCCAGCCCTTCCCTACAACCCTACCCGCATACCCCAACCCTACACGAAACCCCCAACCTTAGACCTTTGCTCAAACCCCAACCCTACCCACAAACCCCAATCCTACCCACAAACCCCAATCCTACCCATAAAACCCAACCCGATCCCTACCCGCAAACCCAGACCCCAGTTCTTCCCACAAACCTCAACCCTACTGGCAAACCCAAACCCTACCCCAACACCCAAACCCTACCCAAACCCTACCCGAAAAACCCAACCCCAGCCCTTCCTGCAAGCCCACCAGCAAACCCCAACTCCACCCCATAACCAACGCCAACCAAGACAAGATGCAGGGTAAGACACAACCAAGCAGTCTCATTGATTGACAACTATTTGAGCACTGCGACATGGGCAGGAATGAAATCAGGGTGTGAAAATCAATCAATCAATCAATAATTGTGAATGTGGTACAATATGAGGTCGATTGTGGTTTAAAGTGCTTGATATCCGCATGAATACAAATGCACGTTTCACACTAGAATGCATGTGAGCAAGCAATCATTTGGCTTGTGCTGCAATGTTATGCATTCTTACATTGGTCTCAGCACCCACCTTGGCTCCGAATTCCACCAAAGCATTTAGGCAGTCAAAATAACCCTCTTTTACAGCCCAATATGTAGAGTATTTTCGTATGTGCGTGTGCCTGTGATCAAATGCTGTTCAGAACAAAAAAAAAAAGTTTATAGTTTACCTGTAGTTTACCATATTTCTTTAAAAAGCGGTTTAATACTTCAATCCTTGAATGTTTACGGAGTTCATTATTATCCTCACATTATGGGGGACTATTCAATGCTGCTTCAAGTTGAATATCAAGTTTAACAAAGAGCTTTTTCCTCTTTTCTGAGTGTAAAGCGCATTCCGGGGTATTCCATTATATAATGCATCTCATCCTCAACAGCTTGTCTACCATCAACCAAGATAACTAAATACCCGCAACTTCTCTCAGAACAGGAAATGACTCAGTTCCATCTGACAAATTAAAATTAAAATCATATGCATGCACGAAACATTACACTTCATATCAACATGCACACGATCATGTCAGAGGGTGGTGCAATGACACTCTTAAGTACATTGCTTTTCTCCTTGGTTACACGCTGCAGCTTCTAGGCAGCTCCATGAGCCAGCTGTTAGGATAAGCCCGGATATGTAAGCAGTGCTGGACAGCTAATTGCATCAGTTTCCAGGCGCACTAGACAGCTATCACTTTGTCTGAATAGCCAGGCAGATAGAGGAGAGAAGCTGCTACACGTAGCCCAAAATTCTAAGAGTGCTTTCTTACCCTCTCCTTGGCATCTACACGTGCTCCTGCTTTCACCAAAGCAAGTAGGCAGTCAAGGTGTCCGCCTCTAGTAGCTATGTGCAGGGGTGTACTACCTGCCTGCAAAGTATATATAATGGACGTGATCAGATGTTGTGCAAGCGGTGATGGTTTTCATGTGCCAAACAACACACCTCATCAAATCCACCAAGCATTAGTGCTTAAAACAAAACAACCAACACACTTCAGCCCAACTGGCAACCCCCCACCCGCAACCCCCATCCCCTGCCCTTCCCTCCAACCCTAAACCCCAACCCTACCCTTCAACTTCAACCCTAAAACCCCAACCCAACCTTACCAGCAAACACCAACCCAGCCCTTAGCTGAAACCCTAACCCTACCCACAACCCCCAATCCTAAACACAACCCCCAACCCCATCCCTACCCGTAAACCCAGACCCCAGTCATTCCCTCAAAACCAACCCCAACCCTACCGTCAAATTCAAACCCTAGCCAAACCCCAGGCAAAACCCTACCCGAAAAATCCAACCCCAGCCTTCCTGCAAACCCCACCTACAAACCCTAACCCCAACATCAACGCCAACTAAGACAAGACATGATGCAGGGCAAGTCACAACCAAGAAGTCTCATTCATTTACAACTATTTGAGCACTGCGACATTGGCAGGGATGAAATCAGGGTGTGAAAATCAACCAATCAATCATTGTGAATGTGCTGCAATATGAGGTTGATTGTGGTTTGAAGTGCTTGATGTCCGCATGAATACAAATGCACCTTTCACACTAGAATGCATTTGTGCAAGCAATCATTTGGCTTGTGCTGCAATGATATGAATTCTTGCATTGGTATCAAAATCCAGCTTGGCTCTGGCACAAAAGCATTCAGGCAGTCAATAGAACACTCTTTTACAGCCCACTCTCTCATGTATGCTTGCATGACTGATCAAATGTTGTTTATAACGATAGCAGTTTATAGTTTACCATATTTCTGATCCAGGCCAGTCCAGGCGGTTGAATACTTCCAACCTTGAATGGTTATGGGGTTCATTATTATCCTTATATTATGAGTGACTATTACATGCTGCTTCTAGTTGAATTCCAATAATCAAAAATAGCTTCTTCCCATCTTCAGAGTATAAAGGTATTCCTTGGTATTCCATTACATAGTGCATCTCATCTTCAACAGCTTGTCTGCCATCAACCAAGATAGCACAATACCCGCAAATTCTTTCAGAAGAGAAAATGAATCAGTTCCATCTGTCACATTCAAAATTCAAATCATATGCATGCACAAAACATTGCACTTCATATCAACATGCACACAATCATGCCAGAGGGTGGTACAACGTCACTCTTTAGTAAAGTGCTTTTCTCCTTGATTACACGCTGCAGCTTCTATGCAGCTCCATGAGCCAGCCACTATGCTGCATCCAGATATTTCAGCAGTTCTGGAAAGCTACTTTTGTCAGCTCCAAGGTGCACTAGATTATGTTATGTTCGGCAGAATAGCCAGTCAGTGGAGCTACCTAGGATCTGCTGCTCCTAGCTGAAAATAAAGCCGTGTCGGGGACATTGCTTTTATGACATTGAGTGCACAGATGTATGTCGGGTGAGTGAAGCTTTGAACCACATGACTGAAGGTATAACACATGCACACGTGATATTCATATGCACACACAAAGCAAAAACCTTACCCAAAGCCCCCGCAACACCCCACGCCATGCTACGCACCCACCAAGGCACCAACCCTCAACCCAACGCAATTACACACACCATACCTACACAACACATCACAACAAACCCTAACCTGAACAGCCAGGCACAGAGAGGAGCTGCCTAGAAGCTGCTACACGTAGCCCAAAATACAAACAGTGCTTTCTTACCCCCTTGTCATTTTCATCTACACTTGCTCCTGCTTTCATCAAAGCGAGTACGCAGTCAATGTGGCCGCCTCTAGTAGCTTGGTGCAGGGGTGCCTTACCGCCCTGCAAAGTAGATACAATGAATGATTAAAGTGATCAGATGCTGTGGAAGCTGTGAGTAGTCTCATGTGCAGAACAACTAACCCCACCAATGCCTCATTCCACCAGCACATAGCACCCAACAACCAGCTTTCCGATGCCGTTGTACCCCAAACCCAACTCCAAACAACCCCCAACCGCATACACCCTAGGCCCAGTCCTACCATCAACCCTTAACCCGCAGACCCCGATCCTACCTGCAAACCCCAACCCCAGCCATTCCCTCGGACCCTACCCTAAAACCCCACCCCAATCCTACATGTAGACCCCAATCGCAGCCCTTCCCTCAAACCTCAACCCTTCCCACAAATCCCCACCCTACCCCCGCAAACCCCAATCCCAACCGTAACCCAAAAGTCCAACCCCAGCGCTACCCCCAAAATCCTAACCCCAGCCCTTCCCTCAAGCCCAACCCACACAAAAGCCCAACCGCAGACCTTCCCTCAAACCCCAACTCTACACGCAGACCCCAACCCCAAGCCGCAAACCCCAACCACAACCCTACCTAAAAAGCCCAACCCCTACTCTACCCGCAAACTCCAACCCTACCCACACAATCCCAAGCCCAACCCCAGCCTTTACCCAAATCCAAACCCAGCCCTTCCCTCAAACCCTAACCCCAACCGCAAACCTATCCCAAAAGCCCAACCGCAGCCCTCCTTCACTCAAACCCAACCCTACCTGCAACCCGCAACCCTACTCACAACCCCCAACCCCAACCGTAAACATGAAAGCCCAATCCCAGCCCTTGCCTCAACCCCCAACCCAACCAGCAAAAACCCTACTCTTAATCCACAACCCTACAACAAAAGCACAACCCTAGCCCTTCCCTTCACCCAGCCTTACACAGAAACCCCAACCCCACCCTCAAAACCCCAACCCTTCCCCCAACCCCAACCCAACCTGCAACCTCAACCCTACCCCAAAAATCTCAACAACAGCATTTCCCTCAAACCCCAACCCCAACCGCAAAACCCCACCCTACCCAAAAAGACCAACCCCAACCCTACACGCAATCTAGCCCCACGCCACCCCCTTTGGTCACTATTCAACCCCTAACCCACCCAGCAAACAACCCGACCACCCGTACCGACACTCCCCCCCCCACCCCAATCCTCCCAATCCTCCCCCATCCCCCTACGCAAACCTGTAAAAAGAAAGAAGAAAAGCCCTCCCTAACCGCGTCAACACCCCGCGCAAGCCCCGCTTCCTCTCCCCCAGCCACCCCCCGTAAAAAAAAAAACAACCCAACCCTAACGGCAAAACCCCAACCCTACTCCAACATCGAAACCCTACCAAAACCCCAGGCTAACCCCTACCCGAATAATCCATCATCCCAGCCTTCCTGCAAACCCCAACTTCAAACCCCATCACCACCCCACCCCAACGCCAATGAAGACAAGGCAAGATAGTAGGGTGCCCTGGTGGGTCCCCTGGAGTTCGGCCCTGGGGCAAGTGCGTCGTACTGGGAGAGTCGGGCTACAAGGTCGTAGTAACGGGGGCGGTTAGCTATTGTATACATTCAGTCCAGGCTATGAAGGGCCGGAATAGACGGGTAGCAATGATGGGTGCTAATTTGGGATGCCATTTATGAAGGGGCTTTATGCGTGAGGGAAAGAAAGTAATGAACGGCGATGGTTCGGTGTAGATGCCGCCTCGTGAGTCGAGTCGACTGGGTCCCGGGTACGGTGTACCTGAAGAGAAGCAGGAAAGTTTGGTAAGGTCGGCTAGTTCGTTAGGATTTTGCATTACAAGTGAAATTTCGACCGGTGGTTTAGGCAGTGGTCTCGAGTGGTCTGGAGTGATCTCAACAATTCGACACTCTGAACAACCGTATTGTGGTGTTGATGCATAGGTCTGGCTGCCTTCGGGCCGACCAACTAGATGCAGGGCAAGACACAACCAAGAAGTCTCATTGATTTACAATTATTTGAGCACTGGGAAAGTGGCAGGGATGAAATCAGGGTGGGAATATCAATCAATCAATCGTTGTGAATGTGGTGCAATATGAGGTCGGTTGTGGTTCAAAGTGCTTGATGTCCGCATGAATACCAAAGCACATTTCACACTAGAATGCATGTATGCAAGCAAGCATTTGGCGTGTGCTGCAATGATATGGATTCTAACATTGGTCTCAGCATCTACCTTGGCTCCGGCACAAAAGCATTGATGCAGTCAAAATAACCCTCTTTTACAGCCCAATATCTCATGTACGTCCGTATGTGTGTGTATATGTGTGATCAAATGCTGTACAGAACAAACAATAGTTCATAGTTTACAATATTTCTTATAAAAGCAGTTGAATACTTCCAACCTTGAATGGTTACGGAGTTCATTACTATCCTCATATTATGAGTGACTATTAAATGCTGCTTCTAATCGAATACTAAGTTTAGCACAAAGTGTTTTCCTATCTTCAGAGTTTAAAGAGCATTCCGAGGTATTCCATTGAGTAATGCATCTCATCCTCAACAGCTCGTCTGCCATCAACAATGATAACACAACACCCGCAAATTCTCTCAGAACAGAAAATTACTCAGTTCCATCTGTCAAATTCAAAATTCAAATCATATGCATGCACACAATCACGTCAGAGGGTCGTGCAGCAACACTCTTTAGAACAGTACTTTTCTCCTTGGTTACACACTCCAACTTCTATGCAGCTCCATGAGCCAGCCACTATGCTGCATCCAGATATTTCAGCAGTTCTGGACAGCTGCTTTTGTCAGCTTCAAGGTACACTAGTTTAAGTTATGTGCGGCAATGTAGCCAGTCAGGGGAGCTGCCTAGAAGCTGCTGCCCGTAGCTGAAAATAAAAGCAGTGTCAGGGACATTTTTTCTATGACAATGAGTGCACAGATGCATGTCGTGTGAGTGAAGCTTTGAACCACATGACTGAAGGTATAACAAATGCACAAGTGATATTCATATGCACACACAAACCAAAAACCTTACCCAAAGCCCCCACAACACCCCACGCCATGCTATGCACCCACCAAGGCACCAACCCTCAACCCAACGCAATTACACACACCATACCTACACAACACATCACAATAAAACACAACAAACCCTAACCTGAATAGCCAGACACACAGAGGAGCTGCCTAGAAGCTACATGTAGCCCAAAATAAAAACAGCGCTTTCTTACCCTCTCCTTGGCATCTACACTTGCTCCTGCTTTCATCAAAGCGAGTACGCAGTCTAGGTGGCCGCCTCTTGCAGCTTGGTGCAGGGGTGTACTACCTGCCTGCAAAGTAGATACAATGAATGATTAAAGTGATCAGATGCTGTGCAAGCTGTGAGTGGTCTCATGTGTAGAACAACTAACCCCACCAATGCCCCATTTCACCAGCACATAACACCCAATAACCAGCTCTCCAATGCCGTTAACCCCAAAACCCAACTCCAAAACACCCCCAACCACACACACCCCATGCCCAGTCCTACCAGCAACCCTTACCCACAGCCCCCGATCCTACCTGCAAACCCAAATCCCAGTCATTCCCTCGGACCCTACACTCAAGCCACCCTCAAAACCCAACTCCAATCCTCCATGCAGACCCCAATCGCAGCCCTTCCCTCAAACCCCAACCCTTCCCGCAAACCCAAACTCTACACACAAACCACAACCATACCCCAAAAGCCCAACCCCACTCCACCCCAAAAGCCCAACCACAGCCCTTCCCTCAAACCCCAACCCTACTCGCAGTCCCCAACCCCAAGCCGCAAAACCCAACTCTACCTGAAAAGACCAACCGCAGCCACTCCCTCAAACCCCAACCCTACCATCTAACCCCAATCCTACCCTCAAACTCCAACCTTACCCCAGCCCTTCCTTCAAACCCCAACCCTACCTGCTAACCCCAATCCTACTCTCAAACTCCAACCCTACCCCAGCCCTTCCCTCAAGCCCCAACCCTATCTGGGAACCCGAACCCCACCCCAAAATCCCAACCACAGCCCTTACATCAAGCGCCATCCGTTCCTGCAGTCCCCAACCCCAATCCCAACCCTACCCAAAAATCTCAACCCTAGCCCTTCCCTCGAACCCAACCCCAACAGCAAACCACAACCACAAACCACAACTTAACACAATAAGCCCATCCCCAGGCCTTCCCTCCAACCCCAACGCTACACAAAAGCCAAACCCCACCCCTTGTCCCCTTCCCTTCAACCTTAACCCTAACCGCAAACCCAATCCTACCTGCAAATCCCAATCCTATCCACAAACCCAGACCCCAATCCCTCCCTCAACCCCCAACCCCATCCCTCCCCACAAACACAACCCTACCCGAACCGCAGGCCAAACACTACCAAAACAATTTAACCCCAGCCTTCCTGCAAACCCCACCCGCTAACCACACACCCACCACGACACCAAGTCGAACGCCAAAGAAGATAAGACAGACAAGATGCAGGGCAAGACACAACCAAGAAATCTCATTGATTTACAATTATTTGAGCACTGCAGCATTGGAAGGGATGAAATCAGGGTGGAAAAATCAATCAATCAATCATTGTTAATGTGGTGCAATATGAGGTTTATTGTGGTCAAGTGCTTGATGTCCGCATAAATACCAATGCACATTTCACACCAGAATCACTGTATGCAAGCAATCATTTGGCTTGTGCTGCAATGATATGCATTTCTTACTTGGGTCTTAGCATCCACCTGGCTCCGGCACAAAAGGATTAGGCAGTCGAAATAACCCTCTGTTACAGCAAATATCTCATGTATGTTTGTTTGTGTGATCAAATGCTGTTCAGATACAAAAAAACAGTTATTTGTTACCATATTTCTCATAAAAGCGATTGAATACTTCCAAACTTGAATGTTACGGGCTTCATTATTATCCTCATATTATGAGGGACTTATAAATGCTGCTTTCTAGGTGAATTCCAGGTGTAACAAATAGCTAAATCCTATCCAGGTGTAACAAATATGCTATTTTCCTATCCAGGTGTAACAAATAAGCTATTTCCTATCCAGGTTTCAGAGTATAAGGTATTATACAGGGTAATTCCATAAGATAATGCATCTCATCCTCAACAGCTTGTCTGCCCATCAACCGAGATAAGCAAAACACCCGCAACTGTCTCTCAAACAGTAATGACTCCGTTCCATTTGTCGAATTCAAAATTAAAATCTAATGCATGGCACAAAACTTCCTTCATATCAACATCCACATCATGTCAGAGGGTTGGTGGACACCACACCCTTTAGGCCATTGCGTTTCTCCCTGTTACACGCTGCAGCTTCTAGGCAGCTCCCTGAGCCAGCTGTTTGATAAGCCAAATATGTAAGCAGTGCTGTGCAGCTAATTTGCAATCAGCTTCCAGACGCACTAGCCAGCTATTAACTTTGGCTGATAGCCAGGCATATACTGAGTTAAGAGGAGAGAAGCTGCTGCAAGCACTTATCCCCAAATATAACCATGCTTTCTTACCAATTCCCTTGGCATCTACAACTTGCTCCTGCTTTCCCAAATCAAGTTAGGCAGTCTAGTGTCCCAAATCCACGCTTGGTGCAGGGTGTACCTAACCTTCTGCCAAATAGAGACCTTGAATGTGATCAGATGTTGTGCCGCGTTGAGTGTTTCAAGTGTCCAAACACTACCCCAACCAATCCTCATCACCACCAAGCGCCTAACACCCGAACACCAACTCACCCAGACCCAGCCCTACCAGCAAACCCCACCCGCAAACCCCAACCCACCCTACCCGTTGTTTGATATTCACACGATAGTTCTTGCAACAGGACAAAAAAGTTTCCCCCCCCCCACCCCCCCCCCCCCCCCCTCTTAACTTGAACTCTGGTCCCCTTGCAGGGCATCTCTCCTCATGCTAGTGTTCCACAGTGTTATTGCTTACAGCATTGGTGACTCACCTCTCCCTTTTGCACCCTCTCTAAAACCCTAGTTGGCTGGCTGAAGTGCGTGGGGAGCTCTGATCGCTTGACAGCCCATCTAACCTGAACGTAGTGTTGTTGCCTGCTCTTCGATCGTGAAAAGGTTCTAGCAAGATCTCTGCCTTGGTGCCTCAGCAATTGCTGTAGTAACTGACATCTTGCCAAAAAATGTTTGGCCTCATGCCTGCACTGTTGTGTAATGTGCATGTGAAGGTGGTGTGTAGGTAGAAGAGCGAGGCGGGCTAGGGTCACCGGAATGTGGGCGTGGGGGTTAGTGTGTGTTTTGTACGTGGGCGTGTGGAGGTGGGGAGCGTTCTGGTGGTGGGGTGGGGGTGGGTGGGGGGTACCTCGGGGGACTACCTGTGATGATCACAGTTTTCAAATTTGCGTCATCCCGCCATACATGTGTGTGTGTGTGTGCATGGACACTGCCTTGAATGTGAGTGGAGTAACTACTACTCCCTGGTTATATAGGCCAAATTAAATGGAATCTGGGTTTGGGCAGTGCTTGGATGTGGATGGAGGGCTAGCGTCCTCTGATGGAATTTGGTGCTGTTGTCAACAGCTGCTTCATGTTCTCTTCAGAAGTCGTTGTGAGTAACCCTGGTTACGCTTTGCTTCTGCTTCTGCTCTCTTCCAAGGTCAGTTGTGAGTTGCCCTGGTACGCTCTGCCTCCTGCTTCATGCCTCCTTTTCCAAGGTCGCATGAGTGCCCTGCCCTGGTACTCTCCTCCGGCAATCTTCTCGATTCATAACTCTGTTCCACTCCCTGGAGCTCGACTTCGAGGCTTCTACCTCTACCTCTTGGCTTGTGGTCTGCTGCCGCCGAGGGTTTGGTCAGAGCTTGGTCAGCTGCTGCATTCCTTTGCTCCCTCCATGAACTAGATGACTTAATGGCTTCAGTCGCATGCTTCATTACGTGCTTCCCCCACGTGTGGGGATGGAGACATGATGGCCTCCTCTCATCATGCTGATTTCCATCTTCCTCTTCAGGGCTCATACTCTTGGTCCTGTACTTGCTCCACTGTCCAAGCCGCAGACAGTGGGAGCAAACAGAAAAGGTACATTTATTTTGAATGTCTCCTGCAGTATATTTCAACCACCTGGACCCCTCGCCATCTTAGTTCCACACTCCGATCGTCTCTGTATGTGTGTTGAAGTATGCCCCGACTGCAGCAAGATGTCCAATCACCAGGGGGTAGCAGTATGATCAATGACTTGCCCGCCTCAAATAGTCCAGATAATGATGACTCTCTCAGGCGGGGCTCCAACAAGCACTCAAATGGCCTGGCCCCCAACAATCACGCTATCACTCATAATGAGTGACACTTACTCAATGGGGGGCTCAAACAAGCACTCATGATCCAGTCCCCCAACAATCACTTATCACTCTAGCAGCACTCAATGATCCAGGTTCCCCAAACAATCACTCTATCACTCTAACAAGCCACTCAATGACCTGGTCCCCAACATCACTCTAATCACTCTAACAATCACTCATGATCCAGTCCCCAATACAATCACTCTATCGCTCTAACAAGCATCAATGATTTTAGTCCCCCACACATCGCTCTATCACTCTAACACACACTCCAATGACTTGGTCCCCAACAATCCTCTATCACTCTAACAAGCCTCACTGATCCATCCCCAAACATCACTCATCACTCTAACCACACACTCAATGATTTTAGTTTCCTCCCACACAATCGCTCTCTATATCACATCCAACCACACTCAATGACTTGGTCCCCCCAAACATCAGCTAAACCACTCTAACAAGCCCACATTGAACCGGTCCACAATGATCACAAAGCACAACAAGAGGACCCAGGTTAACATGTGTTAACAGGTACATATGACTGATATGTGCATTGTTAGATTAGTAGTTCAAGCTCTATTGCAAAATTCATTCATCAATGTGTCCTCCATTTAACTAACCTTTCCCGCAGGTAGAACTTTGTTTGTTGACCACTTGTCCTATCCTCCCCCATTTTTTATCTTTAACGTTTCTATTTTCTTTCTCGACTTGAACTTGAAACCTTGGTTACTTGGCACCAGCCTTAAGTAAAGGCTACTTGCCGCCTTCGAATTGAACACCTCCAATCAAAGCAAACCATTTTGTATCAAATGTCTGTTTCCAATCTCCCCATACAATCATTGAATCAACAATGGCAAACGTCTCAAGACCTATCACCTCTGGAATTGCACATCAGTAAGTTTGAAGGAATCTTTTGTTCCTCAGTTTTTGGGTAAATCATGTTTTTGGGGATTAATGTCTTCCCCCCCCGTATTCGAAAGGTCTTCACGCTACATTCAAGAATCACATGATGTTTGTCTTGAGTTGACCTAGACAGGGCGGTATCACTTAAGTCCCACACTGTACTCTCCCTGTTCCACTTTACCCCCCCTTCTCCTAGTACTTGTCATGCACCGTACTGATTGAAGGTGAGTGACACAAGAGAAGCCACAGGCAAACAACAACTAGTTGTACTTACGTCTTCATATTGGCGGATGGTGTTGCCCTACCCGCACCCGGTCTTCTGTATCTCACCTTGTACCACCTAGCACCTGCGTGTACAGTTTAGTAAGTGTACTAAATGCAACAGTTGCAAGTAGCAACCCCAGCACGCAGGCGCCAATCCCCTTGCCATGCAAATCAATGGTTGTTCCAACACCTACATTGTGTAATATTAATGTCAAGTTGAAAGTTACTCTCCCTAAGATAAGATCAGATTAAAAATATATTGCAACCTGAGTGTATGCGTTAGGGGGCCCCTGCTCAGCTAGTTTGGCCCATTTTATAGATTTCCAACTGGGTTTCCATTCACTGCCAAAATCTCGCGTGTCCCACCCCACCATCCCTCACATTCCAACACCACCTCCAACTCAATCGTACCTTCTTTTCTGCACGCAGCAATTTGCGTTTGCAATGCTGCACCTTGGCGCCCGCAAGGTGGCAATCTTCGCCTGTTTTTGGGTTGCGTTGCCGAGTTAGGCTCGGTGCTCTTCACCCACTGTGTCGCCAGGTTGCGTGTTGCGGTGCAACATCAATCCGATTTAAAGAGCGAAAGGCTCCTCGAGTGCACACTGGCTTGGCAAAACGGTAACGGCGTGGCGAACTTCCAACTTCATAGTCCGATGAACTGGGGTACACGCCGAAATACGAAGAGCGGGGGAAAGACCAAGGCCTGGCTAATGTAACAGATAAGGCAGAAATATTAAGGTCCTCTGGTTACCTTGAAATACGCGATTGTTGTGGGGTTCACCTACCATCTCCCTCAAAAGCAAGCAAAATCATTTACCAGGTGACAAGGTAAATCGATAAATCGAGCAACCAGTATGGCCTACATGCTAGTACCCCAGATTCATGGGGGATCTGGGTGGGATTCTGGGTGGGATCGCGAGAGCGGTATAAGTAGTGTCGAACCGAGCCCCTCCCTACAGTTCCTCATGCTCGAACATGCCCGACCGCTCCCGGCCGATGCTCCAACCACGGCAACCTATTCGTTAACGCGCACCACTTCTTTACTGCCGTGCCATCATTTGCTTACATTCCCGATCCGCGCATTGCTTTTTTCATTCCATCTGCTTTTTGATGGAGCACCAAATGATCGAACCCGGAAACGAGCATTGCCAATGACTCCCGGACCTAATGGGTAATGACCATCCCGCGATACCCTGAAGAGCACAGCCCCAAATGAGGACGTGGCAGCTCCGGACCCCTTGGTAGGGGTTCACTCAAGCATGTATGGTGGAGAGGTGGGCCCCGCTGCCCACATTGACGACACATTCATTCATCCGTCTGACTGCTCATTTAATAATTTTGCCCCCCCCCCCCCCCCCGCCCCCCCCCCCCCCCCCCCCCACACACCCAGTACACCACACACACAGAAGACACCCAGCCACACCACACCACCAAACAACACACACCCACCTACCACGCACAGTCCTGCTCTACCTCTCACTTTGTATCCATAAAACAAATACACTAAACAAGTGATCCCAGGTAGAGGATCTAATCAGTTTCATGAAATATCATGACACAGAATATGTATTTCCCTTTAACGCCAAGATACTTTCATAAACTTATGGTGTATTATCCACTTTCCTTCGTGACCATGATAGTATTAATGTTACCCTAGCAGTCGGGCCCCATATTTCACACCTACAGTTATATGGAATGAATTAGTGTAACTTAGAGAACTCAAAGTGTTGGTACATGGCAATACCCATTTCATAATATGTATGATAGCATATTTTTCAACCGACAAAAGAAGCACTAGTAGCAGCATCACATTTCTTTTCATGCCTTGTTCCGCTTGGACGCACGAAATAATTCCAAAAGGTGAATCCTACGGTATTCGCCAGGATACTCAGGTGGACACCCAGCTCTGCAAACCTGAGACGCACACCCAATTGTATAGCCTTGCACCGGACCCTTCCTTCCGTCAACGACCCCTCCCACTTTGCGTCCCGGACGCAACGAACCTTCAACTTTGCGCCTGCGACCTGAACAAACCCACTCATGCGCCTAAATTTATTGCCTGTAGGGTACCGCCACAACTCCTTGCAGCTTAGCGTGTAGGCCAAGCTTGGTTCGAGCCCAACCAGGATACGGCCAATGTTAGGCACTGAGCACTGCAATACAGTGCAGTACATAATTTCAGGAAGATTGGCTCACTCCTAATTGGTCCGATCGTTTTTCTGTATACCGCTTAAAGGATGCTCGAAGGAATTAAGGCGCTCAAGCGCTCTCTAAAGGCAGACCCGGTTTGGCTCCTTCCTCTCCCTCCTCCGGTAGCTGGTCGTGCCCACCCCACCCCCCACCGCACACAACCCACACACACACCCAACACACACCCGACACCAAACACGCGCCTTCTGCCCCTCTCACCCTCTTCGAGGGGTGCTTTCCCGCTTTCCGCCCTATCCCCTGCACGCGTTCGGGCAGGTCGCTTCCATCTCCACTATGCCTATGATCTGGGTATGCGATCTGGATTGTGTCTTTAAAAAATGTAACCGCCAATCCGCGCAAGGCCAAAAGTGTGTGTTTAAAAAAATGTAACCGTTCTTACTATTTATATATATAAAAATAACTCGTAAAACTATGTATCTCTCTATCTAATACTAGTGTTGCACATAAGTAAGAGGTAACAGGCCGTGGGACGTCAGTCATCACATCTAACTGTGGACCGCACTTAATATGCTCATTTCGCACAAAATAGGACTAGGGATCAAGTCTTATTTATTTTCCCCAATCATGTGTAAAAATTATTCCTCTCCACCTGATGTGCAATCCAAGAAGTTGGATGTCAAGCGCCGCTTCCCCGCTGTCCACGATGAAGGTCGAAGAATTTTGATCAAGTATTTTTTTATAGTTTATGATCTGGGTACCCGTACTGCTCTCAAAATTTAACGGTTTAAATTGACGGGAGCAAACCGTCAGATCGGTGGCGTAACGGTACGGTATATTACCAAACGAAAAAAAAACCGTCAAATCGTTTGTTTGGGACAGATATTAGTTTTGCATCACTAGAATGCGCATGATCTCCTCTGCTCAGTGGGGCCAAAACACTACAATTTTTGTGATCCTAGATCCCTCGGGACCGCCTGCCTCTGTCTGCATATTCAGATGCCTCATGACAATATGAGTTTAGGAGCACAGACCCCTGTTGCCATCATTTAACCACTTCTTCCTTGCTCCCATTGTTTGAATTAGGGGCACACGTGCTGGACTGGGCTATGGTCATAGGAGGTAAAAGCTGACAAGTAACAAAAGGAACAGATGCCATGGGGATAGGAAGTCAACATACATGGGCATTGAGTAAAGTATACAGAACGGTATGGCATTTTGTAAGCCGTAGCAAAACCCTAACACTTGGTCTTCTCGGTTGCTGAGCAATACAGGAACATATGTTTTACGCTTATGTTTCTGACATTAACTGAGCACGAGATGATCCTGAGTTTAATGAAAACGATTGAATGTCGCTTTCTAGTTATTTCATGAGTAGACGGTCGTTGATGCTGAACACGATTTTGGGATCTTTTCGTATTATATGTACACCCTTGCAGGTCCTAGAACAGTGTACCCTAGGATATTGTACATGAACCATGAACCAGTGGTACCATGATGAATTACATTTAACGATCAGTTGCATAAATGATTTATTAAATTGGAACCGTCAATGTTGTAGGTCAATTTATATTTCTTTAAAGAAACCCGTCATGTAAACCGTCCATTTATAATAAAACCTCGCTTTAAAAAAAGCCATCAAATTTTTGCAACCTTTAAATTTTGCAGAGGCAGTCCGTTAATGTATCAGTTTTTTGTACCTGTTTTTGTCGCTCAGAGAAGATGAGAAAAAATGGAAACACGCACGAACAAAGCACAAAAAGGAAAATTTGAAATGGGGACAATTGATTTGTCCGCGGGTTCACATTTCCTCCTCCTTTTTTTTTATGTACTGCCCCGAAGACAACTAACGAGCAGCCCAAACTGCTGGCTGAAGCTATTTACCAGTTCAAGTTCAAGTACACAAATCCTCTATGAGATATGGTCTGTACAGGTCTGTATAAACCAATGTGGTTCATGGTCTAAATAGACCATGGCTCACTTTTAATTGGCAGTGTTTGTTCCCTTAAACCACCTTTTATTCACGACCTAGAAAGGATCCTCGGATCCTACGGTCTACTGTGGATTCAAGTCGCTAACTGGCTACCCGATCCAAGTAGTTGAGTGCTTCCACTGCGATTACTTCATCCCACTTGACGGCGTCGTGGATTACGGTATACTTTTAATTCCAGCCTCGCGAGCCATCGGTGTTATTCATCAGTTAATTAATGAATGTGCCCTGCATTGAGCTGCAGACAAGACTGAGAGGGCAGGTGGCATTAGTTGACTTGATGCTCACCGTAGTGCCACACTAATCGAGACTGCAATAAACCAACCGCTTTCAAACGACAGTATTAGATCTTCGTATTTCTAGATAAGCTGGTCTCAGACTGCAATGATTGACCATTCGTAGCTTTTCTTTAATCTAGGCTGATGACTCGTACCTGAGCACCAGTTGCAAATACCTACCCCCTACTCTCCTCTTCCAGCCCATCCTTCTGATCCTCTGAATTGGCTGGGTTTGTTCGAGAGATCCACACATCCACTGTATCTTGGAGGGATATCTAAAAAAACCTCACAAAAATTGTATCAGCAAATGCGGCTGGGAACTCGGTAGGATAGCTTGGTTCATGCTGAAGGGATTCCGTTTCGAACTTGATTCTAAAACCTGGACAATTCCTTGCCTTTCAAACTGTCTGCATGACTATCATTACGTCCCTGTAACCGGGATTGGTGGTTAGCAGTGTTTAATGCTACCCATAGTTTCTCGCTGCCCTCTACCGTTAGCCGCCCTGGGGGCTTAATAGACCATGCAAAGAAAACAAACCAAGTTTAGCTGATTCTCAACGTTCAGTGAATCCCACTCCTCATCCTGCCACCATATACGTCGCCGTATTTTGCGCAGTTGTCACGGTGAAATGAGCGTCTTGAACATCTTTTCCATAGTCCACCAAAGCCTGCCCCACTCCAGGGGTGTGCCGCCTTCTCTAAAACCTTGTGGCATAGGCAAACATCGCCATCAAGGTCAGCAGTGGTGATGAATGGGGTTTCTTGGTGACCCAGAGGATTTTAAATTTCCCGATTTGTACTGCGGCAGCTTTCTAGGCATCTCCCTGAGCCAGCCACTATATTGCAACACCCAGATAGTTAAGCCAGAGTCCTGGGCCTCTGTCTTTTTTTGTCCTCAAAGGTGCACTAGTGTGACGTTATTTTCGAGAATAGCAACACTCAGGGAAAGCTGCCTAGACTACTTCTTGTAAGCTGAAATAAAAGCAGTGTCTGAGATATTGTTTCTCTATGAACATGAGTGCACAATGTAATGGTCAATTGTGAGCTTGAAAACTGAGTCTCCCCAAAGTAAAGAGTGATATTCACATACACACACAAACAACAAGTCCTATGTCAAAGCGCGCAAGCGACGCAGGGGAAATTTCGGCGGAGTGTGTTGTCATCTGAACGAATCGTTGGCACCGACGTAAATGGATCTTACCAAAGCCAGTTAGTTATGAGACAGTTGGCTGAACGTTTGTAGATGCCAATCATGTTCTGGTTTCAATTTTTCGGCCGGATCGTGGACTGCCTTATACAAACTTTTAAGCTCCTTTGTGTTTCTTTCCCCCCACCCTAGGGAGCCATAATGTGGTCTCCGCCAAAAACCTTACCCAACAAGCCTCCAAAACTGCCACACCATGCTATGAACCACCAAGGCAACCACCCTTCAAACCCAACGCAAGTTACACACACCATACCTACACAACATCACAACAAAACACACAAACAAACCCTAACCTAAATGCAGGCACATCTGAGGAGCGCCTAGAATCTGCTAACAACGTATCCCAATAAAAATAGTGCTTTCTCCACCCTGTCCTTGCATCCTACACTTGCTCCTGCTTTCATCCACCAAAGCAAGTACGCATTCAAGTTGGCCCAATCACAGCAGCTTGGTGCAGGGTGTACTAACCTTGCTAACAAATATAGATACAATGAACGTGATCAGATTTTGTGCATCAGTGATTGTCTCATTTGTCAAACAAACTAACCCTACCAAATCCACATT
>JACBWV010000825.1:4954450-5084450 GCA_013435795.1 Chlamydomonas sp. ICE-L
TGTATAAGAAGATCCCCAAATATAATTAAGACAATGTTCATTCGGACGCGCCGACCAGGCGCCTTTATACCCGAAGAAAAAATTTATTTTGTTTGAGGGATTGCGGGGGGTGGGGTCTTGTCAAAGTGTCCGTGTTGTGTGGTTCCCGCGTACAACCTCCTTTTCAGGTGTCACTTCAAATCACAAAAAAAACGAAACATTGTATAAAGATTCCCAAATTAAGACTTTTCATTCGGGACACGGTCTCCTCCAGGCGCCCTTAAATACCCGAATGAATTTTTTTTTTTTGATTGAGGGATTAGCCCTGTCAAAAATGTCCGTGTGTGTGTGTGGGTCCCGTCACAACTACTTTCAGGTTTCACTTCAACATCACAAAAAAAAAAACGAACATTGTTTAAGATAGCCCGGAAGGGATATAAGAACATTTTCATCTGGACGGGGTGGGGTGGGGGGGGCTCGCCTCCCGAGCCCTTTATAATGCCCGAATTGAAAAAATTTATTTTTGATTGATGGATTAGCCTGCAAAATGTCCGTGTGTTTGTGTTCGTCACAACCTACTTTCAGGTTTCACTTCAAATCACAAAAAAACGGACAATTGTATAAGATATCCCAAATTAAGACATTTTCATTCTCTCGGGACGGGGGGGGTCGCCTCCAGCGCCCTTTATATACCCGAATGAAAAAATTTATTTTGATTGAGGGATTAGCCTGTCGAAAAAATGTCCGTTTGTGTGTGTGTCCGGTCACAAACGCTACTTTCGGGTCTTCCTCTAACATCACAAAAACGAAACATTGTATAGATATCCCAAATTGAGACCTTTTCATTCGGACGGCGCTCCAGCGCCCTTTATTTGAAGAGGGATTACCCCCATTGCAAATGTCCGTCCCGTTAGTTAGTTTAGTGTGTCACCACATTTTTGCAGGTTTTAATGAAAAACATAAAAAAAATTGAACCTTCTTAATTTTTGATGGAATTCTAAACATATTTCTGTCTTCCGGACGAATTCTGACCATAGCATATATCTAAGCATCGCAATTCACGAAAAGGAGCTCAGCTTTGGGGCAAAAAAAGTGTAAATTCAACAATTCACGTTTAAAACAATGTGATTTAAGGGTGTTTTAAGCTAAATTTCAAATTTGAAACCACATGAACACCCTGCTTATACATATGTTTTGTGGAACAGAATAGTCGTCAAAAACCAAGCGCTCATGGTCCTCATCACAATGAACGAACATTCCCCTAGTGAGGGGCCTTGCAAAATTAGCCCACGGACCCCACCTCAGGGCCGTGCGTGGTGCAGGTCGTGGGGCCACCGGGACTGGGTCGGGTGCATGGGCAGGGGCGGGGGCGGGGGCAGGCAAAGCCACGCCACCTGCCCTGCCAAAATCGTTCAGGAGTACGGGACATACCGTTCACGGGGGCAAGGGGCAGTCACGCCACCTGTCCTGCTGGCAAAAAACCCGTTCATGAGGACGGGAACAATACGTTTCACGTCTGTGGCTGTCCGAAACATGCAATTCTTTTACAAATCCCGTAGAATCAACTACCATACACCTATTGGCCTCATTTTTCCTTGCAACAATTCTTAAAAAAAAGCCAATCTACCTACATGCTTTCTTACAATTAGCGAAACGTTCAATACTGCTTCAACATCAACAGAAACCCTTCAAAAACTATATTTTTCGTTCACTTTATATATAGGTTAACAATGCTTACATCTCAATCGATCATGGAATCAATTAATTTTATTCCTCCCGGCGCCCTTCAAATTTAATACTATTCGATTGATAAAATTACAACCAATAACATGCATCAATCACGTAAATTAATTAGATTAAAGGTAAACATACATACTCGAAAATTAAAATAAAACACATTAAATACAATTCAATTTTAATTAATATATTACATTAAATTAAGGATTCGAATAATTTCATTCGGGACGCGCCTCCAGGCGCCCTTAATACCCGAATGACAAAATTTATTTTTGATTGAGGGATTAGCCTGTCAAAAATGTCCGTGTGGTGTGTGTGTTCCGTCACAACCTACTTTTTCAGGTTTCACTTCAAACACAAAAAAACGAACATTGTATAAGATATCCCAAATATAAACTTTCCACATTCGGGACGCGCCTCCAGGCGCCCTTTATACCCGAATAAAATTTTTATTTTTGATTAGGTATTAGCCTGTCAACTGTCCGTCGTGTGGTGGTGTGTCCGTCCACAACCGCCTTTCAGGTTTTCACTTCAAATCACAAAAAACGGAACATGTCTCAGATATCCCAAATATAGACATTTTCATTCGGGAACTGGGCGCTCAGCGCCCTTTCTCTGCCGAATGAATTTTTTTTTTTTTTGATTGAGGAATTAGCCGGTCAAAAGTGTCGGGTGTTGTGTTCCTTCGTCACAACCTACTTTTCAGGTTTCACTTCACTTTCAAATCACAAAAAAACTAAACATTGTAATAATAAATTCCCAAATCTCAGACATTTTCATCGGGCGTCGCCTCCAGACGCCCTTTATAACCCAATGAAAAATTTTTCTGTGTTTGATTGAGGGATTAACCGTCAAAATGTCGTGTGTGATGTGTGTGTGTCCGTCACAACCCGACTGTTTTCAGGTATACACTTCAAATGCACACAAAAATTTGATAACGGACCTGTATAAGAATATCCAAAAATATAAGACAATTTCATTCAGGGGGGGGACGCGTCTCCAGGCGCCCTTTAAGCCGAAATGAATTTTTTATTTTTTGATGGAGGGATTAGCTGTCAAAAAAATGTCAGTGGTGCTGTGTGTCCGTCCAACATATTTCAGGTTTCACTTCAAATCACAAAAAAACGAAACATTGTTTAAAAGTAAGGATATCCCAAACTAGACATTTTCATTCGGGACGCGCCTCCAGACGCCCCTTTATACCGAATGAAAAAATATTTTTGATTGAGGGATTAGCCTGTTCAAAAATGTCCGTGGTGTGTGTTGTGTCGTCACAACTACTTTTCAGGTTCACTTCAAATCAACAAAAACGAGCATGGTATGTATAAGATTATCCAAAATAAGACACTTTCATCGGGACGCGCCTCCAGGCGACCCTTTATACCCGAAGGAAAAAATTTATTTTTGATTGAGGGATTGAGGCCTTGTCAAAAATGTCCGTGTGTGTGATGTTTGTCGAAGTCACACACCTTCCTGTGAGAACTTTTCAGGTTTAACTTCAAATCACAAAAAACACACAGGAAACACGCAGGATAAAGATATCCCAAATATAAGCCATTTTCATTCGGGACGCGGCCTCCAGGCGCCCTTTATTCCAGAATGACAAAAATTATTTTTGATTGAGGGATTTAGCCTGTCAAAAATGTCATGCGTAGGGTGTGTGTCCGTCACAAAAACTACTTTTCAGGTGTCACTTCAAATCACAGAAAAACGAAAATTGTATAAAATCCCAAATATAAGACATTTTTCATTCGGGACCGCCCTCCAGGCGCCCTTTAATACCCGAATGACAAAAACATTTATTTTAGATATTGATGGATTTAGTTGCACCTTGTCAAAAAATTGAAATGTGTCCGTGAGGGGTGTTCCCGTCCACACACTACACTTTCAGGTTTCACTTGTGACAATCACAGCAAAAAACGAAACATTGGTATAAGCTATCCCAAATATAAAGACATTTTCATTCGGGACGCGCATCCGGCGCCCCGTTTATACCCGAATGAAAAAAAATATTATTTTGATATTTTGAGGGATTAGGCTGTCAATTAAGAATGTCCGATGTTTTTGAGGTGTGTCCGTGACAAAACCTACTTCAGGTTTCACTTCAAAATCACACAAAAACGGAACCATTGATAAGATTCCCACAAAATATAAGACTTTCATCGGGGGACCGGGCCTCCAGGCGCCCTTATACCCGTATGAAAAAGATTTATCTCCAGGCGCCCTCTATACCCGCCGAATGACAAATTTATTTTATTGAGGGATTAGCCTGTCATAATTACGGTGTGTGTGTGTGGTCCGTCACAACCTACTTTCAGGTTTCACTGCAAATCACAAAAAAACGGAACATGGTATAAGATATCCCAATATAAGACATTTTCATCGGGGACCGCGCCTCCAGACGCCCTTTAAACCCGAATGAAAAAATTTATTTTTGATTGAGGGATTATGCCTGTCAAAAATGTCCGTGTGTGTTGTGTCCGTCACAACCTACTTTTCAGGTTTCACTTCAAATCACAAAAGAAACGAAACAAATTTGTATAAGATATCCCAAGATATAAGACAGTTTTCATGCGGGACGCGCCTCAGCGCCCTTTATACCCGATGAAAAGATTTTTTTTTTTTTGATTGAGGGATTAGCTGTCAAAAATGTCCGTGTGTGTGTGTGTCCGTCACACCTACTTTTCCAGGTTTCACTTCAAATCACAAAAAAACGAAACTTGTAGAGATATCCCAATATAAGACATTTTCATTCGGGACGCGCCTCCAGGCGCCCTTTAGTACCCGAAATGAAAAAATTTTTTTTGATTGAAGGGATTAGCCTGTTCAAAAATGTCCGTGTATGTGTGTGTCCGTCACAACCTACTTTTCAGGTTTCCCTTCAAAATCACACAAAAAACGGAACATTGTATAAGATATCCCAAATATAAGACATTTTCATTCGGGACGCGCCTCCAGGCGCCCTTTATACCCGAATTATTTTTTTTTTTTTTGATTGAGGGATTAGCCTGCAAAAGGTCCGTGTGTGGTGTGTGTCCGTCACAACCTACTTTTCAGTTTCACTCAAATCACAAAAAAAAAACGAAACATTGTATAAGATATCCCAAATATAAGACATTTTCATTCGGGACGCGCCTCCAGAGCGCCCTTTATACCCGAATGAATATTTTTTTTTTGATTGAGGGATTAGCCTGTCAAAAATGTCCGTGTGTGTGTGTGTCCGTCACAACCTACTTTTCAGGTTTCACTTCAAATCACAAAAAAACGAAACATTGTAGAAGATATCCCAAATATAAGACATTTTCATTCGGGACGCGCCTCCAGGCGCCCTTTATACCCGAATGAAAGTTTTTTTTTGATTGAGGGATTAGCCTGTCAAAATGTCCGTGTGTGTGTGTGTCCGTCACAACCTACTTTTCAGTTTCACTTCACAATCACAAAAAAACGAAACATTGTATAAGATATCCCAAATATAAGACATTTCATTCGGGACGCGCCTCCAGGCGCCCTTTATACCCGAATGAAAAATTTTTATTTTTTGATTGAGGGATAGCCTTCAAAAATGTCCGTGTGTGTGTGTGTCCCGTCACAACCTACTTTTCAGGTTTCACTTCAAATCACACAAAAACGAACATTGTATAAGAGATCCAAATATAAGACATTTTCATTCGGGACGCGCCTCCAGCGCCCTTTAATACCCGAATGAAAAAATTTATTTTTGATTGAGGGATTAGCCTGTCAAAAATGTCCGTGTGTGTGTGTGTCCTGTCACACCTCTTTTCAGGTTTCATCACACAAAAAACAGGAACTTCCCTTGTATAAGATATCCCAAATATAAGACATTTTCATTCGGGACGCGCCTCCAGGCGCCCTTTATACCCGAATGATTTTTTTTTTTTTGATTGAGGGATTAGCCTGTCAAAAATGTCCGTGTGTGTGTGTGTCCGTCACAACCTACTTTTCAGGTTTCACTTCAAATCACAAAAAAACGAAACATTGTATAAGATATCCAAAAGAAAGACCTTTTAATGCCGGGAGCGCTATCCAGACGCCCCCTTTATACCGAATGAAAAAATTTATTTTGATGAGGGATTAGCCTGTCAAAAAGTCCGGGTGTGGTTGTCCGTCACCAACCCCCTACTTTCGGTCTTCACTTCTAAATCACACAAAAAACGGAAACATTATAAGATATCCAAATATAAGAACATTGTTAATTCGGGCACGCGCCTCCAGGCGCACCCTGTTCTCACCAGAATGAAAAATTTATTTTGATTGAGGGATTAGCCCCCTCCTTGTCAAAACATGTACTGTGGGTGTGTGTCAGTCACAAAACCTACTTTGCGGGGGTTCACTTCAAATCACAAAACAAAACGAAACGTGTATAAGAATCCCCACATATAAGACATTTTCATTCGGGTTGGCCTCAGCGCGCCCTTTCACGTACACGAATGAAAAAATTTATTTTGACTTGAGGATTAGCCTGCTTCCAAAATTAATGGACGCCTTGTGTGTGTGTGTCCGTCACAACCTACTTTAGGGTTCACGCTTCAATCACAAAAAAAACGAAAACATTGCTATAAGACTCCTTCTATCACAAATATAGCACATCTTCATTCGGGGGATGCGCCTGCCAGGCGCCCTTATGTGAAGAGGGATTGATTAGGCCCATTGTAAAATGTCCGTTCGTTCGTTTCTTCGTCCGTCCCCCCCCGTCGTGTGTCACAAACCACCCAATTTTCCAGCCGTTTATGCCCCTAAAAACCAAACATAAAAAAATTGAACATTCTATATTTTTGATGAATTATAAGACTTATTTATACCGGACATATTCTGACCAGAGCACATATGAGCATCGCAATTCTTGAGAAGGAGCTCAGGTTGGGCCAAATAGCTACAATTAACGGTTAACAATTTGATTTCAGGGTGTTTTGAGCTAACATTTCAAATTTGAACCACTTAAACATGTGCGCAAACACAGGTTTGGGAGCAGAATTGTCGTCAAAAAATTGGAGGCGAAACATGTAAGCATCACAATGGACGAAACATTCCCCTCGGGCACTTCTGCAATAATTAGCCCACGGACCCCACCTCAGGGCCGTGCGTGGGGCAGGGGCGGGTGGCCACCTGGCGGGGGCGGGGCAGGGGCCGGGGGCAGGGGCGGGACGGGGGCAGGGGCGGGGACGGGGGCGGGGGCCACCGGGCGGGGGCAGTGGCAAGCCACGCCACCTGCCGCTGGCCAAACGCCCGTTCAGCAGGACGGGATATACCGTTCACGTCTGGGCTGGGCCGAAACATGCAATACCTTGAACAAATTCCGTAAAATCAACCAGACACCTGATTGGACTCATTTTTCTTGCATCAAATTCTTAAAAAAGTCAATCTACATACATGCATTTCATTACATTACAGAAACGTTCAATACTGCTTAAAAATCAACAACCCTCCAACAACTCTCTTTTCCGTCACCTTGTAGTTAACAATGCTAAATCATCAATCGATTCATTGGAATTCAATTAATTTAAAGCCCCAGGCGCCCTTCGAATTTAATCCAATTCGAATTGATACAATTTAAAGCAATTACATGCATTCAAATCACGTTAATTAAATTAAATGGAAAGGAATAAATCGAATTAAAATAACACACATTAAATACAATTCAATTCAATTAATTAAAAATACATTGAACTAAGGATCCGAATCATTTCATTCGGGACGCGCCTCCAGGCGCCCTTAATGTTATCTTTGTTAATTTCAGACGAGATGTTGAGGATTACATGCATTATATAGGATAATGCCCTTCATATTATAAAGATAGGAAATGCTCTTTGACAACTTGTAAGTAAACCTAAAATCCACTCCACTCCACTCCTCTCCACTCTCCACTCACTCTCTCCAAACTTCACACTCCACTCCACTCCACTCCTAAAACATACATGGAAATACTTACCGCTTGCACAATATCTGATAGCATAACTCATGTACTGTCCCTACCCTTGCAGGAGGAGGCCACACCCCTGCATTGGGCTGCACAATATCTGATAGCATAACTCATGTACTGTCCCTACTTTTCAGTATGAGATAAGACCCCTGCATTTGGCTGTTCAAGAGGGTCACCTTGACTGCCTAAATGCTTTGGTGGAAGCTGGAGCCACGGTGGATGCTGAGGACATGGTAAGAATGAATATCATCGCAGCACATGCCAAATGATTGTATGTACACATGCATCCTTGGGCTGAAAAATGCATTTTTATTCATGCGGAGAGTCAGGTGCTTCAACCACAATCAACATCATATTGCAACCACGTTCACATGATTGATTAATTGATTGATTTTCACACCCTGATTTCATCCCTGCCAATTTTTCATAACTTGAAAAAATGTTAAGCAATGAGACTGCTTGGTTGTGTCTTGTCCTGCATCTTGTCTTGGTTGGTTGGCGTTGGCGTTGGAGTTGGTGTGGTGTGTGGGGGTGGGGGGGGGTGGGGTGGGGGAGGGGAGGGGGGGGACTTAGCTGGTGGGCTTGGGGTTGGGGCTGGGGTGAGCGGGTGGGGGTTGTTGGTAGGGCTGGGGCTGGGGTTTGTTGGATGTTCGGTGTTAGGAGCTGGTGCTGGTGGTATGTCGATTTGGTGGGGTTGGTTGTATGGCACATGAGAACACTCACCGCTTGCACAACACCTGATCACGTTCATTGTATCTACTTTGCAGCTAGGTAGAACACCCCTGCACGAAGCTGCTGAATTGGGCCACCTTGACTGCCTACTTGCTCTGGTGAAAGCAGGAGCAAGTGTAGATGCCAAGGACTGGGTAAGAAATCATTGTTTATATTTTTGGCTACGTGTAGCAGCTTCTCTCCTCTGTCTGCCTGGCTATTCAGCCAAAGTACAAGCAGGCTAGTGCTCCTGGGAGCTGATGCAATTAGCTGTCCAGCAATGCTTACATATTGGGGCTTATCTCAACAGCTTGCTCATGGAGCTGCCTAGAAGCTGCAGCGTGTAACCAAGGAGAAAAGCACTGCACGAAAGAGTGCCATTGCACCACCCTCTGACATGATTGTGTGCATGTTGATATGAAGTGGAAGGTTTTGTGAATGCTATGATTTGAATTTTGAATTGGACAGATGGAACTGAGTCACTTCCTGTTCTGAGAGAATTTGCGGGCGTTGTGGTATATTGGTTGATGGCAGGCGAGCTGTTGAGAATGGG
Organism: Chlamydomonas sp. ICE-L; assembly: GCA_013435795.1. Lineage (NCBI taxonomy): Eukaryota > Viridiplantae > Chlorophyta > Chlorophyceae > Chlamydomonadales > Chlamydomonadaceae > Chlamydomonas > Chlamydomonas sp. ICE-L. The sequence goes on from JACBWV010000825.1 coordinate 4,963,369, forward strand.
ATGCATTATAAAATTGATTACCCCGGAATGCCCTTTATACTCAAAAGATAGGAAAAGCTCTTCGTTAACATTCGAATTCGATTAGAAGCAGCATTTAATAGTCACTCATAATATGATGATAATAATTAATACCATACTTAACCGTTCAAGGTGGGAAGAATTCAACCGCTTTTAAAGGAAAGATGGAACACAAAATAAACTGTTATTTGTTAAAAACAGCATTTGATCACACATACACACACATACGAACATACATGAGATATTGGGGCTGTGCAAGAGTGTACTTTTGACTGCCTAAATGCTATTGTGCCGGAGCCAAGTTGGATGCTGAGACCAATGTAAGAATGCATGAAATTGCAGCCCAAGCCAAATGATTGCTTGCACACATGCATTATAGTGTGATATGTGCATTTGTATTCATGCGGACATCAATCGCTTCAAACCACAATCAACCTCATATTGCACCACATTCACAATGATTGATTGATTTCACACCCTGATTTCATTCCTCCCAATTTTGCAGAACTTTAAAACTTGTTAATCAATGAGTCTGCTAGGTTGTGCTATGCGCTGTGTCTTGTCTGGGTTGCGTCTTGTCTTGGTTGACTTTGTTTTCGTGGTTGGGACTGGGGTCTTCGGGTAGGGTAGGGTAGGGGTTTGTGGGTTGGGGTTGCTGGTTAGGCTGAGTTTGGGCTGAGTGCGGTCGGGGATGTTGAGTTATTGAGTGGTGGAAGTCAATAGTGTTGGAGTGGTGATTCTTCGTCCTTGGGCCCTGGTGGTATGGAAGTGATGGGGTTAGTTGTTCTCCACATGAGAATACTCACCGCGTGCACATCATATAATCTATTTACACGTTCATGGTGTATACTTTGCAGGGAAGTTTGGACACCCAAGGTATACAGAGCTGTGGAGGTAGAACACCCCTGCATGTAGCTGCTGAAGCGGGCCACCTTGACTGCCTTCTTGCTTTGGTGAAAGCAGGAGCAAGTGTAGATGCCAAGGACAATGTAAGAAAGCACTTTTTATATCATGGGATGCTCTAGCAGCTATTTGGCAGCTCCTCTGGCTGCCTGGCTATTCAGCCAAAGTGATAGCAGGCTAGTGCACCTAGAAGCTGATGCAATCAGGTGCCCAGAAATGCTGAAATATTTGGGGCTGAGCCCAACAGCTGGCTCAGTGAGCTGCCTAGCAGCCGCAGCGTATAACCAAAGATAAGAGCACCGTACAAAAGAGTGTCGTTGCCATGCACCACCTTATGGACATTATTGTGTGGATGCTGGTATGAATGGATGCTGGTGTTATGTGGCTTTGGTAGGGTCAGTTGTTCTGCACATGACTGCATGCACGACTTCTGATCACTGTAATCATTCATTGTAACTACTTTGCAGGTTGGTAGTACAACCCTGCACCAAGCTGCTATAGAGGGCCGCCTAGACTGCCTACTTGCTCTGGTGAAAGTAGGAGCAAGTGTAGATGCCAAGAATAAGGTAAGAAAGCACTTTAATTTGTGGGATGCGCTAGCAGCTTCTAGGCAGCTCCTTTGGCTTCCTGGCTATTCAGCCAAAGTGATAGCAGGCTAGTGCATCATGTTTATGCAATCAGCTTTCCAGCAATGCTTTAATATTTGGTTGAGCCCAATGGCTGGGTCAGGGGGGTGCCTAGAAGGCGCAGCGTGTAACTAAGAGGAAAGCACTGTACTAAAGAGATTTTGTACATTTTGGTATGAAGTGTAACGTTGCTTACATGCATATAATTTAAATATTGAATCTGACAGATGAACCTGGGGCACCTCCTGTTCCGAGAGAATATGTAGGTGCTGTGTTATCTGGGTTGATGGCAGACGATCTGTAGAGGATGAGATGCATTTTATAATGGAATACCCTTTATATTCTGCAGATACGAAAATGCTCTTTGATAACTTGGAATTCAACTAGAAGCAGCATTTAATAGCTCTAATATGAGAATGATAATGAAACCTGGACCAGTCACAGTTGGAAGTATTTGTCACTTTGATAAAGAATTGAGATCGAAAACGAAACGCAATTGTTTAGGAATAGCACTTTGTCACAAACACTCACACACATACAAACATGAAACATACATGAAAATACTGACTGCTTGCAAAACATCTGATACAAAAATCGTGTATTGTCCCTACCTTGCAGGGAGATCCGCCCCCCCTGCACTGGGCTGCACAAGGGGGCAACCTTGACTGCCTAAATGCTTTGGTGGAAGCCGGAGCCAACGTGAACGCTGATAACAGTGTACGAATCAATATCATTGCAGCACATGCTAATTGATTGTATGTACACCTGCATGCTGGTGTAAAATGTGGATTTGTATTCATGTAGACATCAGGCACTTGAAACCACATTCAACTGCATATTGTACCACATTCACAAGAATAGATTGTTTGATTTTCACACCCTGATTTCAATCCGGCCAATTTCGCATTTATCAAACAATTGTAAATGAATGAGACTGCTTGGTTATGTCTTGCTCTGCGTTTTGTCTTGGTTGCGTCTTGTCTTCTCTTGGTTGGCGTTGGAGTTGGTGGTGGTGGTGGTTTTGCGGGATGGCCTGGGGGTTTGCGGGAAGGGTTGGGTTTGGGGTTTGGGAGTGGGGGTTGCTGGTAGGACTGGGCTGGGCTGGGGTGTGTGCAATTTTTTTTTTGTTGTGGAGTTGGGTTTTGGGGTTCAACGTTGTTAGGGTGTTGGTTGTTGGGTGTAAAGGCCCGGGTGGTGTGGGGGACTAGGTGGGGGGTAGGTTGTTCTGCACGTGATAACACCACCACTTGCACAACATCTGATCACTTTAATTGTTCATTGTATCTACTTTGCAGGATGGTAGTACACACCCCTTCACGCAGCTGCTTCAGAAGGCCATCTTGACTGCCTGCTTGCATTGGTGAAAGCAGGAGCAGTGTAGATGCCAATGGATGGGTAAGAAAGCACTGTTTATATTGTGGGTTGCATATAGCAGCTTCTACACAGGTCCTCTGGCTGGTTGGCTACCCAGCCAATGTGATTGCTGGCTAGTGCACCTAGAAGCTGATGCAACCAGGTGCCCAGTAATGCTGAATATTTGGGCTGAGCCCAACAGCTGGCTCAGTGAGCTGCCTAGCAGCCGCAGCGTGTAACCGGAGACAAAAACAACGGTAAAAAGAGTGATGTGCCATGAACCACCTTCTGACATTATTGTGTGCATGTTGGTATGAAGTGTAATGTTGTGCACATGTATATAATGCGAATATTAAATCTGATTGTGTGCATGTTGGTATGAAGTGTAATGTTTGTGTTCATGCATATAATTTGAATATTGAATTTGTTAGATGGAATTTAGTCGCCTCTTGTTCTGAGAATTTGCAGGTCTTGTGCTGTCTTGGTTGATGGCAGAGAAGCTGTTCAGGATGAGACACGTTATAAAATGGATTGCCCTTACTATTCTAAAGATAGTAAAATTTGTTTTGATACATCTGGAATTAAATTTGAAGCAGTGTTTAATTTGGGGGATGATAATAAAAGCCTGAACCATTCAAGGTTGGAAGTATTTGACAATTTTACAAAGAAAATGATAACAACGAAATGTTTTTCTTCATAAAAAGCACTCTATCATTCACGCACACACACAGTCGCACACACACAGACACAGACATACATAAAAATAATGGTTGTTTGCACAACATCTGATCACTTGAATCTCACACTGTTTCTGCCATGAAGGATTGGACGCCCTTGTATATGGTTGCACGAGGGGGGCCACCTTGACTGCTTAAATGCTTTGGTGGAAGCCGGAGCCAAGTTGGATGCCGAGACATGTTGGTTGTTGGGTGTTAGGTGCTGGTGGTATGAGGAATTAGTGTGGTTGGTTGTTCTGCACTTGATAACACTCACCCCTTACACAACATCTAATCACTCTACACATTCAATGTATCTATTTTGCAGCACTGTTGGGAATTCCTGGAGTGCGATGCATCTACTTTGCAGATGGGTCTTACACCCCCTGCATGCAGCTGCTATAGCGGGCCACCTTGAATGCCTACTTGCTTTGGTGAAAGCAGGAGCAAGTGCAGATGCCACGGGGATGGTAAGAAAGCACATATAAGATTGTGGGCTGCGTGTAGTACCTTCTAAGTAGCTCCTCTGGCTGCCTGACTATTCAGCCAAAGTGATAGCAGGCTAGTGTACCAGGAAGCTGATGCTATCAGCTGTCCAGCACTGCTGGAACATATTGGTCGAGCCCAATGGCTGGGTCAGGGGGGTGTCCAGAAAGTGCAGCGTATAACTACGAAAAAAATACTGCATGAAAGAGTGTCGTTGCAACCAACGTATTACATGGTTTTGGGCATGTTGGTATGACGTGTAGCGTTGTGTACACGCATATGATTTAAATAATTATCTGACAGATGAATCTGGGTCACCTCCTGTTCCAAGAGAATCTGCAGGTGTTGTGTTATCTTGGTTGATGGCAGACAAGCTATGGAGGATGAGGTGCATTTTATAATGGAATGCCCCTAATATTATGAAGATAAAAAAATGCAATTTGATACATCTTGACTTCAACTAGGAGCAGCGTTTAATAGCTCTAATATGAGGATGATAATGAAGCCCGTAACCATTCAATGTTGGAAGTATTTTTGACAGCTTGTATATATAAATGTGATACAAAAAATAATGCTATTTTGTTATATATAGCACTTCACAGACACACACATACAAACACACATGAGAATACTGACCACTTGTACAACATCTAATTACTGAACTCTTGCAGGAAAGCTCCAAACCCCTGCATTGGGCTGCTCGACGGGGCCCACCTTGACTGCTTAAATGCTTTGGTGGATGCCGGAGCCAAGGTGGATGCTAATAGCATTGTAAGAATGAATATCATTGCAGCACATGCCAAATGATTGTATGTAGACATGCATGCTGGTGTGAAATGTGCACTTGTATTCATGCGGACATCAATCGCTTCAAACCACATTCAACCTCATACTGCACCTCATTCACAATGATTGGCATTACACCCTGATTTCATTCCTCCCAATTTTGTATAACTTGAAAAATGTTAATCAATTAGACTGCTTGGTTGTGTCTTGCCCTGCATCTTGTCTTGGTTGCTTCTTGTCTTGTCTACGCGTTGGAGTTGGTGTTGGGGGTGGGTTTGCGTGAAGGGCTGGTGTTGGACTTTGCGGATAGGGTTGGAGTTGGGGTTTACCGGTTGGGCTGGGGCTGGGGTGTTGTTGGTTGTCCGTTGTTAGGCGCTGGTGGAATGTGGATTTGGTGGGGTTAGTTGTTGCTTGGCACGCGAGAACACTCACCACTTGCACAACATCTGATCATGTTCATTGTCTCTACTTTGCAGGGAGGTGTTACACCCCTGCTCATCGCTTCAAAATGCGTCCACCTTGAGTGCCTACTTGCTTTGGTGAAAGCAGGAGCAAGTGTAGATGCCGAGGACAAGGTAAGAAAGCACTGTTTATATTTTGGCTATGTGTGGTAGCTTCTCTCCTCGACTTATCTGCCTGGCTAGCTATTCAGCGAAAATAATAGTAGGCTAGTGCACCTGGAGGCTGATGCAATTAGCTGTTTAATACTGCTTACATAATTGAGCTTACCCCAACAGCTGGCTCATGGAGCTGCCTAGAAGCTGCAGCGTGTAACTAAAGAGAAAAGCACTTAACTAAATAGTGTCGTTGCACCACCCTCTGTCATGATTTTGTGCATGTTGATATGAAGTGTAATGTGTTGGTGCATGCATATGATTTCGATTTTGAATTTGACTGATGGAACTGAGTCACTTCCTGTTCTGAGAGAATTTATGTGTGTTGTGTTATATTGGTTGATGGCAGGCGAACTGTTAAGGATGAGATGCATTATATAATGGAATACCCCGGGATGCCTTTCATACTCTGAAGATAGGATAGCTGTTTGTTAAACTTGGAATTCAACTAGACGCAGCATTTAATAGTCACTCATAATATGAGGATAATAATGAACCCCGTAACCATTCAAGGTTGGAAGTATTCAACCGCTTTTATAAGAAATATGGTAAAAACATTAAGTGTTATTAGTTCGAAACAGCATTTGATCACACTAACACACACGCACATACTAACATACATGAGATATTGGGCTGTAAAAGAGGGTTATTTTGACTGCCTAAATGCTTTTGTGCCGGAGCCAAGGTGGATGCTGAGACCAATGTAAGAATGCATATCATTGCAGCACAAGCCAAATGATTGCTTGCACACATGCATTCTAGTGTGAAATGTGCATTTGTATTCATGCGGACATCAAGCACTTGAAACAACAATCAACCTCATATTGCACCACATTCACAATGATTGATTGATTGCTTTTCACACCTTGATTTCAACACTGCAAATGTCGCAGTACTCAACAATTGTAAATCAATGAGACATCTTGGTTGTGCCTTGCCCTGCATCTTTTCTTGGCTTTATTGGCGTTGGAGTTGTTGTCGGGGTGGGGTTAAGGCTTTGCGGGTGTGTTTGCAGGAAGGGCTTGGGTTGGGTTTGCGGGTAGGGTTGGGGTTTGCGGGTAGAGTGGGTTTTGATGGATGAGCTTGGGTTGGATTTTGCAGGTAGGTTTGGGGTTTGAGGGTAGGGTTCGAGGGAGGGGGCTGGGGTTGGAGTTTGCTGGTAGGATCGGGGTGCATCTGCGGGTGGGGGCTGTTGGCAGGGCTGGGCCTGGGGTGCGTGCGTTAGGGGTGTTTTGGAGTTGGGTTTTGGGGTCAACGGCATTGGAGTGCTGGTTGTTGGTTGTTAGGTGCTGGTGGAATGGGGCATTGGTGGGGTTAGTTGTTCTACACATGAGACCACTCACAGGTTGCACAACATCTGATCACTTCAATCTTTCATTATATCTACTTTGCAGGGAGGTAGTACACCCCTGCACCAAGCTGCTGGAGGCGGCAACCTTGCCAACATATTCGCTTTGGTGAAAGCAGGAGCAAGTGTAGATGCCAAGGATGAGGTAAGAAAGCACTTTTTTATTTTTGGCTAGGTGTAGCAGCTTCTATGCAGCTCCTCTTGAGAGCCTGGCTATTCAAGTTAAGGTGTGTTGTGTTTTATTGAGATGTGTGGTGTTGGCATGGTTTATGTCATCAGATTGGGTTGAGGGTTGGTGATTTGGTGGTTCATAGCATGGCATGGCGTGTTGTGGAGGCTTTGGTCAAGGATTTTAGTTGTGTGTGTGTATATGAATATGAATATCTCGTGCACATCTGGTATACCTTCAGTCATGTGCTTCAAAGCTTCACACATTCGACATACATCTGTGCACTCATTGTCATAAAATGATATCCCCGACACTGATTTATATATATATATATATATATATATATATATATATATATATATATATACACTTCAGTAGTTGTGGACAGCAGACACAATCAGCTGTCCAGAACTACTGAAATATTTGGGTGCTGCACAGTGGCCGGCTCAGGGAGCTGCCCAGAAGCTGCGCATAAAACTCGAGAAGAAAACCCCTGGTCCCCAAGACCCATAATCATTACTGCTGACCTTGATTGCTACATATGACTTGCCAAAATGTAGGATGGTCGTACCCCCCTGGATGTGGCAGTGGCTTCTGGATTTGGTCAACTTGTCCAAGACGCTCTTTCAACTTGAATACGCACAATGCAGCGATTGCATACGGCGGCAGGATAAGGAGTGGAAGCCACCCGAGCGGTCAGAATCAAGTTAACTTGTGTCGTCTGTGGTTGAGCAAACATGGGTAGCATACACTGCTACACCACACTCCCGAGTGCAGATCGTTATCATAGTGCTGCAGATACTCAACCACACTCCCGAGTGCAGATCATAATGATAGTGCTGCAGAATTGAATTTAATTTAACTGCTACATGGTTCCTCAACCAACTTTGGGCTGCTCAATGTCTTCATATTCCAAGTCGCCCGTGCGATACCTGAGTGCAGATCGTAATCATAGTGCTGCAGACAGTTGAAGACATGAAGACATGTACGTCCAGGTCAGAATCAAATTAGAAACGCGATCCCTCCAACAGGTCGTTGGTTGTTGACTCTCCTGGTAAAATCCACCTAGTTGGGTACTTGGGTTTGATTTTGATGTTGTGGAGGTCACCCGAGATGGAAACTTTGACTTCGTGTAACTGTGTAAGTCGCCAAGCGGGCCGATTCTAGCCTTGACAGGCTGGCATACCGCATCGGTGAGAGTCAGGGTCAGGGTCGGGATCACATAGTCTCTGATCAGTGTAAAATGTACAAATGATAAAAATGCAGCTAGCTCCAATCATCGGTAACTATCCAGGTGCTATGGTAATTGCTACCCATGTTTGCTCAACCACAGACGACGAGAAGCCTTGATGCGGATAAACCATGTATGTAAGAATAATAAGCAAGTACCTGTAGCAAGTTCCGCAGCCGCATTGCTGGTAGCTTTTTTCTGAGCTAGGATCCCCCCCCCCCCCCCCCCCCCCCCCCCCCCCCTCCCCCCCCCCCCCCCACACACACACCACCCCCAAGATAAGGGGGAGTGTGGGATCTCTAAAACAAAACAGCCACCCAGAGGATTCATAATGAAGCTAGGAGGGAGAGGGAAAGGGGTAGGTCTTTGCCAACTACTGTTGCCCAATGTTTACAAGTCGCAGCCTTAATAAAAACAGCTGGTAATTGGTAAATCATTGTAGGATACCAGCTATCTATAAATAAGGAGGTCCAACCAATACTGCGGTTCTACAGCGGTGTGGTTTCTGGCGGTCTTGATTGGTGGTAGTGTACTCTTGTGATTTTTCCTTGTAATTGATTTTACCCCTGAAGACGGCAAGAAGCCAAATTGCTGGCTGGAGCCATGTAACCAAGTTCAAGTACTCCAGTGGACATCAAGTCCACTCATGCCACCTGCCGGCCCAGTTCAAGCCAAAGGTCGGGCTTATTCAACTAACTGCTGTACTGACTTGAATGGAACGAAACATAATAACACCTACTGCACGATAGGCTGACATGAAAATATGTGATCCACTATCCATTTAAGTGGAGTACTCATTGCCAGTGCAGCACTCACCCAGGGTTGTCCAAATCCCTTTGAGAGTTTACGTGAAACACGCACAGCCCTCAGTTGGATGCCTGGAGCCATGTGATTAAGTTCGAGTTGTGGTGTTCAAAAATCATGCACACACAATAAACATCCATTCACACACACGCATCATATATACACACATTGGCAACATCCATGCACACACACTCTACATTCATCCACATACCATCAACATCCATAGGCACAAACATCATTACACACACAGGCATTAACTCATACCTACACAGTCAACATATGCCAACGGGCAACATCCATACTCACACGCTCAACCTTCAGGTAACATGCACACACACACGCACATACCGTACACACAAACACACACACCTTGGGGACGTAATCATTCACAGGATGTTCAACCCGTAGGAGCTCCAGTCCCCAGCAGTGGCGGAGGCTGAAACAGAAACCGCGTCCCCAACAGCTCCCCCGGTGAGTACAGCAGCAGTCGCAAGGGACATGACCCCCCTCCTGCTCATCTCGCTCAACCCCCCTTCGGGGGACGCCCTCACCGCCTTGGGTGTGAACCTAACCCGTTCGACAGGTCGACGAGGTTCTCGACATGCATGGGTGTGGGACTGATGCGACGGACCTGGGACTGATGCGACGGACGTGGAGGCCGTGGGGGGCAGAGGCAGGGTAGGGCGGGGTAGGGGGCTATTCGGACGTGCATGGTTCGGTGCACAGGATGTCTGTTCAAGGAGCTTGGGAGAGAGAGATGGACTGATGGGAGCGTGGAGCAGTTTCTTTGGAGATGGAAATGGAGAGCAGATTTGGGAGCGTGGCTGCATGATCGACATCATGATGGGGTGGGGCGGGGCGGGGGTGGGTTGGGGGGTCTGGACGGTGACGTGGAGGGGCTATCGTAGGGGCACGGCACCGCGCACCGTCAAGTACTGAAGCTGCACCGAGCTGCACTTTGGGGTGAACCCCCTTAGCGGTTTCACCCTCTGCTTTCTATACTTATCCCCATCCCTTTCTATCTCATCTTATCTCTTCCTGTATTATCTCCTACCCTTATCGCAAAGCCTTTGGATCTTCTTCTCTTGTATTTCCGCGATTGCCCCAACATCGTCGGAACTATGAACCTTTGGAAGTTCGCCACGCCTGTTACCGTGGCGGAGCCAGTGTGGCATTCGAGAGCCTTTCCTCCTCCTAATCGGACGTGCACCGCACCACGCAACCTGGCGACACCAGTTGGGAAGAGCCCTGGGCCTAGCACGGCAATGCAACAAAAGCAGACGAAAATTGCTACCACTGAGGCAAGTAGCACTCCATCCACATCCAAGCACTGCCCAAACCGCAGACTTCCATGTAATATTGGTCAGATATACACACAGGGAGAATTGGTTGCTCACACTCACTTCCAGGGCAGTGCCCATGCACACCCACTTAGGTATTGAGTAGATGAAACACTCTTGCATACTAGTCAATCACAGGTAGCCCCCCCTCCCCCCCCCCACCCCCCACACCCCCACACCACCCCACCCCCCAACACACACATACCCCCCCCCCCCCCCCCCCCCCTCCACCCCCCCCCCCACACACACACCACACACACACACACAAAGAAAAAACTTTCTAACCACCACCCACCCACATGCAAACACCCCCACTCCCACCTCCTGTACCCCCAACCAGCCTCACCTCTTCTACCCCCACATCCAGTTTACACATGCACATACACATATGCAGTCAGAGGTAAAACATAGGGGGCCAGATGTCAGTGTGCGCAATTTGCTTAAGGCATCCAAGGCAGGAGATCTTGCTGAAGTCCTCTCACTCTTGTTGAGGGGCGCCCCAACTGACTGGCCTGATGGAGATGATGCTGATGATGCTGATGATGCTGATGCTGAGGTAACTCTGCTTCCCTCTAATTGTTCTATTGATTGTGAGTAGGATCTACATCGTGCACCACTCTTATATATAAAGCAGGCAATAAACACATGGTCAGGTAGTATGCATGGGCCTAATCTATCTGAATGAATGTTCCATTATTGCAAGCAAGACTGGCAGCAGGCAAATGTGAGCCTTTTATGTGTATGGGTGTCAATAAAATTACGTAGCTGCCCTGCACTGCTGAAATATTTGGGCTGAGCCCAAAGGCTGGATCAGGGAGCTGTCTAGCAGCTGTAGTGAGTAACCAAAGAGAAAATCACTATAAGCCCCAAAGGGGAAATATGGTCTAAAAAAGCTTTGCTCTTTCTTTTTAGATACCATATTTAGAGAGAGCACTTGCAAACACTCTCTCCAAGGCCCCTTAGGGCCGAGCCTAAAAAGTGTCTTCGCACCACCTCCAAGCATGATTGTATGCATGATGGCATGAAGTGCATTACTGTCCACATGTATATAATGTGAAAAGTGAATCTGACTTGATTGTTTGCATGTTTGTGTGGAGTGGAATACTGTGCATATGATTTGAATATTGATTTCAGATGAGATGTTGAGGATGAGACACATTATTTAGTATAATGCCTTTTATATTATAAAGATAAGAAAATGCTCTTTGCCAACTTGTAATTAAACTAGAAACAGTGTTTTATATGTAGTTATAATTTTTACTAGGATGATAATGAAACGAGTAACCATTCAAGTTTGGAAGCATTTGTCAACGTTTACAAGGACGTTTGATTAAAAAACGTGTTTTAAAAACGTTTTTTAAAAACGTGTTTATATTTTACAAATAGGACTTGATCACTCTCGCACATACACACACAGTCACACACACATGAACACATACGAACAAACATACACACACACGTGAATACTTGCCGTTTGCACACAATCTGATCACTTGACTCTAACATTTTTTTTACCTTGAAGGAATATATGACGCCCGTGCATTGGGTTGCTGAAAAAGGCCACCTTGGCTGCCTAAAGGTCTAAGCCGGAGCGCACGTGGATGCTGAGGGCTGGGTAAGAACGAAAATCATTGCAGCATATGCAAAATGAGTACATGATTGTATGTACACATGCATGCTGATGTGAAATGTGCATTTGCATTCATGCGGACATTAAGCGCTTCAAACCACAACCAACCTCATATTGCAATACTTTCACAATGATTGATTGGTTGATTTTCACACCCTGAGTTCACTCCTACACATTGCATTGCACAAACAATTGTGAATGTATGAGACTTCTTGGTTGTGTCTTGTCCTACACCTACTGCATTGTTTGTGATTGTGGATGTGTGTGAAGGAGGGTATGTAGGTAGTTATGGTGGTGGGGAGCATTGGGTTTGCAAGGGGTTGGGTCGGGGGTGGGAATAGTGGTTGGGGTTGGGGGTTGCTGGTAGGGGTTGCCGGTTACGGTTGGGGTGGGGGTTGCATGCAGAGCTAGCTTGGGCTGCAGCAGGGATGTTGGGTTCAGGGTGTAGCAATGTTGGGTGTTGGGATCAATGGCGTTGCAGTTTTGGTTGTTGTTGCTTGTTGTTGCTTGTTCAGAGCTGATGGTATGGGGATTCGTCTGACTGTTGGTTGGATTTTGTGGGAAGTTGAGGCTTGTGATTGTGATTGTGAAAGAGTTGCGGCTGGGTTTGGAGCTCTGGCGTTATTGTTTGTGGTGCATTTGTGTTGGTGAGGCGGTGGTGTTGCCTTGTTCGTTGAATGATTTGTGTAAGTTGGGTGGGTGGAGTGTCGAGGGAATTAGGGGGGGGGGGGGGGGGGGGGGGGGGGCACCACTTGCACAACGTCTAATTGCTAAACTCTTGAGCTGTTCCTACCTTGCAGAAAAATAAAACACCCCTGCATGCGACTGCAGAGAATGGTTAACTTAGCTGTTTAAAGGCTTTGTTGAATGCTGGAGCCAATGTGGATGCAAGGGACAAAGTAAGAATGTTCTTAGTTACACCGCATTTCATCGTAAAATTAAATAAACATTAATATCACTGGAACTCAGGTCCTCAGTACTGTGTCTCCGGTGTATGCTTCGTTGTGGACCAGTTTATTTATCACTTATGTTTTTAGTTTCAATTAGTCCCTCCATTTAATCTAGAAACGTTTCTTGAGTTTTCGAGTTTGGAAAAGTCCCTTTAGCCTAGTGGGCTAACCGTGGACTGTAACATACATCATACATTTGCACGTTGGTGTGAAGTGTACAATTCAATTAATGCGTGCGTGCATTAAGCTCGTCACACCACAACAACCTCATATTGCACCACATTCATAATGATTGATTGATTTTAATGCCCTGATTTTAGTCTTGGCAACTGTGCAGTGCTTGAACAAAGCCTGATCACTTACACATTCATTGTATCTACTTTGCACAACGGTGGTACACCCTGAAACATTACTATGTACTTATATATTCATACGCACATAAATTTCCACTCCACGATCATCATGTATCTTGCAACACTTAGTCAACAACTGATTTGCTAGAGCACCCTGATTTCAGTATTGGCAATATGGTAGTGTGGAGGGAGGAGGCACATTGTTTGTACTGCATTGTACCGTTGATGTTAGTGATTGTTTGGGGGCCGCACATTAACACGTATTGATGTTTAAAGTGTCAGGTTGGTTTTTAGCGGAGCCCCCCCTTCTGGGGGGCAGGAGCCCCCAGTGTTACCCATTTGTCCGTTCGTCCATCCATCCGTCTGACCGCGATGAAGCTCGACATGTCAGCCAACGGCCTCGTAACTAACTCGCTTCCGTTGCCACCTGTCACTCCCTCGCGATCACTCTCCGCCAATTTTTAGCGTCGCAGGCGACGCTGCATCGAACTTGTTTTTAATGTGATGTATTGAGTTGGGTTGTGTTCTTGTTTTGAGTTGGGTTCACGTTTAGTGCCTTGGTGGGTTCATAGCATGGCATGGCGTGTTGTGGAGGCTTTGGGTAAGGGTTTTTGTCTGTGTGTGTGTATGAATATCATGTGTACATTTGTGATACCTCCAGTCATGAGGTTCACTCACCCAACATACATATGTGCACTCGCTGTTATATAACAAGGGAGTTGTTTATGGGGATCCACTGGGGATGGGGATGGGAAGCCCCGCCGAGCCCCGCTGCCACTAGGGTTGTTTTGTGTGCAGTGTGCGGTGTGTGTAACCTTGTTGCTGCCCTCGTGAACCTATGTACACCTGCATGCTGGTGTGCAATGTGGATTTGTATTCATGCGGACATTAAGGCCTTCAAACCACAATCAACCTCAGATTGTACCACATCCACAATCAACCTCAGATTGTACCACATCCACAATGATTTATTTATTTATTTTCACACCCTGATTTCATTCCTGCCAATTTTGCATTTCTCAAACAATTGTAAATGAATGAGACTGCTTGGTTGTGTCTTGCTCTGCATTTTGTCTTGGTTGCCTCTTGTCTTCTTTTGGTTGGCGTTGGAGTTGTTGTTGGTGGTGGTTTGCGGGAAGGCCTGGGGTTTGCAGGAAGGGTTGGGGTTGGAGTTTGAGGGTGGGGGTTGCAGGTAGGACTGGGGCTGAAGCTTGGGTGTGCGATTTGTTTTAGTTGGTTTTGAAGGGGTCAATAGCTTTGTTTGTTTGGTTGTTGGGTGCCAGGCGCTGGTGGTATGTGGCATTTGTGGGTTGTATTATTCTGCACATGATAACACTCAACACTTGCACAGCATCTGATCTCTCTATACATTCATTGTATCTACTTTGCAGGATGGTGGAACACCCCTGCACGAAGCTGCTTCTGAGGGCCATCTAGACTGCGTACTCGCATTGGTGAAAGCAGGAGCAAGTGTAGATGCCAAGGACAGGGTAAGAAAGCACTGTTTATATTGTGGGATGTGTGTTGCAGCTTCTAGGTAGCTCCACTGGCTGCCTGTCTATTCAGCCAAAATGATAGCAGGCTAGTGCACCAGGAAGCTGATGCAATCAACTTTCCAGCACTGCTGAATTAGTTGGTTGAGCCCAATGGCTGGGTCAGGGGGGTGCCTAGAAGGTGCAGCATATAACTAAGAGAAAATAACTGTACTAAAGTGTGTTGTTGCACCACCTTATTACATGATTTTGTGCATGTTATTAAGTGTAAGGTTGTGTTCATGCATATGATTTAAATGTTGAATCTGACAGATGAAAGTGGCTTACCTCCTGTTTCGAAAGAATCTGCTGGTGTTGTGTTGGTGGATGGCAGACTAGCTGTTGAGGATGAGATGCATTTTATAACAGAATGCCCTTTATATTCTGCAGATAGGAAAATGCTCTTAGATAACTTGGAGCTAAAGTAGAAGCAGCATTTGATAGCTATGATGCGAGGATGATAATGAAACCCGTTACCATTCAAGGTTAGACTTGTTTCATTATTTGTGAACTTGGAAAAATAAAATTGATCGAAACACGAAACGCAATTGTGTATAAATAGCACTCGATCAGAAACACTGGCACACGTGCAAACATGAAACATATATGAAAATACGTATTGCTTGCACAACATCTGATAACAAAACTCTTGTTGGGTTGTCCGTACCTTGCAGAAAGAGACCACACCCCTACATCGGGCTGCTCAGGAGGGCCACCTTGACTGCCTAAATGCTTTAGTGGAAGCCGTAGCCAAAGTGGATGCTGAGACCTATGTAAGAATGAATTACATGGCAGCAAACGCCAAATGATTGTATCTACACATGCATGCTGGTGTGAAATGTGGATTTGTATTCAAGCGGACATCAATCGCTTCAAACCGCAGCCAACCTCATATTGCACCACTTTCACAACGATTTCTTGATTTCGCACCCTAATTTCAGTCCTCCCAGTTTTGCAGTACCTGAAGAAGTGTCAATAAATGAAACTGATTGGTTGTGTCTTGCCCTGCGCCTTGGTTGTGTCTTGTCTTGGTTGGCGTTGGTGTTGGGGTGGGTTTGCGGGAAGGGCTAAGCGGGTTTGGAATTTGCGGGTGGCGGTTGCTGGTAGGGCTGGGGCTGGAGTGTGTTGGTTGTTTGGTGTAAGGCGCTGGTGGTATGTGGATTTGATGGGGTAGGTTGTTTGGCACATAAGAACACTCACCGCTTGCACAACATATGATCATGATCATTGTATCTACTTTGCAGAAAGGTTCAACACCCTTGAACTACACTGCTGGATTGGGCCACCTTGACTGCCTACTTGCTTTGCTGAAAGCAGGAGCAAGTGTAGATGCTAAGCAAAAGGTAAGAAAGCACTGTTTATATTCTGGGCTACTTGTAGCAGCTTCTCTCCTCTATCTGCCTGGCTATTCAACCAAAGTCATCGCAGGCTAGTGCACCTGAAAGCTGATGCAATTAGCTGTCCAGCACTGCTTACATATTGGGGCTTATTATCCTAACAGCTGGCTCAGTGAGCTGCCTAGAAGCTGCAGCGTGTAACCAAGAAGAAAAGCACTGTACTAAAGTGTGCTGTTGCACCACCCTCTGACATGATTGTGTGCATGTTGATATTAAGTGTAATCTTTTGTACATGAATATGATTTTAATTTTGAATTTGACAGGTGGAACTGAGCCACTTCCCGTGCATAGAGAGTTTGCGGGTGTTGTGTTATCTTGGTTGATGGCAGACGAGCTGTTGAGGATGAGATGCATTGTATAATGGAATACCCCGGAATGCCCTTTATACGCAGAAGATAGGAAAAAGCTTTCTGTTAAACTTTGAATTCGATTAGAAGCAGCATTTAATAGTCACTCATAATATGAGGATAATAATGAACCCCGTAACCATTCAAGGTGGGAATTATTCCACCGCTTTTATAACAAAAAAGGTAAACAGTGAACTGTTGTTTGTTCTAAACAGCATTTGATCACACATGCACACACACACATACGGACATGCATGAGATATTAGGCTGTAAAATAGGGTTCTTTTGACTGTCTAAACGTTTTTGTGCCGGAGTCAAGGTGGATGCTGAGACCAATGTACCCAGGTCGTTGTCAACCGCGATGGTAGCTTGTCCAGTCGAGGTGGTTGGCCGTTCTCTGCCCGCGTACAACGGGTTCCCTTAATACCATGCCCAACCAGGCGTTATCATTACTTTGGGAGTTGAGGGTATGGTTGCGGTTTGCATGTTGGGTTGGGGTTGGAGGGATGGGATGGGGACTGCGGGCAAGGTTGGGGATGGGGGTGAAGGGAAGGACTGCGTTTGGAATTTTGGGTGGGTTGGGGTTTTCGGGTAGGGTTGGGGTTGGACTTTTGGGGTAAGGTTGGGGGTTGCTGGAAGGGCTGGGGTTGGGGTCTGCAGTTAGGGTTCGGTTTGAGGGTTGCAGGTAGGGTTGGGGTTTGAGGGTGCTTTTGAGTGTAGGGTTCAAGGAACGGCTGGGGTTGGGGGTTGCAGATAGGGTCGGGGTCTGCAGGTGGGGGTTGCTGGTAGGGCTGGGCCTTGGGTGTGTGCGGTTAGAGGTGTTTGGGAGTTAGGTTTTGGGTTCACCGGCATTGGAGAGCTGGTTGTTGGGTGTTTGGTGCTGATGGAATGGGGAATTGGTGGGATTAGTTGTTCTGCACATGAGACCACTCACAGCTTGCACAATATCTGATCACTTTAATCGTTCATTGTATCTACTTTGCAGGACGGTAAGACACCCCTGCACCAAGCTGCTAGAAGCGGCCACCTTGATTCCGTACTTGCTTTGGTGAAAGCAGGAGCAAGTGTAGATGCCAAGGACAGGGTAAGAAAGCACTGTTTTTATTTTTGGCTCCCTGCAGCAACTTCTAGGCAGTTCCGCTGTCTGTATGGCTATTCAGGTTAGGGTTTGTTGTGTTCTGATGTGTTGTGTAGGTATGGTTTGTGTGTTTGCGTTGGGTAGAGGGTTGATGCCTTGGTGGTTCATAGTATGGCATTGCGTGTTGTGGAGGCTTTGGGCAAGGTTTGGGTTTGTGTATGGATATGAATATCACGTGTACATTTGTGATACCTCCAGTCATGTGGTTCAAAGCTTCACTCACCCGACATACATATGTGCACTCATAGAAACAATATCCCCGGCACTGTTGTTTTTCAGCTACTGACTGCCTGTTCTGCCGAACATAACGTAACCAAGTGCACCCTGAACCTGGCACAATCAGCTGCCCATAAGTGCTGAAATATATGGGTGCAGCACAGTGGCTGCCTCAGGGAGCTGCCCAGAAGCTGCGCAGAAAAGTTGACAAGAAACCCCCTGATCCCCAAGACCCATCATCACCACTGCTGACCTTGATTGCTGCATGTCCCTTGCCACAATGTAGGATGGTCGTACCCCCCTGGACGTGGCAGTAGCTTGTGGACTTGGAAAAGATGTTCAAGACTCTCTTTCCCCCTGAATACGCCCGTCCTTTCTATCGCCCATCTGAGCATCTGCTCGACTGCTCTCCCCTCCCCCTCGAATCCGAGCACTGATCTGCTTGACTGCTCTCCCCTCCCCCTGGTCCTTGCTGAAGATGATGATGATGATGATGATGATCTGAGTGAGCTCAGCTATGAGAGCGATGAATCTAATGAGGACTCGGAGGGCCATTCATTGGATGACATACCTCCTCTGATGAATGACGATGAAGCGGACCCTTAATTTCCTTGAGGGACTGTAGTATAGATAGATGCTATAGCTATGCTATGCTATTCAAGGTTGTAGAGATCTGGGGATTATTTGGTATATATAAACCTTCAGCATATCTGTGTTTATGAGGTAGGCTAGGTAATTAGCTCTGATTCCTAGGTGACTGTCAGATCTTTAGCATCCTTGATCAGCTGCACGTAGGTTCCCATGCTTCGCAGTGTAGCACTCATGCAATTTGTTTGCCAACTACTACCTCCATCTGACTATTCCCAAGCTGGTTGCATGTATGTGACCCAGGTGTTCAGCTATATTTGAATTCGGGACTCTGCTAGGCACATGGGTTTTACAGTTTAGTGAGATCTAGATCAGTTGGTCAAAGTTGAGATTTATATATATATATCAATGTGCTTCAGGTCTCATATATAATTACTGCTGTTGAAAGGACGTGTTTTACATTTGTCGTACGATATCGTACGATTGCAATAGTGTATACCACTTTTATTTGAAAATCGGTCTGAGATTAAGGGGATGTTACAAGTGCCTTGACATGTCCAGTAGCCTTGACATGTCCATGCATAAAAATCAAGTCAAATGAGCCAATCCT
Organism: Chlamydomonas sp. ICE-L; assembly: GCA_013435795.1. NCBI lineage: Eukaryota > Viridiplantae > Chlorophyta > Chlorophyceae > Chlamydomonadales > Chlamydomonadaceae > Chlamydomonas > Chlamydomonas sp. ICE-L. The sequence continues at coordinate 4,982,524 of JACBWV010000825.1, forward strand.
GAAGAAGATATAAATACAATAAGATCTGGAGTGGGGACGGATGGGGATGGGGGGCATAGGGTGTGGGGGTTGATGTTGGGTTTATATTTAGGGGCAGGGGTGGTATCGGGTTTGGTTTTAGTTTTGGTTGTGGGGTCGGGCATTTGGTTGTGCTGAGTTTCAGGGTTTGTGTGCGTGTGGGAGGGGGGAGGGAGGGGGGGGGGGGGGGGGGGGGGGGGGAGGGAAGAGGTGAGTGAGATTCAATACTTGTTTTTGGTGGGAGTGGGTGTGTGGCATATAACCTGGACTCCTGGAGTGGGTTGGAAAAATCCCTTTTGCCTGATTGGAACCCCCCGGACTGTAACAAGCATGCATACTGAGTGCTTGACCTTCTTCTTCCTTCCTGGTAACAAGTACCAGCAGTAAACGACTGTGTTTCTTTTCGGCTACGAGCAGCAACTTTTAGGCAACTCCTCTGGCTGGCAACCGTACAAGATGGACTCGATCAAACTCGTTGAGCAACAGTTTGGCACTCAGTTATAATAAGCGCATGGCCTTCCCAACGTCCCAGTGCCACATACTGCTCTGATACCAACCATGCTACTAAGTTTATCACTAAACACGCCCAGCATGTTGAATTAGTAAATGGCCTTAGATCGGCTGGATACCTCGTTCACTACGAAGTTATCACCGTTGGAACAACTGGTACTATTCCAACCTCTTTTTTGACTTCTATGACCACACTTGGACTTAAGAGACCGTGTGCCCTTAAACTGGCGGACACAGTCCACTCCCACACCATCACTAGCTTTCAGAGTATTTTACAGTGCAGACGTTTTATGGAAGCAAACCCCGGGTCGATACCCGGGGACTAGCACACAGGCCGTGCCCCCCCTCAGGTTTTGTCTTGCCAGCTGCATTGTGCTGGTGCTTCCCAACCGGGGTGAAAAACCCCCGTATTAAGCTGCACCGGCATGATGTGGCCACGATGCCTGCCGGTCAGGCATCGGTGGTGATTCTTTTTACTGAGGTGGCCCTACGGTGACTATAGCTAGCTCCGGCTTACGCTATGGTGTCCTTAACTTCACGTCCTGTGAGTAACGGTATTACACGGATGTAACAATTTCAATTTCAATTTCAATCCCAGTGCCATACTTCATCCAGACAAATAATATCGAGCATCAGCAGCGCGGTTTATACGGTAGATATATGTTTCCCGGGACCCGTTTTCGCTTGAGTCCCATCTGGACCCCCCAGGGTCCCGGGTCCGAAGCCCCATGTTCCACCTGTGCCTCTATTTCTCTCTGTCTGTCTGTCTCCGTCTCCGTCTCTCCATCTGTTTGAACGATCCCGGGCATCTCCGCACCCAAACATTTGACTAAGTGAGTGGATAAGAGTGACACGCTGGCGAAGTTGAAAAAGACAGATGCGGTACTCTACATGCTGCCGTGCGGCGTGCGCGTGCGTGCGTCTGCCTACCGATTTTGCGGCGGGACTAAATTTCGATAAAATCCACTATTCGGGATATGCGTTATTGTTGGAACGAGTAATTCTGAAGTGCCGAGATCCTTCTGATAATAAAGGGGGCGTCATCATTTGCCTGCCCCCCCCCCCCCGCCCCCGTGAAAGAGACGGGTTCCAAAACCTTACCTAGAACACAGAACGGAAAGGCCTGATGTATGCGATTGCTTGCCATATTCCAGGTTTCCCCTCGCGCCTACATTTCTTCTAGAGCGCTTACCAAACTTCGCCTTCCAGTGCCCTGGGCTCCTGAAGGTAAGCAAATGAAGCCCTCCCTCGCCATTGCGTGCTTTTCCCAGAAATATCGAAGTACGCAGATCTGGCGGACATACCCTGCCAGGACCTTTTCCTCCAAGTAACTAGACGCTCTTTTGACGAGTGCTATAGATTGTGGCAGGTAGCGGTGGGACTCGCGAAAGTAGAGTCGCAGACAAGATTATTTTGATCACGGATGCAGCCCGGAAGCATAATGCATTCATGAACCAATCTCCAATGCATTCCCAATCATACCTTCAGTCAAGTTCAAAAGGCAAGCCAGATTAATGGCATCTCTACCAGAAAAAGATAAACCAGCAGTGCTTCTACTTGATTTGATGATGATGGCGCTTGGGATGACATTGGGGGGTGGCTGTGGACATGACACGCCCTATGCCTACTTTCTATGCTCCCCCCCTCCCGGGCCCCCCTCCCCCCACCTATCCCTATCAGGGTACTTCAAATTGCCAAATTGGCCAGCGCTTTAGCGCACTTGAAAACAAAAAAACTGCGCTTTGTAGTGCAAAAAGCGCAAAAATTGCTTGCTGCGCCCACAGGGAGTTGCAAAAAACTGCGCTTAAAGCGCAGAGGGAGTCAAAAAGTCAGCGCTCAAAAGCGCAAAAGCGCGCGCTTTGAATTACCCTGATCCCTATCTAGACGCCTATCCCTATATAGACGCCAAGCTATCTATCTAGACGCCTATCCCTCGACCACCAACTTGCCGACTGTCTTTGTTTCTCTCATCTTATCTCTGTCTGTATGATCTCCTTCCATTAGCCAAGCCTTGGGATCTTCTTCTGTCTCTTGTGTTTCCGCGTTTGCCCCAAGATCATCGGAACTATGAACCTTTGGAAGTTCGCCACGCCTGGTACCGTTGGAAAGCCAGCATGGCACTCGAGAGCCTTTCTGCCTCCAAATCAGATCTGCACCGCACCACGCAACCTGGCGACACCAGTTGGGAGGAGCCCCGAGCCTAACACGGCAAAGCAACAAAAGCAGACGAAGATTGCTACCTTGCAGAAGCAGGGTGCAAGCTTGCAAAAGCTAATTTTTGAGTTGCAGAAGCAAGGTAGGTAGGATGAGTTGGAGATTGGTGTTGAATTTTGTGGGTGGTGGGATGGGATAGTGAGGTTTTGGAGTAGGTCGGAATCCAGAAACTGTGCCCTCTGGCTGTGTTTGTTATAGCCCCTCCTAGTGGTCAATAGTTATCTTGATTATTTGAGGTTGGGCAAGTCCCTTCAGCCTAATTGACTATCCTACCCCCTGGAATGTGACACACATAAGTAGCCTGATCTAGGTGATGGGAAAGAAGTGCAAAGGATCCAAGGTGAATGAAATATACTGCAATGCAGATTCAATATTGTTTACCTCTCTACTTTGCTCACTGTCTGCACTTGACAGCGGAGCAACTACAGGAGCAGGCGTCTGAGGCAATACAGTTGTCTACCAATGAAGAGGAACAAGGAAAGCAGCATGATAGGGAGGCCATCACGTCATCCATCCACAACGTGGTGGAGCAAGTAATGAAGCAAGAGACTGAAGCCATCAAGTCATCTATTCATGGAGTGGAGCAAAGGATGAAGCAGCAGACAGCAGAAGTAACCGGGGCTCTCATCACCAGAACATCTGAGCAGGCCACAAAGAAAGAGATAGAAGTCTTGAAGTCATATCTCCAGGGAGTGGAGCAGAGCATGAAGCAAGAGGCAGAGAGTACCAGGGCACTAATAACGACCATGGAACAGAACATGAAGCAGCCTGTGGCAAACAGCACCAAGTCCTTAGAGGTAAGTTGCACTCCATGCGCATACATCCACACACTTCACAAACCCCAGACTTCCACATAAAATTTGCCATATATACAAACAGGGAGCGAGTAGTATTTGCTCACACTCACTTCCAGGTCAGTTACCGTATACACGCACACAAATGTTTGGAGTAGATGAAACACACTTGCATACTGGTCAATCACAGGTAGCCTCCCCCCACCCCCCCCCCCCCCACCCCCCCCCCCCCACCACCACCACCACCACCACCACCACCACCACCACCACAACAACACTTACACTTACACACACACACACAAGGAAAACAACTTTCCACCCAACAAGCATGACAATGAGATTATCTCCGGTAATAAGCACTAACATGAGGAAACCCCCCACCCAAACACACACTACCCCCATTCCCAACTCCTGTACCCCCAACCAGTCTCGCCTCTTGTACCTCCACACCTTACCTACACATGCACATACACACATGCAGGCAGAGGCCAAACACAGGTGGCCAGATGCCAGTGCCAGCAATTTGCTTGAGGCATCCAAGGCAAGAGATCTTGCTGGGGTCCTTTCTCTCTTGAAGAGGGGCGCCCCAACTAACTGCTCCGATGATCATGAGGTAACTCTGGTTCCCTCCAATTGTTATACTGATTCTGAGTGGGATCTAAGCCGTGCACCACTCCCATAAATCAGGCAACAAACTCATGGTCAGGTAGACACTAGACAGGGCCATCTGAGTGAATGTTGCATTTTCACAAGCAAGACTGGCAGCAGGCATATATACGCAAATGTGCGCCATGTATATGTGGGGATGTCACTATAATACGTATATAGGGCAGACAATAGTCCTGTGTCCAAGATTATCGTGATATATATATATATATATATATATATATATATATATATATATATATATATACATATAATAATAATAATAATAATATAATAATGATATATTGAATGATATTGGACAATACATCATATACTGATACAACATTGCACGATATAGTGTACAATACATATATTATATATCCTATGTATAAGAAACCTATATGGAATCCCAAGGGATGAGAGTAAGAAGGAGAGTCGTTGCACCATCTGACATGATTGTGTGCATGTTGGTGTAAAGAGTAGTACTGCGAACATGCAGATAAATTGAGTGTTGAATCTGACGGATGGAGCTGAGTCAACTCCTGTTCCGAGAGAATCTGCAGGTGTTGTGTTATCTTGCTTGGTTGATGGCAGACGAGCTATTGATGATGAGATGCATTTTACAAGGGAATGCCCTTTATACTCTGAAGATAGGAATGTGCTCTTTAATAAGCTTTCAATTAAACAATACTTAACATTTATACGGAGGGGATGAGGATGAACCCCGTAACCATTCAAGGGTAAGGTTGGAAATATTTGACAACTTGTATAAAGAAATATGATGAAACACATGTATACATTTTAAATAGCACTTGATCATGTGATGAAACACATGTATGTATGTATGTATGTTACAGCCCAGGGGTAGGTCTAATAGGCTAACGGGGATTGCCCAACCGTGATAGGAAGGGCTAACAAGAAAAAACATTGATCAACTGAACCCCAAACAATCGTTTTACCAGTGGAGGACCTGAGTTCGTGCTACAGTGATAATTTAATTCTACAATATAATTTAATTATGCGATTCTTATCGTATTTTTGATAAATTTTATTCAGTATTTCCATCCTTCAAAGGAATCAGGATTCATGGCCAGCTTCATACATGCTGGAGTCTGTATCCATCAATTCAGGTAAATGTTTCATTTCTCAAAACAAATTTTTATTTCCTCTGCGTATAACGGACATTCTAATTTGAAATGCATTTCATCTTCTACTGCTCTTCTACTGTCAACCACCATCTCACAGCACCTGCAAATTCTGCCAGAATGAGAGGTACTCCTTTCTGATTCAACATTTAAGTTGTGCGCTCAAAGTCGTAGTCTTACTCTGCATTTACTGCCATCTCTATCATTCAATAAGTTAGTGTCTGTGGAACTATGGTTTCTATCCTCTGACATCATCCAATTCGCATACATCATAGTTTTAATACCGACTCCTTGGTTATCACCAATATTCATGGGGTTCGCTGTACTCAAGGATTGCCAGTCAATGTCTGTTATTTCAGGGATGCCTTCATCAAGTTTTCATAAGTGAGTCTTGCCATGTAAAGTCTGGTTATCTTGAATAATACCTGAGACATTTTATATAGCCCCTAATCTATAGCACCTAAGCATCTAACTACCGTACGCGCCTTGAGTATTGGCAATATTAAGTATTGGCAAATGTCATTTCCCCCCTTAAAAGGTAATGATAACGCCTGGTGGGGCGTGGTGTTAAGGGAGCCCGTCGTACGCGGGTAGGGAGCGGTCTCCTACCTCAACTGGACAAGCTACCATCGCGGTTGACGACGACCTGCAACGCCAAGAGCGACCGAAGGGGGAGTCGAACCCCCGACTCTTCGTTCCTTAGCAATCTGGTCTACCACTACACCATTGTAATCGCTAAAGAGGCTATTTCCCCCCTTAAAGTGGGTCTCAGAAAAGCATGGCAAAACCAACTTGGCAAAGGGGTCTATGGCTTTGACTATCTCAACCTCAGACTTGAAATCCAGTTGGTAAAGGGTCTTATGTTATTGTTACATTTCCTTGTTACATGTTCACCAAGGAGTCTGCCCTAGCTTGCCGTAAAACCATGTAACAATTAAAATCAGGAGTATTAAACTTGCTAGGGCGTAGTAGCCAGACCGGTACATGGCTCCAGCCATCCAAATTGCCGGCTGGAGCCATCAGCCATGTAACCAAGTTCAAGATGTACATGTTTACAAAGTAGTCTGCCCAAGTTTGCTGAAAATAAAACCATGCAGCAATTCAAATCTGGAACATTTAAGTTGCTAGGGCTTAGTAGACAGAGTACCATGGTAACCGTAGCTTGGCAAAGGCCAACCACCTGGAGTGGTCTCAAGCTTGATCCCTAATCCGGTTTGGCAAAGGGTCATTTGCCAAACCGTTTGCCAATACTTAAGGCGCGTACGGTAATCCACGAGACCAGCATTGTGTGTTGCTATCACTGGTTGCCATTACAACATTCTCTAGCAAGGCTATTTTCACAAAATCATCGTCCTTCCGGTCAATGATTTAATTCCAAAAGCCACTACATTGTCTCGACCATTGAGCGCCATTACATTACATTACATTACATTACATTACATTACATGTTAAAGTCTACTTGACACCGCGAGGGTGTATGAGACTCTGTGCTTTAAACAAAAAGAAAAAGCACCCACAAAGCAAAAAACCCCATTACATCAGGGGTGTGTCGAGGACAAACAAACCAAACTCCCAACCACCGTTTTGGTGGCGTAGGTATTAAACCCCTTAGAGCCGGACCCAGATCTCAACCACTTACAGTGGCGGAGGTAAGAAGCTAACAACTGAGAAGTCACAAGAAGAAAAAAAGGGATGATAAATTACGGTGCCACTAAGCAGTCCAGGGCTTCCTGTCTTGCTCTTCTACAAGTAGAAAGATAGTCGGCTAGGTTGCTCCAAAAAGACTTAGTGCCATTTCCATTCATAAAGGTTCTGAATGTGGAATCGCAGAATTCCACATTCCATACGGTTAAGTCGGTATCCTCCTGGACATGCCTATAAATATCTGTAAACAGCTTCTGGTAGCGGAGGCGAATATCATTATAAAAAGGGCACTCAAATATATGCATTTCATCCTCAGGTTTTTGGAACCCACACATTTGACAGTGTCTCATTGAGCGAGGGATGTGTGCTCTATCCACCACCCTCATTCTTTCTATGTTCAGCCAATGGGAACCCATTCTAAACTGTGCTATGGAACGAATCTGATCCTGCTTATGTAAGGCGGATGTAAAGGGAATCAAGCCATTCTCATCATTACTGTTGGCTGCGAACCATTTTTGGTATCGGAGGCGTTTAAAGCCAACCCTTCTCTCATCAGGGATGTCTCTAACTGCATTGGTGTCACTTGGGTACTTAAACCTCCATGACTCAAAAACTTCAGACATAATACCTTCGACATCGACAGCCTCCAAAATGTTGATGTTTTTACTGGATCCTAGCTTGTGGAGAGCACAACGCAAGTCATGAACCCAGCCAGTGTTGGAGTCAAAAGATTCCTCAAGAGCCATTCTTATGAGATCCTCGGGTTCTTTATGAATGGTCTTGTTCCAGAAGCGCAAAGCTTGTTTAAGCCAAGCAAAAAACAACGGGGTTCTACCCAGCTCTTCCATGATAATATTAGATGTAGTAGATTGGCAAACACCCAACATTTGTTTAAGTATACCTCTATGCCATTTCTCACAAGCATGGTCATTTGAGATAAGCGTGTTGTTCAGAATAGAAGGAGCCCACACCTCACAGCCATGTAAGTGATCCATCGAGTTCATTGATAATCGCATGCACACAACGCACACAAAGAACACACACATACATGCATGCATGAGGACACTTCCCGCTTGCATAACATCTGATCACCCGACTCTTACATTGTTTCTACCTTGAAGGGTGGGAGGACGCCCCTGCATTGCGCTGCGGAAATGGGTGCTGTTGACTGCCTGAATGCTTTGGTGGAAGCTGGAGCCAAGGTGGATGCTGAGGACAAGGTACGAATGAATAGCACTGCACCACATTCATGGGGTCGGGAAGGGGGTGCACGTGGGGGGTGGGGTTGCAGGTAGAGCTGGGGCTGGGTCTGGGGGATTTGCGGTTGGAGGTTTGGGAGTTGGGAGTGTTGGGGTGTTGGGTATTGGGATCAATGGCGTTGCAATTTTGGTTATTGTGTGTTGATTGGGTGTTCGGTGTGCTGATGGTATGGGGATTTTGTGGGGTGTTGTGGCTGATGATTGTGATTATGTTGGTGCTGACGTTAGTGTTTGTGCTGCGTTGGCGTTGGTGTCCTTGGCCTTAATGGTACAATTCCGTTGGTGGGGCATTGGTGTTGGTGGGGTGTGTACGGTGTGTGTGTGTGGGAGGTTGGGGGTTGGGGGGGGGGGGGGGGCACCACTTGCACAAAATCTGATTACTAAGTACTTGTATTGTTCCTACCTTGCAGCACAAGAGCACACCCCTGCATTTGGCTGCCTCAGAGTATGGGACCCTTGACTGTGTAGAAGCTTTGCTGAAGGCTGGAGCCAATGTGGAGGCAAAGGACAAAGGAAGAATAGAAATCGTTATGACACCGCATTCCAATGTTAAATTCAGATATATTTATGTCACCGGAGCTGAGGTCCTCCAACATATGCCTCAAGTTTATGATTCAGTGGGGACCAGTTCATTACTAGTGGCAGTTTCAATTAGTCCCTCCATCTAAACTAGAATCTGTTCTTGACATTCTGAGGTTGGGCGAGTCCCTTTAGCCTAGTAGGCTACCCTAGACTGTAACATGCATACATTCATGGTTGTGTGCATGTTGGTGTGAAGTACTCAACTACCTTGATGCGCACCTCAAGCACTTCACAGCACAATCCCATATTGCACCACATTCACAATGATTGATTGATTGATTGATTGATTGATTGATTGATTGATTGATTGATTGATTGATTGATTGATTCCGTCCTGGCAGAGTTCAAACAATAGATTTCAGTCCTGGCAGAGTTCAAACAATTGTTAATCAATTAGTCTGCTTAGTTGTGTCTTGCCCTGCATATTTTCTTTGTTGCTTCTATCTTAACTTGGTTTGGGTTTGAGTTGGTGTTGGGTTGGGGGTTGCGGGTAGGGCTGGTGTTGGGGTTTTGGGGTTAGGGTTGGGGGTTGCGGGTGGGGCTGGGGTTTGCGGGTTGGGGTTGCTGGTAGGTCTGGGGCTGGGTCTGGTGTTTGTGTGGTTTGACGTGTTGCGGTGTCGGTTGTTGGGGTCAATGACATTGGAATGTTGGTTGTTGGTTGTTAGGCGCTGGTGGTATAGGGATTTGGTGTGTTAATTGTCCTGCACATATGAACACTTTCCGTGTGCACAACATTTGATCACTGCATGTATGTTACAGTCCAAGGGGTAGCCAAGGGACTTGCCCAACCTCAAATAATCAATACAATTATCAACTATCTGATCACTATACACATTTCTTGTATTTAATTTGCAGAGAGGTGGGACACCCCTGCATAGGGCAGTGGAAGGGGGTCACCTCGACTACGTATACACTTTGCTGAAAGCTGGAGCCAGTGGAGACGCCCAGGAGATAACTGTAAGAAAGAGGGTCGTTGCACCACCTGCTGACATGATTGTGAGCATGTTGGTGCGAAGTGTAGTACTGCGAACATGCAGATGACTTGAATATTGAATCTGACGGATGGAACAGAGTAATCTCCTGTTCCTACAGAATTTGCAGGTGTTGTGTCATCTTGGTTGATGGAAGACGAGCTATCTAGAATGAGATGCATTGTGTAATGGAATGCCCTTTATTCTGAAGATAGGAAAATGATTTTTGATAAGCTTGGAATTGAACTAGGCGCAATAGTTAATAGTAATACTAAGAGGACGAGGATGAACCCCGTAACAATTCAAAGTTGGAAATATTTGACAACTTGTATAAATAAATGTGATGAAACACATGTATACTTTTAAATATAACTTGATCACACACATATACATGCAGGCACGCACACGTGCACACACACATCTCTCTCTATACATATCAAGATACAAGAGCTTGTTCGTTTGTCTACGGTGTTATGACCAGTACCCAGTATCGTACCCAAGTGCATGAGATCAGGGGACATATATACGTATTCGCATACATCCATACATCCATCCATACATCCATACATCCATGCATACATACATACATACATACATACATACATACATACATACATACATACATACATACATACATACATACATACATGCATGCATAAATGCATGCATACATACATACATACATACATACATGAGGACACTTACTGCTTGCACAACATCTGATTACATGACTCATACATTTTTCTACCTTGAAAGCTAGAAGGACGCCCCTGCATTGCGCTTCAGGCATGGGTGATGTTGATTGCCTGAATGCTTTGGTGAAAGCCGGAGCCAAGGTGGATGCTGAAGACAGAGTAAGAATGAATATCATTGCACCACGTTTATGTGGCGGGGTTGGGAGTGGGTTGGGGGTAAGGGTTGCAAGTAGAGCTGGGGCTCGAGCTGGGGGATTCGTGGCCAGAATTCTTGGGGTTTATGTGTTCTGGTGCTGGGTGTTGGGATCAATGGCGTTGCAGTTTTGGTTAGTGGGTGTTGAGTGCTGATGAAATGAGGATTTGGTGGGGTGTTGTAGCATATGATCGTGATTATGTTGGTGTTGAGTTAGTGTTTGTGCGGCGTTGGCGTTCTTGGCGTTTGTGGTGCATTTCTGTTAGTGAGACGTTGGTGTTGGTGGGGAGTTTACGGGGTGTGTGGGTGTGGTTGGCTGGGTGAACCACTTGCACAACATCTGATTACTAAATGCTTATATTGTTCCCAACTTGCAGCACAAGAGCACACCCCTGCATTCGGCTGCATCAGAGTATGGTAACCTTGAATGTGTAGAAGCTTTGTTGAAGGCCGGAGCCGATGTGGATGCAAAGGACAAAGTAAGAATGTACACCGTATTCCAGCGTAAAATTAAGATATATTTATGTCACTGGAGCTCAGGTCCTCCGTCATATGCATCTGGTTTATGATTTGTTGGTGATTTGTTGGTGATTTGTTGGTAGGGAGAGGCATCGATCTATATAGAGATATATCTATATAGATCTATATATATCTATATAGATCTATATTGGCGAAGCTGGATTTTTGAAAATCGGCATAGGGCACCTTCCAAAAATTAAAATCTGGTTTTACAATTATGGCATAGGGCACCATATCATATTGCAGGCGCTTCGACTGGATTTTCCGGTGTCTATCTGATGTAACTGCATATGTTGTAGATATACACAATATATCTATCTGCTATATATATATCTATATAGATCTTTATTTTTGGGCAATATAGATCTATTTGCCGCCCCCTATTTGTTGGTGATTTTGGTGATTTGTTGGTCCAGTTCATCCCTAGTGGAAGTTTCAATTAGTCCCTCCATTTAAAAAATAAACTGTTCTTGACTATTCTGAGATTGGGCGAGTCCCTTAAGCCTAGTAGGCTACCCTGGACAGTAACATGCATACATACATGGTCAAGTGCATGTTGGTGTGAAGTGTTCAGCTACATTTCGTACATCAAGCACTTCACAGCACAATCCCATATTGCACCACATTCACAATGATTTATTGATTTTTACATCCTGATTTCAGTCCTGGCAAAGCTCAAACAAGTGTTGATCAATGAGACTGCATGGTTGCATCTTGCCCTGCATCTTGTCTTGTTTTGTTTGAAGTTGGTGTTGGGGTAGGGTTTGGGTTTGCAGGTAGGGCTGGTGTTGGGTTTTGCAGGTAGGGCTGTCGTCAAATTTTGCGGGTAGGGCTGGAGTCGGGGTTTGCGATAAGGGCTGGGGTTGGGGGTTGGGGTAAGGGTTGGGGTTTTCTGTAAGGGTTGGGGTTTGAGGTTAGGTTTGGGGGAAGGGCTGGTGCTGGGGTTTGCGTGTAGGGCTGATGTCGGGGTTTGCGGGTAGGGCTAGGGTTGGGGTTTGCAGGTGGGGTCTGCTGGTAGGGCTGGGGCTGTGGTATGTGTGGTTGGGGGTGTTGCGGTGTTGGTTGTTGTAGTCATTGGCATTGGAGTGCTGGTTGATGGGTGATAGGTGCTGGTGTTATGTGGATTTGGTGGGGTTAGTTGTTCTGCACATGATAACACTCTCCGCTTGCTCAACACCTGATCACAGTCCACGTTCATTGTATCCACGTTGCAGGACGGTGATGCAGCCGTGCACGAAGCCTCTGCTAGTGGCCACCTGGACTGCCTCCTCGCATTGGTGAAAGCAGGAGCAAGTGTAGATGCCAAGGGGCAGGTAAAAAAACACTCTTTATATTGTGGGATGCGTATAGCTTTTTCTAGGCAGCTCCTCTGGCTGTTTCCCAGGATATCCTGCTACTAGTCTGTCTTGACATCTTGAGTATGCCTTTTCAATACGTCCCATCGTTTCATATCCGTCACAGGCTGCCAAGCTATTAAGCCAAAGTGATAGCAGGCTAGCGCATCAGGAAGCTGATGCAATCAGCTTTCCAGCACTTCTGGAATATTTGGTTGAGCCCAATGGCTGGGTCAGGGGGGTGCCTAGAAGGTGCAGCGTGTAACTAAGACAAATAACTGTACTAAAGAGTGTTCTTGCACCACCTTACATGATTTTGTACATGTTGGTATGGAGTGTAACGTTGTGTACATGCACATGGTTTAAATATTAAATTTGACAGATGAACTCAGGTCACCTCCTGGTCCAAGAGAATCTGCAGGTTTTATCTTGGTTGATGGCAGACGAGTTGTTGAGGATGAGATGCATTTTATAATGGAATGCCCTTTATAGTCCGCAGATAGGAAAATGCTCTTTGATAACTTGGAACTAAACTAGAAGCAGCATTTAATAGCTATAATATGAGGAAGATAATGAAACCCATAACCATTCAAGGTTGGAAGTATTTGTCAACTTGTAAAAAGAAAATATGATCAAAAAACGAAACGCATTAGTGTATAAATAGCACTTGATCAAAAATACTCGCACACATAGAAGCATGAAACATACATGAAAATACTGACTACTTGCACAACATCTGATAACAAAACTCTTGTATTGTCCCTAACTTGCAGGAAGAGGCCACACCCCTGCATTTTGCTGCTCAGGAGGGTCACCTTGACTGCCTAAATGCTTTGGTGAAAGCCGGAGCCAAGGTGGATGCTGAGAATGTAAGAATGAATATCATCGCAGCACACGCCAAATGATTGTATGTACACATGCATTCTGGGCTGGAATGTGCATTTGTATTCATGCGGACATCAAGTGCTTCAAACCACAATCAATCTCGCATCGCACCACATTCACAATTATTGATTTATTTTCTCACCCTGGCTTCAGTCCTGCCAATTTTGCGGAGGTCGAATATTTTTAAATCAACAAGACTGCTTGGTTGTGTCTTGTCCTACATCCACTGCATTGTATGTGAGTGTGGAAGTGTGTGGAGGAGGGGTGGTAGGTAGTTATAATGGTGGAGAGCAGTGGGTTTGCAAGGCGTTGGGTCGGGGTTGGGAAAAGTGGTTGGCGTTGGGTAGGGGTTGTGGGTTGTGCATGTGGGTTGTTATTAGTTACGGTTTCGTGTTGGGGGTGGGGTATTGTGTAGGGCTGGGAATGGAGCTGGGGATGTTGTGTGTTGGGTGTTGGGGTTACAGCGTTGCAGTTTTAATAATTGGGTGTTGGGTGTTGATGGCATGGAATTCGGTAGGGTGTGTGCAGTTGGGGGTGTTGTGGTGTTGGTTCCAGGGGTCAATGTCATTGGAGTGCTGGTGATTGGGTGTTAGACGCTGGTCTTATGTGGATTTGGTGTAATTTGTTGTTATGCACAAGAGAAGACTATCCGCTTGCACAGCATCTGATCACTTTAGTCGTTCATTGTATCTACTTTGCAGGAAGGTGATGCACCCGTGCACAGTGCTGCTGGAGCGGGCCACCTTAACTGCCTTCTCGCATTGGTGAAAGCAGGAGCAAGTGTAGATGCCAAGGACAGGGTAAGACAGCACTTTTTACATTGTGGGATGCGCGTAGCAGCTTCTAGGCACCTCCCCTGGCTGCCTGGCTATTCAGCCAAAGTGATAGCAGGCTAGTGCATCATGCTTATGCAATCAGCTTTCAAGCACTGCTATAATATTTGGTTGAGCCCAATGGCTGGGTCAGGGGAGTGCCTAAAAGGTGCAGCGTGTTAGTAAGAGAAAATAACTGTACTAAAGACTGTCGTTGCACCAGCTGATTATAGGATTATGTGCATGTTGTTATGAAGTGTAACGTTGTGTACACGCACATGATTTAAATGTTAAATTTGACAGATGAAACTGGGTCACCTCCTGTTCCGAGAGAATCTGCAGGTGTTGTGCTGTCTTGGTTGATGGCAGAAGAGCTGTTGATAATGAGATGCCTTTTATAATGGAATGCCCTTTATATTCTGCAGATAGGAAAATGCTATTTGATAACTTGGAATTCATTTAGCAGCATTGAATAGCTATAATATGAGGATGAAACCCCTTACCATTTTAGCTTGGAAGTATTTGTCACCTTGTATAAAGAAATGTGATCGGAAAAGGAAACGCAATTATGCATAAATAGCACTTGATCACAAACTCTCGCACACATAGAAGCATGAAACATACATGAAAATACTAACTGCTTGCACAACATCTGATAACAAAACTCTTGTATTGTCCCTACCTTGCAGGAGGAGGCCACACCCCTGCATTGGGCTGCTCAGAAGGGTCACCTTAACTGCCTAAATGCTTTGGTGGCAGCCGGAACCAAGGTGGATGCTGAGACCAATGTAATAATGAATATCATTGCAGCGCATGCCAAATGATTGTATGTACGCATGCATTCTGGTGTGAAATGTGCATTTGTATTAATGTGGAAATCAATCGCTTCAAACCACAATCAACCTCATATTGCAACACATACACAATGATTGATTGATTTCAATCCCTGATTTAATTACCCCCCAATTTTTCAGAACTTTAAAAATTGTTTATCAATGTGACTGCTTGGTTGTGTCTTGCCCTGCATCTTGGCTGGCTAGCTCTTCCCTCCAAGCCTACCTGCAAACCCCAACCCTGACCAAAAAGCCCAAACCCAACCCAACCCGCAAACCCCATGTCCCCAACCCTACCCAAAAAGGCCTACCACAGCACTTCCCTCCAACCCTACCCGCAAACCACAACCCTACTCTTCAACCCTGTCCCTATACTAGAAGCCAAACCCCAGCCCTCCCTTCAACCCCAACCCTAACCACAGCCCTTCTCTCAAACCCCAACCCTACCCTCAAACCCTAACCTCAACCGCAAACCCCAATCCTACCCACAAACCCCAGTCTTTACCTCAAACCCCAACCCTACCCGTAAAACCTAACATTAACCACCAACCCCAATCCTACCCACAACCCCCAACCCCAGTCATTCCCTCAAACCCCAACCCTACCGGCAAAGCCCAACCCTACCCTCAAACTCCAGGCCGAACCCTACCCGAAAAACGCAACACCAGCCCTTCCTAAAAACACCACCCGCAAACACCAACTCCAACCAAGGCAAGACAAGATGCAGGGCAAGACACAACCAAGCAGTCCCATTGATTTATAATTGTTTGAGCACTGCAACATTGACAGGGATGAAATCAGGGTGTGCCAGTCAGTCAGTCAGTCAGTCAGTCAGTCAGTCAGTCAGTCAGTCAGTTTGCCGTTAGGTCAGGCGTTTTGGTTTGGGGTTGGGGTTTGCAGGTTGGGCTGGTGTTGGTGGTTGCAGGTAGGGCTGGGGTTGGGGTTTGCAGATGGGAGTTGCTGGTAGGGCGGGGGCTGTGGTATGTGCGGTCGTGGGTCTTTCGGTGTCAGTTGTTGTGGTCATTGGCATTGGAGTGTTGGGTGTTCTGCACTGGTGTTATATGCATTTGGTAAGGTTAGTTGTTCTGCACAGAAAACACTCTCCACTTGCACAGCATCTGATCACTTTAGTCGTTCATTGTGTCTACTTTGCAGGAGGGTGATGCACCCGTGCACCAAGCTGCTGGAGAAGGCCACCTTGACTGCCTTCTTGCATTGGTGAAAGTAGGAGCAAGTGTAGATGCCAAGGGGGAGGTAAAAAACAAAGCTGCTTATATTGTGGGATGCGTGTAGCAGCTTTTAGGTAGCTCCTCTGGCTTCACCAGGAGATCCTGCTACTAGTCTTTCTTTACATCTCGTGTGTGCCGTTTTTATATGTCCCATCGGTCCAATTCTGTCACACTGGCTTCAGAGCCTGGTCGCTGAATCGACGGGGGTTTGAACTTCACTTAGTCTGTAGTGTTTTCGTATCTAAAAGTCAAGACTCCCAGAACAAACGCGCACTGGTGCATCAACGTAGAGTTGATGTGTATGACGTTCATTTGTTAGCGGGAGTAGGTCAAGAAAGTACTATAGAGAACACTATACATATAGCCTCAGTTCCGAAGGAAGTTCACAGGGATGGAAGTTGTAATCAGTCCATTGGCCTGAGCCTGGAATCGATGACGCTTCCCTTTCAAAGGAAGGGGGAAGTGTAGCAGAATATCCTGCTACTATTTCTTGACGTAAGCCTTTTCGGTATGTCCCATCGGTCCAGTTCCGTCACAGGCTGCCGAGCCATTCAGCTCAAGTGATAGCAGGCTAGTGCACCAGGAAGCTGATGCAATCAGCTTCCTAGCACTGCTGGAATATTTGGTTGAGCCCAATGGCTGGGTCAGGGGGGTGCCTAGAAGATGCAGCGTGTAACTAAGAGAAAATAACTGTACTACAGACTGTCGTTGCACCACCTTATTACATGGCTTTGTGCATGTTGGTGTGAAGTGTAACATGGTGTGCATGCAAATGATTTAAATATTTATGACAGATGAAACTGGGTCAACTCCTGTTCCGAGAGAATCTGCAGGTGTTGTGTTATCTTGGTTGATGGTAGACAAGCTGTTGAGGATGAGATGCCTTTTATAATTGAATGCCCTTTATATTCGGCAGATAGGAAAATGCTCTTTGATAACTTGGAAGTCAACTATAAGCAGCATCTAATAGCTATAATATGAGGATGATAATGAAACCCGTAACCATTTTAGGTTGTAAGTATTTGTCAACTTGTACAAAGAAATGTGATAAAAAGTGGAGCGCAATTGTTTTTGAATAGCACTTGATCACAATCACTCACACATGCAAACATGAAATATATATGAAAATACTTACTTGATTTTATTCCTCCCAATTTTGCAGAACTTGAACATTTGTTAATCAATGAGACAGCTTGGTTGTGTCTTGCCCTGTGTCTAGTCTTGGTTGCATCTTGTCTTGGTTGGCATTGGAGTTATTGTTGGGGTGGGTTTGCAGGAAGGGCTGGGGTTAAAAATATTGGGTAGGGTTGGGGTTGGTGTTTTCTGGTGTGGGTTGCTGGTAGGGCTGGGGCTGGGGTGTGTTGTTTGTTGGGTGTCAGGCGCTGGTGGTATGTGGATTTGGTGGGTTTAGTTGTTTTGCACATGAGAACACTCACTGCTGGCATAACATCTGATCACAATCATTGTATCTACTTTGCAGCAAGGTGGTACACCCCTGCACTATGCTGCTGCGATGGGCCACCTTGACTGCCTACTTGCTTTGGTGAAGGCAGGAGCAAGTGTAGATGCCAAGGAAAAGGTAAGAAAGCACTGTTCATATGTTGGCCTACGTGTAGCAGCTTCTCCTCTATCTGCCTGGCTTTTCAGTCCAAGTAATACCAGGCAAGTTCACCTGGAAGCTGATGCAATCAGCTGCCCAGCACTGCTTATATATTTGGGCTTATCCCAACAGCTGGCTCAGTGAGCTGCCTTGCAGCTGCAGCGTGTAACCGATTCGAAAAGCACTTTATAAAAGAGTGTCGTTGCCATGCACCACCTTCTAACATTAGTGTGTGCATGTTGCTGTGACGTGTAATACTGTGCACATGCATTTGATTTGAATATTTAATCTGACAGATGAAACTGGGTCACCTCCTGTTCCAAGAGATTCTGCAGGTGTTGTGTTATCTTGGTTGATGGCAGATGAGCTGCTGAGGATGAGATGCATTTTATAATGGAGTACATTTTATAATCTGCAGATAGGAAAATGCTCTTTGATAGCTTGGAACCAAACTAGAAGCAGCATTTAATAGCTATAATATGAGGATGATAGTGAAACCCGTAACCATTCAAGGTTTAAATTATTTGTCAACTTATATAAAGAAATGTGATCAAAAAATGAAACTCAATTGAGTATAAAATAGCCTTGATCACCAACACTCGCACACACACAAGCACGGAACATAGACGAAAGTACTTGCTGCTTGCACAACATCTGGTAAGAAAACTCTTGTATTGTCCCTACCTTGCAGGAAGAGGCCACACCCCTGCATTTGGCTGCTCAGTGGGGTCACCATAACTGCCTAAAGGCTTTGGTGGAAGCGGGAGCCAACGTGAATGCTGAGACCAATGTAAGAATAAATATCATTACAGCACAAGCCGAATGATTGCTTGCACACATGCATTATAATGTGAACAGTGCATATGTATTCATGCGGACATCAAGCACTTCAAAGGAGAAAATAACTATACTAAAGACTGTCGTTGCACCACCTTATTACATGGTTTGTGCATGTTGGTATGAAGTGTAGCGTTGTGTACACACATATGATTTAAATATTTATCTGACAGATGGAACTGGGTCACCTCCTGTTTCGAGAGAATCTGCAGGTGTTGTGTTGTCTTGGTTGATGGCAGAAGAGCTGTTGCTAATGAGATGTATTTTATAATGGAATGCCCTTTATATTCTGCAGATAGGAAAATGCTCTTTGATAACTTGGAATTCATTAAGCAGCATTGAATAGCTATAATATGAGGATGAAACCCGTTACCATTTTAGGGTTGGAAGTATTTGTCACCTTGTATAAAGAAATGTGATCGGAAAAGGAAACGCAATTATGCATAAATAGCACTTGATCACCAACACTCGCACACCTAGAAGCATGAAACATACATGAAAATACTAACTGCTTGCACAACATCTGGTAAGAAAACTCTTGTATTGTCCCTACCTTGCAGGAAGAGGCCACACCCCTGCATTGGGCTGCTCAGTGGGGTCACCATAACTGCCTAAAGGCTTTGGCGGAAGCGGGAGCCAACGTGAATGCTGAGACCAATGTAAGAATAAATATCATTACAGCACAAGCCGAATGATTGCTTGCACACATGCATTATAATGTGAACAGTGCATATGTATTCATGCGGACATCAAGCACTGCAAAGGAGAAAATAACTATACTAAAGACTGTCGTTGCACCACCTTATTACATGGTTTGTGCATGTTGGTATGAAGTGTAGCGTTGTGTACACACATATGATTTAAATATCTATCTGACAGATGGAACTGGGTCACCTCCTGTTTCGAGAGAATCTGCAGGTGTTGTGTTGTCTTGGTTGATGGCAGAAGAGCTGTTGCTAATGAGATGTATTTTATAATGGAATGCCCTTTATATTCTGCAGATAGGAAAATGCTCTTTGATAACTTGGAATTCATTAAGCAGCATTGAATAGCTATAATATGAGGATGAAACCCGTTACCATTTTAGGGTTGGAAGTATTTGTCACCTTGTATAAAGAAATGTGATCAAAAAAGGAAACGCAATTATGCATAAATAGCCTTGATCACCAACACTCGCACACCTAGAAGCATGAAACATACATGAAAATACTAACTGCTTGCACAACATCTGGTAAGAAAACTCTTGTATTGTCCCTACCTTGCAGGAAGAGGCCACACCCCTGCATTGGGCTGCTCAGTGGGGTCACCATAACTGCCTAAAGGCTTTGGCGGAAGCGGGAGCCAACGTGAATGCTGAGACCAATGTAAGAATAAATATCATTACAGCACAAGCCGAATGATTGCTTGCACACATGCATTATAATGTGAACAGTGCATATGTATTCATGCGGACATCAAGCACTTCAAAGGAGAAAATAACTATACTAAAGACTGTCGTTGCACCACCTTATTACATGGTTTGTGCATGTTGGTATGAAGTGTAGCGTTGTGTACACACATATGATTTAAATATCTATCTGACAGATGGAACTGGGTCACCTCCTGTTTCGAGAGAATCTGCAGGTGTTGTGTTGTCTTGGTTGATGGCAGAAGAGCTGTTGCTAATGAGATGTATTTTATAATGGAATGCCCTTTATATTCTGCAGATAGGAAAATGCTCTTTGATAACTTGGAATTCATTAAGCAGCATTGAATAGCTATAATATGAGGATGAAACCCGTTACCATTTTAGGGTTGGAAGTATTTGTCACCTTGTATAAAGAAATGTGATCGGAAAAGGAAACGCAATTATGCATAAATAGCACTTGATCACCAACACTCGCACACCTAGAAGCATGAAACATACATGAAAATACTAACTGCTTGCACAACATCTGGTAAGAAAACTCTTGTATTGTCCCTACCTTGCAGGAAGAGGCCACACCCCTGCATTGGGCTGCTCAGTGGGGTCACCATAACTGCCTAAAGGCTTTGGCGGAAGCGGGAGCCAACGTGAATGCTGAGACCAATGTAAGAATAAATATCATTACAGCACAAGCCGAATGATTGCTTGCACACATGCATTATAATGTGAACAGTGCATATGTATTCATGCGGACATCAAGCACTTCAAAGGAGAAAATAACTATACTAAAGACTGTCGTTGCACCACCTTATTACATGGTTTGTGCATGTTGGTATGAAGTGTAGCGTTGTGTACACACATATGATTTAAATATCTATCTGACAGATGGAACTGGGTCACCTCCTGTTTCGAGAGAATCTGCAGGTGTTGTGTTGTCTTGGTTGATGGCAGAAGAGCTGTTGCTAATGAGATGTATTTTATAATGGAATGCCCTTTATATTCTGCAGATAGGAAAATGCTCTTTGATAACTTGGAATTCATTAAGCAGCATTGAATAGCTATAATATGAGGATGAAACCCGTTACCATTTTAGGGTTGGAAGTATTTGTCACCTTGTATAAAGAAATGTGATCGGAAAAGGAAACGCAATTATGCATAAATAGCACTTGATCACCAACACTCGCACACATAGAAGCATGAAACATACATGAAAATACTAACTGCTTGCACAACATCTGATAACAAAACTCTTGTATTGTCCCTACCTTGCAGGAAGAGATGACACCCCTGCATTGGGCTGCTCAGGAGGGCCACCTCGAATGTCTAAGTACTTTGTGAAAGCCGGAGCCAAGGTGGATGCTGAGAGCAATGTACGAATTGATATCATCGCAGCATATGCCAAATGATTGTATGTACACCTGCATGCAGGTGTGACATGTGCATTTATTTTCATGCGGACATCAATCGCTTATAACCACAATCAACCGCATATTGCGCCACATTCACAATGATTGATTGATTTCACACCTTGATTTTATTCCTCCCAATTTTGCAGAACTTGAACATTTGTTAATCAATGAGACTGCTTGGTTGTGTCTTGCCCTGTGTCTAGTCTTGGTTGCATCTTGTCTTGGTTGGCATTGGAGTTGTTGTTGGGGTGGGTTTGCAGGAAGGGCTGGGGTTAAAAATATTGGGTAGGGTTGGGGTTGGTGTTTTCTGGTGTGGGTTGCTGGTAGGGCTGGGGCTGGGGTGTGTTGTTTGTTGGGTGTCAGGCGCTGGTGGTATGTGGATTTGGTGGGTTTAGTTGTTTTGCACATGAGAACACTCACTGCTGGCATAACATCTGATCACAATCATTGTATCTACTTTGCAGCAAGGTGGTACACCCCTGCACTATGCTGCTGCGATGGGCCACCTTGACTGCCTACTTGCTTTGGTGAAGGCAGGAGCAAGTGTAGATGCCAAGGAAAAGGTAAGAAAGCACTGTTCATATGTTGGCCTACGTGTAGCAGCTTCTCCTCTATCTGCCTGGCTTTTCAGTCCAAGTAATACCAGGCAAGTTCACCTGGAAGCTGATGCAATCAGCTGCCCAGCACTGCTTATATATTTGGGCTTATCCCAACAGCTGGCTCAGTGAGCTGCCTTGCAGCTGCAGCGTGTAACCGATTCGAAAAGCACTTTATAAAAGAGTGTCGTTGCCATGCACCACCTTCTAACATTAGTGTGTGCATGTTGCTGTGACGTGTAATACTGTGCACATGCATTTGATTTGAATATTTAATCTGATAGATGAAACTGGGTCAACTCCTGTTCCAAGAGATTCTGCAGGTGTTGTGTTATCTTGGTTGATGGCAGATGAGCTGCTGAGGATGAGATGCATTTTATAATGGAGTACATTTTATGATCTGCAGATAGGAAAATGCTCTTTGATAGCTTGGAACCAAACTAGAAGCAGCATTTAATAGCTATAATATGAGGATGATAGTGAAACCCGTAACCATTCAAGGTTTAAATTATTTGTCAACTTATATAAAGAAATGTGATCAAAAAATGAAACTCAATTGAGTATAAAATAGCCTTGATCACCAACACTCGCACACACACAAGCACGGAACATAGACGAAAGTACTTGCTGCTTGCACAACATCTGGTAAGAAAACTCTTGTATTGTCCCTACCTTGCAGGAAGAGGCCACACCCCTGCATTGGGCTGCTCAGTGGGGTCACCATAACTGCCTAAAGGCTTTGGTGGAAGCGGGAGCCAACGTGAATGCTGAGACCAATGTAAGAATAAATATCATTACAGCACAAGCCGAATGATTGCTTGCACACATGCATTATAATGTGAACAGTGCATATGTATTCATGCGGACATCAAGCACTTCAAAGGAGAAAATAACTATACTAAAGACTGTCGTTGCACCACCTTATTACATGGTTTGTGCATGTTGGTATGAAGTGTAGCGTTGTGTACACACATATGATTTAAATATTTATCTGACAGATGGAACTGGGCCACCTCCTGTTTCGAGAGAATCTGCAGGTGTTGTGTTGTCTTGGTTGATGGCAGAAGAGCTGTTGCTAATGAGATGTATTTTGTAATGGAATGCCCTTTATATTCTGCAGATAGGAAAATGCTCTTTGATAACTTGGAATTCATTAAGCAGCATTGAATAGCTATAATATGAGGATGAAACCCGTTACCATTTTAGGGTTGGAAGTATTTGTCACCTTGTATAAAGAAATGTGATCGGAAAAGGAAACGCAATTATGCATAAATAGCACTTGATCACCAACACTCGCACACATAGAAGCATGAAACATACATGAAAATACTAACTGCTTGCACAACATCTGATAACAAAACTCTTGTATTGTCCCTACCTTGCAGGAAGAGATGACACCCCTGCATTGGGCTGCTCAGAAGGGTCACCTTAACTGCCTAAATGCTTCGGTGGCAGCCGGAGCCAAGGTGGATGCTGAGACCAATGTAAGAATGAATATCATCGCAGCACATGCCAAATGATTGTACGTACACATGCATGCTGGTGTGAAATATGCATTTGTTTTAATGCGGACATCAATCGCTACAAACCACAATCAACCTCATATTGCACCACATACACAATGATTGATTGATTTCAATCCCTGATTTAATTACCCCCCAAATTTTCAGAACTTTAAAAATTGTTAATCAATGTGACTGCATGGTTGTGTCTTGCCCTGCGTCTTGGTTGGCATAAGAGTTGGTGTTGGGGTGGGTTTTCCGGAAGGGCTGGGGTTGGACTTTGCATGTAGGGTTGGGGTTGGGGGTTGCTGCCGCCCATCCGTCGTCCTCCTCTGTCGCGAACTGGTTGTAGCATATTGTGGGACAGGGTTCTCGATGCAAGGGAAACATCTTGATGATATGCGATGATCGGTGCAATCGGGTAATAGGTCGCAGCGGAATCACCATGAAAGTCGCCAGAGAGCAAAATAGGCCGACAGCAGCAGCAAGTACAAGCGACCAAATCGAATACTATGTGATGGCAGGCCAGGGTGAGATTGGGAGTGAACAGCGAATGGCAGTTAATCACTGGGCTTCGCACCTGGTCTGGTTCGCAGCCTGGCGCTCATTTGCAGGAGGCAGCTTCGGCTTAACGGCGACGCTGGTTAATATGGCTATTTTTCTATCCGCAGAATATAAAGAGCATTCCATTGTAAAAGGTATCTCATCCTCAACAGCTCTTCTGCCATCAACCATAATAACACAACACCCATAGATTCTCTTGGAACAGGAGGTGACTCAGTTCATCTGTCAGATAAATATTTAAATAATATGCGTGTACATACCAACATTACACTACATACCAACATGCACAAAATCATGCAATACGATGGTGCACCGACAGTCTTTAGTACAGTTATTTTCTCTTAGTTACATGCTGCACCTTCAAGTAAGGTAACCCTTGAGCCAGCCATTGGACTCAACCAAAGATTCCAGCAGTGCTGGAAAGCTGATTACACAAGCTTCCTGATTCACTAGCCTGCTATCGCTTTGGCTGAATAGCCAGGCAGCCAGAGGAGCTGCCTAGAAGCTGCTACGCCCAACCCACAATATAAAAAGTGCTGTCTTACCCTGTCCTTGGCATCTACACTTGCTCCTACTTTCACCAATGCAAGACGGCAGTCAAGGTGGCCTGCTCCAGCAGCTTGGTGCAGGGGTGTTCTACTGTCCTGCAACGTAAACACAATGAAAGATTAAAGTGATCAGATGTTGTGCAAGCTGTGAGTGGTTTCAGGTGCAGAACAACTCAACCCACAAATCCCCATTCCACCAGCACCTAACACCCAACAACCAGCTCTCCAATGCTGCTGACCCAAAAACCCAACTCCATAACACCCCCAACAGCACACCCCAGGCCCAGCCGTACCATCAACTGCCACCCACAGACCCTGACCTTACCTGCAAACCCCAACCCCAGCCATTCTCTCAAACCCTACTCTCAAAGGCACCCTCAATCCCAGCACTTTCCACAAACCCCAACCCCTCCCGCAATCCCCAACCTAACCCCAAAAGCCCAACCCCACCCCTACCCCAAAGGCCCAAACCCAGACCTTCCCTCAAACTCCAATCCCACCCGGAAAGCCCAACAGCAGCCCTTCTCTCAAGCCCCAACCACATCCGTAAACTCCAACCCTACCTGAAATGGGCAACCCTTGCCCTTCCCTCCAACCCCAACCCTACCTGCAACCCCCAAGCCTACCCTTAAACGCCAGCCCCAACCCTACCCGAAAATCCCAACCCCAGCTCTTCCCTCCAAGCCTACCCGCAAACCCCAACCCTGACCAAAAGGCCCAAACCCAACCCAACCTGCAAACCCCAAGTCCCCAACCCTACCCAAAAAGGCCTACCACAGCACTTCCCTCCAGCCCTACCCGCAAACCACAACCCTACTCTTAAACCCTGACCCTATACTAGAAGCCAAACCCCAGCCTTCCCTTCAACCCCAACCCTAACCACAGCCCTTCTCTTAAACCCCAACCCTACCCTCAAACCCTAACCTCAACCGCAAACCCCAATCCTACCCACAAACCCCAGTCTTTACCTCAAACCCCAACCCTACCCGCAAACCCTAACATTAACCACCAACCCCAATCCTACCCACAACCCCCAACCCCAGTCATTCCCTCAAACCCCAACCCTACCGGCAAAGCCCAACCCTACCCTCAAACTCCAGGCCGAACCCTACCCGAAAAACGCAACCCCAGCCCTTCCTAAAAACACCACCCGCAAACACCAACACCAACTCCAACCAAGGCAAGACAAGATGCAGGGCAAGACACAACCAAGCAGTCCCATTGATTTATAATTGTTTGAGCACTGCGACATGGCCAGTCAGTCAGTCAGTCAGTCAGTTATGCCAGTCAGTCAGTTATGCCAGTCAGTCAGTCAGTCAGTTTGTGGTTAGGCCAGGTGTTTGGGTTTGGGTTTGGGGTTTGTGGGAAGGGCTGGAGTTAGGATTTGCGGGTAGGGCTGTTTTCGGTGCTTGATTGCAGGTAGGGCTGGGGTTGGGGTTTGCAGATGGGAGTTGCTGGTAGGGCGGGGGCTGTGATATGTGCGGTTTTGGGTCTTCCGGTGTCAGTTGTTGTGGTCATTGGCATTGGAGTGTTGGGTGTTTGGCACTGGTGTTATATGCATTTGGTTGGGTTAGTAGTTCTGCACAGAGAACACTCTCCACTTGCACAGCATCTGATCACTTGACACGTTCATTGTGTCTACTTTGCAGGACGGTGATGCACCTGTGCACCAAGCTTCTGGAGAGGGCCACCTTGACTGCCTTCTTGCATTGGTGAAAGCAGGAGCAAGTGCAGATGCCAAGGACAAGGTAAGAAAGCACTGTTTATATTTTGGGATGCGTGTAGCAGCTTCTAGGCAGCTCCTCTGGCTACCTGGCTATTCAGCCGAAGTGACACCAGGCTAGTGCACCAGGAAGCTGATGCAATCAGCTTCCTAGCACTGCTGGAATCTTTGGTTGAGTCCAATGGCTGATTCAAGGGGTGCCTTTATGGTGCATCGTGTAACCAAGAGAAAATAACTAAACTAAAGACTGTCGTTGCACCACCTTATTACATGGTTTTGTGCATGTTGGTATGAAGTGTAGCGTTGTGTACACGCATATGATTTAAATATTTATCTGACAGATGGAACTGGGTCACCTCCTGTTCCAAGAGAATCTGCAGGTGTTGTGTTATCTTGGTTGATGGCAGAAGAGCTGTTGAGGATGAGATGCATTATATAATAGAATGCCCTTTATATTCTGCAGATAGGAAAATGCTCTTTGATAACTTGGAATTCAACTAGAAGCAGCATGCAATAGCTATAATATGAGGGTGATAATGAAACCCGTAACCATTCAAAGTTGGAAATATTTCTCAACTTTTATTAAGATTTTTATTAAGCGCGAAACACGATTGTCTATTGCGTAATAAGTGTGTAATAAATAGCACGTAATGGCAAACAGTCGCACACATACAAACCTAATACATCCATGAAAATACTTACCGCTTGCCCAACAACTGATAAAAAAACTCTTGTATTGTCCCTACCTTGCAGGAAGAGGCCACACCCCTGCATTGGGCTGCTGATAGGGGTCACCTTGACTGCCTAAATGCTTTGGTGGAAGCCGGAGCCAATGTGGATGCTGGGGACAGTGTAAGCATGAATATCATTGCAGCACATGCCAGATGATCGTATGTACACATGCATTCTGGTGTGAAATGAATTCATGCGAACATCAATCGCTTCAAATCACAACCGACCTCATATTGCACGCACGCACATACGAACATACATGAGATTTGGGGACGTAAAATAGGGTTATTTTGACTGCATAAGTGTTTTTTTGCCGGAGCCAAGGTGGATGCTGAGACCGACGTAAGAATGCATATCATTGCAGCACAAGCCAAATGATTATATGCACACATGAATGCTGGTGTGAAATGTGCATTTGTATTCATGTGGACATCATGCACTTTAAACCACAATCAACCTCATATTTAAGCACATTCACAATGATTGAGTGAGTGATTGAGTGATTAATTTATTTATTGATTGGTTGAATGATTGATTTTCACACCCTGATTTCGTCCATGCCATTGCCATATTGCTCAAACAATTGTAAATCAATCAAACTGCTTTGTTTTGTTTCCCCCTGCATCTTGTCTTTTCTAGGTTGGTGTTGGTGCTGAGGTTTCGGGTGGGGTTTGCAGGAAGGGCTGGGGTTGCGTTTTTTGGGTAGGGTTCGGCCTGGGGTTGGGGTAGGGTTGGGGTTTATGGGAAGGACTGGGGTCTGGGTTTGCGGGTAGGGATGGGGTTGGGTTTTGTGGGTAGGATTGGGTTTTGTCGGTAGGGTTGGGGTTTGCGGGAAGGGCTGGGGTTTGGCTTTTGAGGTAGGGTTTAGGTTTAAAGGGTAGAGTTGGGGGGTGAGGGAAGGGCTGGGTTGAGCTGTTTGGGTAGGATTGGGGTTTGAGGGAAGGGCTGGGGTTGGCATTTTTCGGGCAGGGGTGGGGTTGGAAGTAAGGGCTGGGGTTGGACTTTTCAGGTAGGGTTGGGGTTTGCGAATTGGGGACTGTGGGTAGGGTTGGGGTTTGGGAAAAGGGCTGCGGCTGGGCTTTTCAGGTGGGGTCGGGGGTTGCGGGTAGGGTTGGGGTTTGAGGGAAGGGCTGGGGATTGGCTTCTGGGGTAGGGTTGGGTTTTGGCTTTGGGGGTTGGGGGTTGCGAGAAGGGCTGGGGTTGGGGTCTGCAGGTAGGACTGAGGGTAGGGATTTGAGGGTGCATTTGAGGGTAGGGTTCGAGACAATGGCTGGGGTTCTGGTTCGCAGGTAGGGTTGGGGTCTGCGGGTGGAGATTGCTGGTAAGGCTGGGTCTGGGGTGTGGGCGGTTGGGGGTGTTTTGGAGTTCGGTTTTGGGGTAAGCGGCATTGGAGAACTGGTTGTTGGGTGTCAGGTGCTGGTGGAATGGGGAATTGTGGGGTAGTTGTTCTGCACATGAGAACACTCACAGCTTGCACAACATCTGATCACTTAAATCGTTCGTTGTATCTACTTTGCAGTACGGTATTACACCCCTGCACCAAGCTGCTGGAGCAGGCCACCTTGTCTGCCTTCTCGCATTGGTGAAAGCAGGAGCAAATGTAGATGCCAAGGACAGGGTAAGAAAGCACTGTTTTGATCTTGGGCTGCGTTTAGCAGCTTCTAGACAGTTCCTCTATGTGCCTGGCTATTCAGGTTAGGGTTTGTTTTGTTGTGTTGTGTTGTGTATGTATGGTGTGTGTAATTGCGTTGGGTTGGGGATTGGTGCCTTGGTGGGTGCATAGCATGGCGTGTTGTGGAGGGTTTGGATACGGTTTTTGGTTTGTGTGTATATGAATATCACGTGTACATTTGGTATACCTTCAGTCATGTGGTTCAAAGCTTTACTCACCAGACATACATCTGTGCACTTATTGTCATAAAAACAATATCCCCGACACTGCTTTTATTTTCATCTACAAGCAGCAGCTCCTAGGCAGTTCCCCTGACTGACTATTCTGCCAAACATAACATAACCTAGTGCACCTTGAAGCTGACACAATCAGCTGTCCAGAACTGCTGAAATATCTAGGTGCAGTATAGTGACTGGCTCAGGGAGCTGCTTAGAAGCTGCACAGAAATTTTGAAAAGATAAGCCCTGATCCCCAAGACTCATCATCACCACTGCTGACCTTGATTGCTACATGTGCCTTGCCTCAATGTAGGATGGTCGTACCCCCCTGGATGTGGCAGTGGCTTCTGGACATGGACAAGATATTCAAGACGCTCTTTCAACTTGAATACGCACAATACGGCGATTGTACACGGCGGCAGGTTGAGGAGCAGGGTGGGAGAAACCGGTCAGTTTTGCGGTATTGCCAATTGGCAATTTCCACTGCGGTATATCGCAGCTCAAAAGTCCCGCCGACAGTTTGCCCAGAACTTTGTGTCGAGTCCCTTGCGGTATGTACCGACCAGTTCTGGGAAGATCGACAGGAATCCGTTCCGGTTCTGCGGTATCTGACTCAGCTGAGTAGCCGAGTACCTGTGTAGCTTACAGGGCGACTCAAAGGGCCCAGCACCTTCCTTTGAAGAGAGATGGTCTTCATCTCCCTTGACCTTCCCCAAAACTTTCCTTAATGTAAGCGAGACGAAGGTCACATTGCCCCTCTTTAATTTGAACTGCGTTTACATCCCATGAATTCGTATCTGAGGCCATAAGTTGCTTAGGGCGTCATTGGACATGGGAATTTGAAATGAAAGCATTGTTTTTTAGTAGCCTGCCCTTTCTATCGCCCACCCGACTGTTCTCCCCTCCCCCTGGTCCTTGCTGAAGATGAAGATGATGATGATATGAGCGAGCTCAGCTGTGAGAGCGATAAATCTGATGAGAGGGTCCTGCATCGGCTGATATTGATGACATGCCTCCTATGCTGAATGACGATGCGGACCCTTGCCTTGTGGGACTGTAGATGCTGTTGCATATTCAAGGTTGTAGAGATCTGGGGATTCTTTGGTTTATATAAACCTTAAGCTGGTCAATGTTTATGAAGTAGGCTACTGGATTACCGTACTAGCTCTGATTATTAGGTGGCTGTCAGATCTCTAGCATCCTTGATCAGCTGCAAGTAGGATCCCATGCTACGCAGTGTAGCACTCTTGCAATTTGTTAGCCAACTACTACCTCCATCTGACTATTCCCAAGCTGATTGCATGGAGGTGACCCAGGTGTTCAGCTACATTTGAATTTGGGCCGCTTTTAGGCACGTGGGTCTTCCAGTTTAGTGAGATCTAGATCAGTTGATCAAAGTTGAGTACAAGTTGTGGCCTACTGGGCCAGTCCAAATGGGCAAGGCAAGTAGCAAACTCCTAGACTATTCCCAAGCTGATTACACACAGGTGACCGAGTTGTTCAGCTGTATATGAATTGGGGCCGCTCTTAGACACATGTGTTCTACAGTTTAGTGGGATCTGGATGGAGTAACATTGGATTGTTACAGGGCTTTTCAGCCAACTCTGGGCATTAAGTCCCAGATACCAGTACTGAAGCTCTAGAAGAATCTATCTTTGAACCTGTGATGATTCCAATGTGCTTTAGGTCTAATATATCTTTACAGCTGTAGAAAATACGTTTTTTAAATTGCCGTACCATATTGTATGATCACGATATCATGTACCCTTCTCTCTGAAAATCGGTACGTGATCAAGTGAAGGGGAGATTACAGGTAACAGCCGTCACAAGTCCATACATAAAAAATCAAGTCAAATGAACCAATACTGAAGAAGATAGAAAACATAGTAATATTGTGCTATTTTGTCATACGATATAGGGCGACTTACTAAATCCCCAGGTCCAGACCCGGTGCAAGGAAATCCCAGGCTGCGGTACTCCTGACGAGAATCAACCCGCTGACCTCCGAATTGTTAGATTCCTCATGGACCCCACTTAAAGATGATTGCTAAAAAGAAGACCCAGTGGCCTTTGCAATGCTTGTCCAGACATGTACGTTAAGGCTTTGACATTGGGATTTCAAGCCCCGCCGCCGTAAGACAGCGGATGCTTTCTCGATTCCGATTAATTGGTGTGGGACCTTTGAAACTTAAACCAGTTAACTGGAACAAAGTGGAGAGGGTCCCGTTTTCCAATAAGCTTTTCTTTTACTATAGCATTAAGTAATCAGATGCGCGCCCTTGAGATGAAATCTCGGTATCACAAGGATTGAAGAGTGCTGTGTACCAGACTTGGATGTCCTCCGCATGCGATGAGTGGAAATCCTTAGATGCCTAACGATGGCCTGTTGATGACAACATAATGTAAATTGTTTAATTCGTTTAGTACGCTCCCTGATTTCCATGCGTATCGCACAGGGCGACTTGGAATTGGAAGGCAGTGAGCATTGCCTTCCAATCTGGACTTAAAAGCCATGCAACAATCCAAGCCAAGCCGATCCAATACCCGTTTCAAATAAAAGCTCAATGGTAGAGTTCTTTGAACGAAGACGGTGCCGGGTTCGAACCACTACGGATGCGCTTTACTGTTAGCAGTCTGTCAACCGCCATGGTAGCTTTGTCCAGGTAAAGTAGCAGCCCGTTCCCTACCGTCGTAAGACGAGGCTCCCTTAATACCACTTCCCATCAGGCGTTATTATTTTCAGCCTGGCCTGTGACTATCTGATATCCGACCTAGTGCACCTTCCAGCTGGCGATATCCAGCCAAGCCAACGCCCAGCCTGAGACTACATGATATCAAGTGCCTTGTTCCAACAGAACAGCACAGCTGCCGGTTGTCTACTTGCCCTGCAAGAGATCATCAAACAATGTTATTTGGCTACAGTCCAGAGGATGAGCGTTTGGGAGGTTATCTGTTTGCATTTTTACAAAAGCGCCCTGAAAGCTAGGGGGTTTAACCTCCCCCCCCCACACCACCACCACCAACCCACACACCATCAACCTACAAGTTACACCTACAACCTACAAGGCAAGCTGTCCTGTCACACAGCATTTACGAATGAAATATGTGTGTGTGCTCCATGGAAGGGTAGGACTTGGACATGTCATTACACTATTTAAATTTAATGCTACCCATGTTTACTCAGCCTGCAGACGATGAGCAGCCACAAGGCTGGTAGGTCATGTTACCAAACCAAATTAAACCAGACCAACTTAATCCAACCCAAATTGAATAGCGTCATGGAAGTTACAGACTGGGGCCTGGCCATGGAGGAGGTGTATCCTCCTCTGATTGATCACTTTTCCACCTTTGCTTTGGTCTCTTGGAATTCAAGTGTTTGCAGCTGCTAGTCATTGGCTGACAGGCCATATAGGCTGACAGACCATATAATCAAGCCAAGCCAATGCATGGAAGTTACAGGGTGTGGCCTGAACATTTATGATGCTTTATGCCACTGTCTCACCTTTGCCTTGCTTGGCCACCTGGAACTCAAGTGTTTCCACCTGCCTCTCATTCACTGATACTAACCGAATCACCCCCCCAAAATTAAACCCTACCATGGAAGTTACACTGTGGGACCATGGCTGATGCTTTATGTCACTGTCTCACCTTCACTTTGGCCACCTGGAGCTCAAGTGTTTCCGCCTGCCTCTCACTCACTGATACTAAACAAATCAACCAAATCCATCCTAACAAAATTAAACCAAACCATGTAAGTTACAGGGTGGGACCATGGATGATGCTTTATGTATGGAACGGCAATGTGATGTCATATGATATCATGTCATCATATGATATCGGCAGTCTGACTAGGCTAAAGGTACTATCTATATACAATATGATGCAATTTGTATGATATCATACTCGCCTTTGGTCAACATCATATAATATGCCGGTCCCTATTTATGTCACATTCTCACCTTTGCTTTTGCCACCTGGAACTCAAGTGTTTCTACCTGCTTCTCACTGGCAGACACCTTCCTAGCTGCAGCCAGACCTTCATCCTTGCTCTTTTTAAGGAGTGCGTTGGCCTGTTACAAAAGTGAGACATGGGGTTGTGGAGGGTGTCTGGTGGTGGTGTGTGTGGGGCAGGGGGGGGGGGGGGGGGGGGGGGGGGGGGGGGGGGAGCGAGGAGGTGTGTGTGTGGTATTGCGTGTGTCACAACCCACACACAGCACCGATCCCCTCTGAACTACCTCTGCAGTGCTTGTTCTCAACCCCTAATGCCTTGCTCTTCTCCAGGTCCAGCTTTGTTGCATCGAACATCAGAAACACCATCAGTGTACCCACTCACACACACCACCCCCCTCCGAAGTACCTTTGTAATGCTTACTCCAAACCCCTAATGCCTTCCTCTTCTCCAGGTCCAGCTTTGTTGCATATGACTTAAGAAACACTATCAGTGTACCCACCCAGTGTCGGCAGTAGAAGGGGCAGAGACTGACACCCACCTCCATAAAAGTCCAAACCCCCACAAAACAACAACCCTCTGAACTACCTCTGTAATGCTAGTTCTCAACCCCTTTTGTGATGCCTTGCTTTTCTCCAGGTCCATCTTTGTTGCATCTAACTTCAGAAATACCATCAGTGCCCCCCCCCCCCCCCCCCAAAAAAAACCCACCCCCTGACGTACCTCTGTAATGCTAGTTCTCAACCCCTTTTGTGATGCCTTACTCTTCTCCAAGTCCATTTGTGTTGTGTCTACCATCAGAAACGCCATCAGTGTACCCCCCCGCCCCCATAACCCCCCCCCCCCCCCCCCCCAAGAAAACAACCCTCTGACGTACTTCTGTAATGCTAGTTCTCAACCCCTTTTGTGATGCCTTGCTCTTCTCCAAGTCCAGCTTTGTTGCGTCTAACTTCAGCTTCAGAGCATTAAGCTCCTCCATCTTCTCTCCTAACTGGGTAGCTGCCTGTAGGGACACACATGCACACACAGTATTCTTTTAGCTGGGATTATATTTAATTGTTCAAATGGCTGGAGCCATGTTACCAAGTTCAAGTTTAATTTGTTTTGCTTTACTTGCTGTAGTTGTTGGTGCTACTTCTACTACACCTAATTTCAGTTTCAGAGCATTAAGCTCCTTCATCTTCTTGCCTAAGTGGGAAGCTGCCTGCAAGGCCAGAAATGCACACACAGTATTAGTTGGGATTTTATTACAATTGTTAAAGTTAGAAGACGGTAAAGCAGCCAAATTGCTGCCTGTGGGGCCACACATGCATACACAGTTTTAGTTGGGATTTGAATAACTGGGAAGCTGCCTGTCAGGGATTTTTTTCCGGAATATATTCCTATCAGAATACGAGACCCCGTTTTGGCCAAAATTATCGGAATAAGAAACCTAAAAAACAGTTTTTTGTTCGTTTTACTGAAATTGACTAAAAATGACCCAAATCGACCAGAATCGGAATATGGATCCTGTTTTTGGAGGAAATAAGGGAGGGAAATTTTTTAAAGGAATAAGATTTCCTCTTTTTGATTTGAAAAAAATGTCCCTGCTGCCTGTAGGGCCACAAATGCACACACACTATTCGTTGGGATTTTATTTTATTTTAAAAAACACATTTTTAATGTTTACTTGGTGTTTTATTAGAAGTTAGAAGACGGCAAGCAACCAAATTGCTGGCTGGGGCCATGTAAGCATATTCAAGTAATCAAGGAAAAGTTCAAACGTGAGTTGTGCTACTGCTTTACTTGCTGCAGTTGCTGGTGCTAGTGCTACTACGATACACCCAACCTTTGCATCAAAGCTGTTAGCTCCTTCTTCTCGCCTAACTGATTGTATGAAGAGATTGGATCAAATATATATGTTGATAAGAATGCTCTGATTTTAATTGATTATGTTACTGCTGAAGAGGGCATGCAGCTGGATCTATCAGCAAAAGAGGGCGAGCAGCTGGAGCCATCAGCAAAAGAGGGTGAGCAGCCTTAAAGGCTGGAGCCATGTTACCAAGTTCTGGTTGGGGTACAAGTTCTTTTGGCTACTGTGAGGCTTTGAAGGGATTAGATAGACACAAGTGTACTGCACCTGTCCCTTGGGCGCCTTTGAGATTAGAGCCTAGATAGACACAAGTGTACCACACCTGTCCCTTGGGCACCTTTGAGATTAGAGCCGAGATAGACACAAGTGTACCGCACCTGTCCCTTGGGCACCTTTGAGATTAGAGCCTAGATAGACACAAGTGTAACGCACCTGTCCCTTGGGCACCTTTGAGATAAGAGCCTTCACCTCCCCTTGCAGCCGGCAAACTTCACTCTCTCGGATCTGTGGAATCGGGACGTGTCGGAAGTGAGATCTACTCATACAACATGGAATGATAATATAACAAGGTATATGTTATTTTAATAATATTGAGATCAACTCATACAGCACGGAATTATTTATTAATTAAATATAAATGTATATACAATAAATAATATTTATTGTGTAAATATCTATATAAACATCATTTTAATCATTTATGGTGACTACTGCTAGCTCCGGCTTACGCAGTGGTGTCCTTAACTTCACGTCCTGAGAGTGGCGCATTACTCGGATGTTACAATTTCAATTTCAGTTTAATAATGAGCATATTTTTGCTGAATCATGAATACGCTTCCCTAATAACCTTATTTCCTTTGTGCTTATCCAAGCTCATATATCCTGGTTACGGTATAGGGAAAGGCAGT
This sequence comes from Chlamydomonas sp. ICE-L, assembly GCA_013435795.1. NCBI lineage: Eukaryota > Viridiplantae > Chlorophyta > Chlorophyceae > Chlamydomonadales > Chlamydomonadaceae > Chlamydomonas > Chlamydomonas sp. ICE-L. Next base: position 5,018,321 of record JACBWV010000825.1, read on the forward strand.
ATGATATCAAGTGATGACGGCGGTCTAGCTAGGCCAAAGTTACCACTCATATATGATATCATATAATACAATTTGTATGATATCATACCATACTCGCCTTCGGTCAACATCATATGATATGCCGGTCCCTAGATATATCCCATGTCTTCATATCCTTTCTTTCCAGCTACAAGCGTGTCTTCATATCCTTTCTTTTCAGCTACAAGCGCCAGCTTTTAAGCACACACCCTCTCTCCTCCTCTCACCCCCACCATGCACACACCCTTCATCCTCCTCCTCCTCCACCACCACCACGCACACACCATTCATCCTCCCCCTCTATACCACCCACCCACCCGCCAAAACAATGTTGCCGGTTCTGAATGATGCAGGTTCCAGCGTGAGAGTATGCCTTTTTGTATGTTTCTTCTCGAGTTTCTTGTTCTTTTACTTCTGATGGTTTCCTTTTACGTTTATGTATTTTCTTAAGCTTCTTCTTAAGGTTCTGTTTATTTTTCTTCTGATGGGTTCTTTTTCTGTGTCTGCTTCTTTTTATGTCGATGCTTTTTTTTCTTCCTATACATGTTTCTTTTTCTGTACCGGTACCGGTACCCACCTCAAGGTCATGCTTCATCTTTTCAATCGCTGCATTCCTCTTACAGATGCTCTCTTCACTACCTTGCTCAAGGTTGTTGCACTCAGTCAGCAGCTCAGTGTTTTCAGCTATCAAGACCTCAAGCTGAACATGGACAGGAAGGGAAGGTGTGTGTGTGTGGGGGGGGGGGGGGGCAAGGTGGTGGTAGGGACAAGGTGTGGAGTGGTGGTGTGGTGGTGTGGTGTGGGGTGTTTTTGTTGGGTGTTTTTGGTGGGGTAGGGTGGGTTTGGGTGGGGTGGTTTTGGTGGGGTGGGTGTGATGGTTTTGGTGGGGTGGGTTCTTACAGATGCTCTTTTCACTACCGTGTTCAAGGTTGCCACACTCAGTAGTGAGCAGCTCGGTGTTTTCAGCTGTCAAGACCTCAAGCTGAACATGGAAAAGGGGTGGTGTGTGTTGAGGGTTGGGGAAAAGGTGTGGTGGTGGTGGTGGTGGGGACAAGGTAGTGGTAGGGACAAGGTGTGGTGGGGTGTGGTGTGGTGATTCTGTCTTGCTCAAGGTTGTCGCACTCAGCCAGCAGTTCAGTGTTTTCAGCTATCAAGACCTCAAGCTGAACATGGAAAAGGGGTGGTGTGTGTTGAGGGTTGGGAAAAAGGTGTGGTGGTGGTGGTGGTGGGGACAAGGTGGGTGGTAGGAACAAGGTGGGGTGGGGTGGGGTGGGGTGGGGTGATTCTGTCTTGCTCAAGGTTGTTGCACTCAGTCAGCAGCTCGGTGTTTTCAGCTATCAAGACCTCTAGCTGAACATGCAAAAGGGGTGGTGTGTGCTGGGGGTTGGGGAAAAGGTGTGGTGGTGGTGGGGACAAGGTGTGGGGTGGTGGTTTTGGTGGGGTTGTTGTGGGGTGGGGTGGTTTTGTTGGGTTTGTGGTGGGGTGGGTCTGATGGTTTTGGTGGGGTTTTGGTGGGTTTGTGGTGGGATGGGGTTAAGGAGAAAGGTGCGGTGGCAGGGTTAAGGTGGTTGTGGTGGTTGTTGACACATGGTCAGCATGACATATGGTGCCAATAGTGCTACCAATCTGTCTTGCTCATGCTTGCCACACTCAGTTAGCAGATCAGAGTGTTTCTGGTGAGGGAGGTGTTTTATGGTTGTGGTCGGCGCCATTCTGTCTTGCTCAAGCTTGCCACACTCAGTGAGCAATTCAGTGTGTTCTAATGTCAACACCACAAGCTTGCCGCACTCAGTGAGTAGATCAGTGTGTTTCTGGTGAGGGTGGTATTTTGTGGTTGTGGATGGTTGGTGCTACCATTCTGTCTTACTCAAGCTTGCCACACTCAGTAGTGAGCAGTTCAGTGTGTTTTGACGTCAACACCTCAAGCTGAAGGTGGACAAGGGTGAACGGGTTGTGGTTGGTGTGAGGTTGGTGTGGTTGTTTGGTGCCCCCATTCTGTCATGCTCAAGCTTGCCACACTCAGTTAGCAGATCAGTGTGTTATAATGTCAACACCTTAAGCTGAAGGTAGACAAGGGTGGAGGTGTGGTGGGGGTGGTGTGTGGTGGCTGGTTGGTGCCACCATTCTGTCATGCTCAAGCTTGCCACACTCAGTTAGCAGATCAGTGTGTTATAATGTCAACACCTTAAGCTGAAGGTAGACAAGGGTGAAGGTGTGGTAGGGGTGGTGTGTGGTGGCTGGTTGGTGCCACCATTCTGTCATGCTCAAGCTTGCCACACTCAGTTAGCAGATCAGTGTGTTATAATGCCAACACCTTAAGCTGGAGGTAGACAAGGGTGAAGGTGTGGTGGGGGTGGTGTGTGGTGGCTGGTTGGTGCCACCATTCTGTCTTGCTCAAGCTTGCCACACGCAGTGAGCAGTTCAGTGTGGTATAATGTCAACACCTGAAGCTAAAGATGGAAAAGGGTGAAGGTGTGTTGTGTGTGTGTGTGTTGTGCTATTGGTGTAGTGGCATGGTGGTATGGTGGGGGGGGGGAGGATTCAAGCAGTAGTGTACCAGAGGCATTACCCCATTGATATGTGAATGTGCATTACTAAAGCTGGGGGGGGCGTGCATATGTTGTGGTAGTTGTGTAGTGGCATGGTGGTATGGTGGGGGGGGGGGAGGATTCAAGCAGTACTTTACCTGTGGTACCAGTTCATTAATAAGTGCCTGTGCATTCTTAAACCTGGTATGTGTGCGTGTTGTGGTAGTGGTGTAGCGGTATGGTGGCATGGTGGGGGTGGGGGGTTGTATCGTCCTGTAGTTAACCAGAGGCACCAGCTTGTCAATCTGTGCATGTGCATTTCTAAAGCTGGTGTGTGTGTGTGTGTTGTGTAGTGGTGTAGTGACATGGGGGTGGGGGGCGATTTAACCAGTACTTTACCTGCGGTACCAGCTCGTCAATCTGTGCAAGTACATTTTTAAAGCTGGTGTGTGTGCGTGGGTGTGTTGTGGTGGTTGTGTAGTGGTATGGTGGGGGTGGGGGAGGATTCAACCAGTACTTTACCTGTGGTACCAGCTCATTACTAAGTGCCCCGCAAACTACTAGCATGCACTACCTAAGCCCACTTGGCCTACCGCTGGACTGTAACACACACACATACTTCGAAATCTAAGTCTCGAGACGACATTGAACTCTGCACACCGTCCACATTTCACACACTACTAGCCTAGTAGGTATCCCACACACAGGACAATCACACAGAAATTGAACCCTGAGGTGCTTGTGACCTCTGCATGGCCACATCCTCCTCCTGAGCCTCAACAAGGGACACACTGAGCCGTTAGTTCTCCATTGCAAAGCTGGCGTGTGTGTGTGTGTGTGTGTGTGTGTGTTGTGTTGGTAGTGAAGTGGCATGGTAGTATGGTGGGGGTGGGGGAGGATCCAACCAATTATTTACCTGTGGTACCAGCTCATTGATGAGTGCTTGCGACCTCTGCATGGCTACATCCTCATCCTGAGCATTAGCAAGGGCCACACTGAGCCGCTTGTTCTCCATTGCAAGAGCCGAGCCCTCCTCCTCACTGTGATTGAAAGTTAAATAACGAAGTGTTGGACAAATAACTAATGAAGTGTAGGAAACATAAATAACAAAGTGTTGGGGCAATGAATAAGGAAGTGTTGGGGAAATAAATAAGGAAGTGTTGGGGAAATTCATAATGAAGTGTTGGAAAAATTAATGGAATGGCTGAAAAAATAAATAAGGAATGGCTGGAAAATTAACAAGGAATTGTTGGGAAAATAAATAATGAAGTATCTCATATAAGACAAATAAGCAATGAGGTGCTAGGAAAACAAATAATGAATTGTTTGATAAATAAACAAATAAATAAATAAATAAGTGTTGGGGCTGGTTAGGGAAATAAATAATAAATTATTTGTTTCAAGACCTGCAACTTCCTTCTCGCTGCTCAATGAGTGTTGCAAAAATAAAATATTAGTATGAGAGTGAGTTTATGAAGATTTGATCAAATATATTTTGAGAAGAAAGTTTTAAATGTTGATGTTACGGCCAAAGACAGCGAGCAGCCTTAAAGGCTGAAGACATGACCAATCCTCCATGGCTAATCATAATCCGCAAACATTACTATAATCAGCAGCAACATCAATACATCATGTATGCGATATGCCATGTTTAGGCCTTTGGCATAGACCAGGAGAGGACAATGGCCTTCCTGAAATGAGCTGTTCATACCGGAACTCTGTTTTTACCCTTCCGGTGCACTTTTTATGCAATTTTTGAAAGGCAAACCGACATTGGGAATTTTGGGCTCCGGTATACCGACCATCAAATACCCCAATACCGGAATACCGATCGGTTTGTTCTACCCTGGCAAAGGCTACCTTGATGGTTGGCAAATCTCATCCTCCATGATCAAGCATAAGCTGCACACATTATTATAATAAGCAGCAACATCATGTCAACATCATCAAGGCAATCTCACCAGCCTCCTTCTTTGCCACTTTTAGGCCGTTGGCAAAGGCTGCCTTGATGGTTGGCAAATGATCCTTCACATCATCGTCCATGACTAATCATAATCAGCATTCATTATTGTAATCAGCAGAAGCAGCACGTATGCTTAGGGAACGGCAATATGATATCACATGATATCATATGGCATCATATGCCGGCAGTCTGGCTAGGCTAAAGTTGCCATTTATATACATGATGCAATTTGCATGATATCATATGATATCATACCCGCCTTTGGTTGACATCATATGATGTGACGGTCCCTACCTATGCCATGGTTAGGCCATTGGCAAAGAATGCCTTGATAGTAGGCAAATGATCCTTCACCTCATCTTCCATGACCAAGCATAAGCCGCACACATTATTATAATAAGCAGCAACATCATGTCAACATCAACATCATCATGTCAACGTCAAAATCATCATGTCAATGTCAACATCATGTTAACATCAACATCATCATGTCAACATCAACATCAACATCATCATGTCAATGTCAACATCAACATGTCAACATCAACATCATCATGTCAACATCAACATCATCATTTCAATGTCAGCATCATGCCAACATCAACATCAATATGTCAACATCAACATCATGTACGCGTTTCCATTGCACAAGCCCACCTCTGTTCTAGCTGCAGGCGGAGGTAGGCAATCTCATCAGCCTCCTTCTTTGCCACCTTCAGGCCATTGGCAAAGGCTGCCTTGATGCTAGGCATGTGAGCCTTCACTTCATCCTCCACTGCCTTGGCCCCTGTCTTGGACTTGGCAGTAGCTAGAGCACTGACTGCTTTGTGCACAGCCAGCAGCTCCTCCTCCAGCCTGGTGTAGGAAGTCTCCAAGGCGGCCAGGTGTGGGGCATCTGGGGAGGGGGGGGGGAGGGGGAGGTGTGGGGATGGGGGGGGGGGGGGTCTTGGTGTTGGTGCGGGGGTTGGATTTGGCAGTAGCAAGAGCACTGACTGCTTGGTGGACAGCCAGCAGCTCCTCCTCTAGCTGGGTGTAGGAGGTCTCCAAGGCGACCAGGTGCGGGGCATCTGGGGATGGGGGGGGGGGGGGAGGGGGGGGGGGGGGGGGGGGGGGGGGGGAAGGGGATGGGGGGAAGGTGTGTGTGTGTGGGGGGGGGGGGGGGGGGGTCTTGGTGTTGGTGTTGGTATTGGTGGTGGAGGGGTTGTATTGGAAGCAGCACTGACAGCCTTGTTCACAGCCAGTAGCTCCTCGTCCAATCTGGTGCAGGTCTCCAAGGGGACCAGGTGCGGGGCGGCTGGATCTGGAGTGGGGATGGAGGTGTGGGTGGGTGGGTGTGGGGTTTGAGTTTCGGTTTAGATTTGGGGGTGGGGTCGGGTTTGGTTTTAGTTTTGGCTATGGGGTCAGGTTTGGGGTAGGGGTGGGTGTCTGGGTTTGTGGGTGTGTGGGCGGGGGGGGAAGGAGGAGGTGTGTGAGGTTAAGAGGGGTTTTGGTGATGTGTGTGGGAGTGTGGCATCTGGATCCAGAGTGGTTTAGAAAATCCCTTTAGCCTGATTGGGAACACCTGGACCGTAGCATACATGCATACGGAGTGCATACATGCATACGTACTGCGAACATGCATACGGAGTGCATACATGCATACGGAGTGCTCGGCCTTCATCTTCCTTCCTCGTACAGGTAGTGAACCACTGTTTTCTTTTCGGCTACAAGCAGCACTTCTAGGCATCTCCCCTGGCTGGCTGATCAGCCAAACATAAAGCAACATAGTGCTCCTTGAAACTGATGTAATCAGCTTTCTAGCGCTGCTGTTTTTTGTAGGCTTAGCCAGTGGATGGCTTAGGGAGCTGCCTAGAAACTTCTGCTAGTCGCCGAAAAGAAAACAGTGAGTAAACGACTTTGTGTAACAGTTCCTTCACAATCTGTCACCACGTTTCCCCCAACACGATTCAGGTGTTCCGTCTGAAAACCAGCAATGTTACGCTGCACCACAGGGCCATGGCGCCGGGGTGATGACAACAGTGGCACCAGTGACTTTAACACTTGCATTGTAGTGCTATCTGTTGCACTATTGTATAAGAGCTATCTGGTGTAGTAACTGCCTGCATGTTACAGTCTCTCCCCAATCTGTCACCGCGTTTCCCCCAACACTATTCGGGTGTTACAGTTCTCGATCGATTGAATCACTCGGGATGCCTGCATAGTGCTGTGGTGGGCGAGACGTGCAAACGCTAGACTCGTCTCGCCCATTAGCGCAACTAATCCTCCTGCGCGCCTGCTTTCCCTAGAAATCGAAACCATCGATACGCTGTACCCAACAGCTGTCTCACATTTTCAAAGGATTTGGCCAGTCTCGTCAGAGGTGGGCCAGGCCACACTACTACCCCCTGCACTTCGACACTGGACTCGTCTCGCCCATGAGATCTGATTTCTTTATACATTAGCATCACTAGCGTTTCCAATTCTGGGTAGAGAGCGAGTTTCATATTGAGCAGTTGACCGGCCCTCGAATCGCCCCCCTCGGATGGCACTGGCCTGTCCCGGTAGTGTTTCACCCCATCGACCACCCCTGAGCGAAGAATGCACCCATGCTTTGGGGTAAGCTTGATTCGCAGTTGCGCAGCTGCTACCTCTATCCAACAGCCGTCTCCCATTTCCATGGGAGTTTGTACGTCTCACGACAGGTGGGCCGTGTTACGATATTTCCTCCTTCCTCCCAACACCACCCAATCCCTCTCCCCCGAGCGAAGGTTGAACGCATGCTGTCTATAAGATGGTTTGATGCGCAGTCGCACACCTGTAAGCTCAACCTTGGATGAGCTAATTCGGTTGACGCCCTCCCTGTGGGCAGTTACACGAACGTAGGTATCCTCCATTGCTTGAAATTGGTTCAGGGACAGTTGAGTGGGTTCCGAGGGCGGTTTTCAGACTGAATAAATATGCACTGCTGCGTAAGCGTGGGTTTGGAGGTCGAGATGTGGAAGCAGGGCGGAAGGGAAAGAATAACTGATAGATTCCGGCAGGAGTGATGTGAGTCATGAAAAGGTAGGGTTCGAGTAACGGTCGCGGAGTTGGGGACCCGGATTTCCTCGCAACCTTGACCGACCCGCTTTCGAAGGATCCTCGCTGATCCCAGGAAAGTATTCTCGCTGAGTCGCGCAGCTGCTACGAAGGCTCTTCGTGTTGTCGCATACAGTGTGACCAGGCCAACATGTGGCGAAAAGAATGGCCCAGCTGGAGCGGGCACCCATGCAAATCTATGCCCATGCATGCATGGGCCCAGCCTGCGCAGCTGGCATATAGCGAAGTAGTTAATTGCGTGCTAGGTTTGAGACTTTCGACCACTTAACCGAGAGAGAGAGAGAGAGAGAGAGAGAGAGAGAGAGAGAGAGAGAGAGAGGGGGGGGGGGGCTTGTTACATAAACTCAACAAATCATTGCCGAGACAGGACCGCAGCACAGCCTGCCTACCTAGGAAGTAAGGAGGGATACTGTTACACACACAGCAAAAAGCAATGCCGAGACCGTACAGCGCTGGAGCAGATGGACAGGTTTATAACAGTGAGGGTTTAGGCAAAAGGAACTCAGTTCCATGAGAGAGGATTCGTTACATAAACTCAGCAAATCATTGCCGAGACAGGACAGCAGCATAGCCTGCCGAGTGCCGACCATCAAATTTAAGATGAGGAAGCACGAGGTTTTTTAACCAGGAGATAGACTCGTGAGAGAGAAAAGATTCGTTACGGTACACAAACTCAGCAAATCACTGCCGAGACAGGTCAGCAGCACAGCCTGCGGACCAATCGACCATCCAATTTTATTATCGTGAGAGAGGATATTATTACATACTCGGCAAAAATCAATGCCAAGACTGAATAGCGCCAGGGCAGCTGGGCAGTTTTATAACATAGGGGTTCTTGGCAACATACACCTCATAACCTGGTCCAGGAGGTAACCTCCCAAAAGCGTGAAAAAACTAAAATCGAGAGAGAGGATATTGCTACATACTCAGCAAAAATCAATGCCGAGACTGAACAGCGCCGGGGCAGCTGGACAGTTTTATAACAGTGAGGGTTTGGGCAACATACGGACATACCCCTCAGAACCTGGTCTTAAAGGTAACGTCCCAAAAGCGTACGAAAGAGCAAATTAAAAGGCTTGGCAAAAAGGAAAGCGAACTACCAAGGCATAGTCAAACTAGCGAATTAAGTGTACATTGTAGAAGGGCTGAGAGTTGCCGAGGCCTAATAAGCGAGATTCTACAAAAAGACGTAAAAGGACAAAGGTACAGGAAATTCACCATACAAACAAGGAAAGAGGCATAGAGCTCTAAAAAGGCGGTCTTAACACTCCCTATCTAAAGGCAAACTAAAATCGAGAGAGAGAGGGTTCGTTACATAAACTCAGCAAATCACTGCCGAGACAGGACAGCATCACAGCCTGCCGATCATCCAATTTTATAACACGGAAGCAATGAAGCATGAGGGTTTTGAAGGCACCCCCACAAACCTGAAAACAAACTAGGTCAAGTCCCCACAAAGGAAACAAACTAGAGGCGGGAAGAAGAGCGGTAAGGGGAGCATGAAGGGGAGGGATGCTGAGGCAGGCAAACCAAAGCACCAAGCCCAACAAACACAAGAGAAGAGGGCTGAGCCCAAAGAGCTAAAGACCAATCAAGGGAAAATCGAGAGAGGATATAGTTACATACTCAGCAAAAATCAATGCCGAGACTGAACAGCGCCGAGGCAGCTGGACAGTTTTATAACAGTGAGGGTTTGGGCAACATACCCCTCAGAACCTGGTCCAGGAGGTGACCTCCAAAAAAGCGTACGAAAGAGCAAAAAAAAGGCTTGACAACAAGCAATGCGAACTACCAAGGCATAGAGAAACTAGCGAATTAAGAGCATATTGTAGAAGGGCTGAGAGTTGCCGAGGCCTAAAAAGCGAGATTCTACAAGAAGACGTGAAGGACAAAAGGCACAGGAAAATCACCAAACAAACAAAAATCGAAAAAACTAGTTTTGTAGCTATCTGTGGGTACTTAATTCTTGAAGATGGTGAAGCGTCATCTACTACAAGCGTTATTCGTACAGTGGTCATTATTTCTACATTCCATGCAGAAGAGCAGGATTCGATTCCCCGATGACGCAACTGAACACACCCTAGCTTTTGTTTTTTATACGCTCCGCACCAGCCTCCTTCTTAACCTCCCCGCTTGTTCAAAGCTAGAGACGATAATAAGAAGCTATCGTCTCTAGCTTTTTACAAGTTGGGAGATGGAGAAGGGGACAAGTGAGGAGTGCAAGGAAGAAGCAAATAAGGAGGAGGTCCCTTCACGGCCAACTGCGAATGTTGGATGACGGAATGTTTTCACCGCTGTTACTTCTTACATGTCCACCAGACACACCTCTTCTAGCGCTTCGTCTGTCTTCTGATCATGTTACGCGAGAGTCATGGGTAGCTGAGACTTCTGGGAGCTGTATGGTTCTCGAGCTTTTTGAAGAAGTTGCATGGCAATCCCCGGCAGGTTTTTCTGTATGGTGCTGCTTGCAGCACAAGTGCTACATTATATTCCTTGGTGGTTTGGGAGTGCTACGTTAGAGCCTCTTTGGGTTGCGAAGGGGGGTCCAGTAGTACCATGCTGGTAGCATCCCAAAGACTGCTACAAGCGCCATGGTGCTGCATAAAGACACTGTTTCATTTCCTTAGAAAAAAAAACAGATCCCATGCAGGGTTGTTCAGAACGCTGCGTCTTGCGTCGCAGATGCAACGTGGAAGGGTCCATTGCGTTGCAGACGCAATGTGGGGAGGGTCAGTTGCAGGCTTGTTCAGGAAGACCCCCAGCTCTGCGACCTGAGACGCAAACGACTCTAAACCCATAGCCTGTGTCCTGCGACTCAACCAACATTCTGAAGCTGCGTTTGCGAAGCAACGTACCCTTCAACGTTGCGTCTCCGACGCAGAATGCACATCATCAGTTCATCACGCACGCTTGATTTTTTTTAATCACGCACATTTGGGGGGGGGGGGGGAGCTCTGCATACGCCATGTTACGTCTCCTCTCTCTGGAGGGCTCTGAACAACCCTCAGGGCGATGCTCGATTGCTCGAATCCAGCGTTTTCAAATTTCCGTTTGTTTTATTTTGCTTATTTTCTTAGTCTTTATTAGTTTAACATCCAGTTATATTTTTCTACTGGAAACCTTAGTTAAATAGCTGTAACTTATCAAACCCGTTATAAATTCGTAGGATAGGGCCTGGTAAAGATACTCCCGTTTCCCCAAAGCTGATGGGGGCCAGGGGTTGGGCAGCCAAATTGCTGGCTGAAGCCATGTAGCCATGTTCAAACTCATAATGAAGGCCAGGTAAATCGTTTAGGTCACTGCCAAAAGCGTGGACTCGAGCGGCCATTTTTTTTCTGGAGCCACGGAACCAAGAACCTGGACAACCATTTTGAACTATCTTAACCTGGACAAGCTTTTTGAACACGGGGGGGGGGGGGGGGGGGGGGGGGGGGTATCATATTCTGCAGACAGTTTGACGCCTAATTGCCGGTGCGTATGGAAACATGTATAATTTCTTCTCTTTTCTTTTTCGAACTGTATAATGCGCTAGTCCACTCCCTGTGGGGGGGGGGGGGGGGGGCTCGGAAGCAAGTCAGTGAGCGGCCTAGAATTGGCTGAACAACCATGTAACAATTCAATCTTATTCGTTGGAGTCCCAAATCCATGAAGGCCAGGGACTGATGTGAGTTATGAGTCAAGCAGGGTTACAGAAGTACATCACACAATCAGTCGTGTTCTGCATATATGTAAACTCAACATTATGTTGATTACACACATAACATTATCATCGACATTGTATGTTTAATCCACATTGGCCATGGCCGCGACCTCAGTCTCGGAGAACTTGCCCTTTCCAGCTCCCTTGCCAGACTTCTTCCTCTCCAACAGGGCCTTTCGGTCCTTGTCGATCTTCAACTTGGTGATGAGGACCTTGCTGGGGTCAACACCAACCTGGACGGTGGCACCTGGGGTGGGTGGGTGGGTGGGGGGGTCAGATGGGTATGAGAGAGGTGAAAACTTGGTGATGAGATCCTTGCTGGAGTCAACACAGACAGAAGTTGCGCGTGTATGGTGGTGGGCATGGAAGGCGATCGTGTTGGGTTTGGGTGTTTTTTTTGGGGGGGGGGGGGGGGGGGGGGGGGGAGGAGGCAGAAGCAATAGCTTGAGTCAGGAGGGTATGCGTGAGGTGGGAACAGACAGGAATTTATCCCGAGAGGTCAAAATTCTGATGCTTACACAGATATACCTAGCCCCACACTGTGAGAGGACGTGCCTGGTGGTGGGCTGAGATGAGGGGTGTGCAGATGTGGAGAGAATGGGTGCAGCTGAGGGGGTAGCTGAATAGCTGATGGAGATGCGTGGGTGGATGAGTGCATCTGTGTTAGTGGTAGCGGTGATGCATTGTACGCGGTGGTGGAGAGGTGGATTTGTATGTATGTGAGTTGATGGCCGTGTGTACAAAATAGAGGAAGGGAAGGGAAGGGCCAGGGGAGGGAGAGGTCGGGTCGAGTGCCTGTATGTTTGAATGCATGCCTGTATGTTATCCAACGTTTATTTTCCGGTTTTCAAATGCTCATGTGTTAACATGCACATGCGTGCATAATTCTATGCTTTTGTGTTCCAAACCTGTGCTTGTGTGTGTGAGCATTCATACACGCGCAGGGGCATGGCAAAAATAGCAGAGCATATGTGTTTGAATACTTGTTTGTTCCAATCCTTTTACATGTGTGTTTGAATGCTTTCATCCATCAGAGGTCCAGACATAGAGATAGGTGTCGTCATTCACTGAAGTGTCAAACGTCAAGGTTACCAAAATCTGTTATCATCAGTTGGGTTAAGTGTGTGTGTGCGTGTGTGTGTAAGTGAGTGCAAAACAATAGCATCCATCAGAGGTCCAGACATAGAGATAGGTGTCGTCATTCACCAAAGTGTCAAACGTCAAGGTTACCAGAATCTTTTATCATCAGTTGGGCTAAGTGTGTGAGTGCGTGTGTGTGTGTATGTGCAAAACAATAACATCCATCAGAGGTCCAGACATAGAGATGGGTGTCGTCATTCACATAAGTGCCAAACGTCAAGGTTACCAGAATCTGTTATCATCAGTTGGGTTAAGTGTGTGTGTGAGTGTGTGTGTAAGTGAGTGCAAAACAATAACATCCATCAGAGGTCCAGACATAGAGATAGGTGTCGTCATTCACCGAAGTGTCAAACGTCAAGGTTACCAGAATCTGTTATCATCAGTTGGGTTAAGCGTGTGTGTATGTATGCACTGTGCATGCGTGCATATGTGCCTGTTTGTTTTGAGTGTGAGGGAGAGCACGGCATGTCTGAGTTAAGTTAGCCAGAATCTCAGAATCGGGGAATCTCAGAATCGCCAGTTGGGCTAGGTGTGGTGCTTACATGACAAGTTTACCACACACACTTACACACACTACACACACTTACACACACCTGTGACCTAGCACGCTAGTGCCACATGCACATACAGCCTGCTAGAGCCACACTTACACACTCACACACATGTGACACAGCTCGCTAGTACCTCATACACACAAACAGCCAGCTAGAGCCGCACTTTCACTCTCGCACACACACAAACCTGTGACCCAGCACACTAGTGCCTTGTAAACACAAACAGCCAGCTAAAGCCACACACACATAACTGTGACCTAGCTTGCTACCGCCACATACAAACACAGCCAGCTAAAGCCACACACATAACTGGTCAACGGTAAGCCTTTGTTGAGATGAGACTATGTCTGGTGGTGATCCGGTGTGGGTTGGAATGTCACCTTCAGTGCGACGGGCCAAGGAGGCGCGGGCCTAGTGGTGGTGGCTAACGTCCTCTATATCAGGGCTGTGTGTTTTTGAAGGTGATATTGTGTTGGTTGAAATGACAATGTGTGTCGTGGTGATCCTGTGTGGGTCGGAATGACCCTTACTGGGTGAGTTTCCATGTGAACCTTGTGGGTGATGGACTAATGGTGGCTCATTTCATCTTAGCAGGGGCAGTGCTTGTTTTTGTTTGTGGTGGTAATACAAAGTGCATTGTATGCACAATAAGCGCATCACCCGCAACAAGGTGAACGGTGAGTGTGGTGTATTTCAATTCACGTCCTGTGTGACTGCATTACACGGACGTAACAATTTCTGACAATCGTGTTTAGACACATTGTCTGAGATTGAGAATTTGTTGCACCACCAGAGAAACCATGCCGTCACAATCGTGTTTAGATCAACACCAGACATAGTTTCAACTTGACTGGCTTACCGTTGACCTTGTCGCGGGTGATACGCTCAATGTGGATGACCCACTTGCGGCGGTACACCTGGATGATCTTGCCCTCCCTGCCCTGAAGTGCCAAAGGTACATGGAAATGTGTCAGTGGAATTTCACCTGGGGATGCTGTCGTGCTAGGCTTGGTCTTACATAATACACCCTTGAAATCTGTACCTGTATAATAACACAGCGTACCTACACCCACACACTCACCCATACAATGGATAAGTGGATAACTGCTAGACTTGGTCATACATGATAAACCCTTGGAATCTGTAGCTGTATAATAACACAGTGTACCTACACCCACACACTGATGAATGGACACCTGTCGTGCTAGGCTTGGATATACATAATAACCCCTTGATATGTGTAGCTGTATAATAACACAGCGTACCTAGACCCACACCCACACACTCACACTCTCACCCATACACAAGCACACACGCAGGCACCTGCACAAACCAAGCTTGATCCAGAGCAGACTGTTAATACTGCATCGACCCTTCATAGACTCCGTCACATCATCAACATCTAGAAATGCATAGATGCACACACACACAATCACATGCACACACACAATACCACATGCAGGCACCTGCAAAAACACCCTAAACCAAGCACAATCCAGAGCAGACTGCATAAAGCATCCCCACCATCATACTCCGGCCATATGGATAGTATCTGCAAGAGCATACCTACTTACACACACACCTACATAGAAACTAATATACAGGCACTGGTACAAACACCCTCATTACCCCTAACCAAGTTAAGGATTAACACCAACAAACACACATTGCCATTCCAGCCAACATGGTATCACCACCACAACTAACACACACAATGTCCATGCCCAAGAGGACATTACCCACCACCAGTCCACCACCCACATAGTTCACATGAACACTCACCCAGTAGGGGTCAACCCACACAGGATCACCGCCACACACACACTGCCATTCCGACCAACATGGTATCACCACAACACACAAACACACCCTGCCCATGATATACAGGACATTAGCTTCCACCAGTCCACCACCCCAAGGCGCGTGCCCCCTTCGACCCTTGCACTGAATGTGCCATTCCAACCCACACAGGATTACCACCACAAATACACATTGCCATTTCTACCAACACGGTATCACCACCACAAACAAACAAGCAAACTGCCCCAACTATAGAGGACATCTGCCACCAGCAGTCCACCACCCACTAGGCCCATGCCCCCCCCTTCACCCCTCGCACTGAATGTGTCACTCCAACCCACACAGGATCACAACCACACACACATCGCCATTTCAACCAACATAGAACCAAAACCACAAGAACACTGGAATCCCATGGTGTCTGGCCACCACCACGCCTAGGCCCATGCCCCCTTACCCTCTTACCTTGTAGGTACCCCGGACAACTTGGACCTCGTCGTCCTTGCGGACGGGAACAGACTTGACCTGCAATCGAATCGGAAGCATTCGTGATGCGTCGCTTTAGACTCAGGCATTAGAAGGCTTCGATGTACTGCTGCTAGGGGCTGCTGCTAGGGCTGCTGTACGATACGTCTTTTTGCGGCCTCACCGAGTACTTGTTACGCAGCTCAACTGAGAGAGGAGCGCTCATAAGCTTGCGGCGCTCGCTGGAAGGAGCAGTGAAATGCGCCTGCAAGAGATTCACAGCCGAGAGAGATTTTTTAGCCAGGGAGTTTGCTCAGCCGCCCAGTGCAGTAGGCTCCACAATACGACATGCCACTAATGCCACTAATAGCTCCCTTCGATGCCAATCTGAGAGCGATTTTTCGCGGGCTGCCCGAGCGTAGATGAGTTCGAACCATACCTTACGCGACTTGCGCCTGGAGCTGCTAACATTGGCTGAGAACTTCATCTTGGCTACAAGGAAGAAAAAGGAAGGTAATGACGCAGGGGAGAAGTTTGTACTGGGTCCGCCATGTAATGTCAGCCATAGCTGGAACAAGGAACAATTCGTCCAGACGGCGACTGACTGACTGAGAGGGGTGGGCCTACAGCATACAGCAGGGGCTTCAGGACAAGCTTACCCAGTCTGTTGTCCATGATATCACAGTTGAACGAAAGGATTTTCACCCCACTGGATGGGCCTCCTTGCGCAAGCCTTGGACTCAGAGGATTTTCTGAAAGTGAAAGGGGAAGCCCAGAGTTCCTCAAGATGATACGTTTCACGTATCAAACACAGCTTTTTGAGGGTCCACTAAGTTGCTAAAATAGATGTTGATCAAAGTAACACCTCAAAACGTATATGCTTAACAACCTTGGAGGAGGCGCGGAGCCGTTCCATCAGCAAAGTTCCCTGGTGTCATTTCTCTCTTTCTTACTTATGTTTACAAAAAGGATTTTCGCCTCACTGGGTTGGTCTCCGTTCGCCTGCCCTACAGGCCTAGACTGAAGGGTTTAGGCGGAGCCACTCCTCTTGTCACACCCACAAGTAGTCCAGTAAAAATCACAAATAGTCGTTATAGAGTGTGACTGTACCATGCGCCCATCTGACCAGATGCTGGGAGACCGATGAAAAGTCGCAATACAGTCCTCTAGAAGTTAATATCTCTTCCCCCCCCCCAAGATTCTTGTTACAAGAGGGTTGAAACTTGGTAGGCCTCGCAAGCAGGGTTGTTCAGAACGCTGCGTCCTGTGACGTCGAAGGGTGGGGAGGGTCCGTTGTATTCTGCAGACTGCTAGACGCCTAACTGCCGGCGGATAGAACCTTGGAACAATTATTACGTGAAGATCAGGACAAGTCTCTCAAAAATGTAGTCCGCTTGGTTTGCTTCCTGATTGCAGTGGGTATAGCAATCTCTAGATTATATGTCTACGTTTCATGAGCCAACATACAAGTCTCATGAGCCAAAATCTACGTTTCAAACGTAACAAATCCTTTCAAAATCTGCGTTTGAGGCATGAACTGTAACGTTTTGAACAACCTCGATACAGTCATTCAGTAGATGAAGGCAGTCAGTCACAGTTACGGCAAGAGGATAAAGAGAGAGGGCGCCGCTCCACCAGAGGGCCTAGCTTAAGGAACAGGGCAGAAAATACCCACCCAGGCCTGGACAAGTCTGAACTCTTTGTAACCCTCTTTTTTTTACTGCCGAAGACGGCGAGCAGCCAAATTGCTGGCTGAAGCTATGTAACCAAGTTCAAATTCAAGTTCTGGACAAGTCTGAACTCTGTGTAATCCGCTTATGCCCCCTGAGTTCAAGTTCAAGTAATCTGCTTATGCTCCCTGACTTCAGTGGGTATCCCACGGGGGGAATTGAATATGAAGACGGTGAGCAGCCCAGAGTGGGCTGGAAAACCATGTAACAATCCAATCCAATCCAAAGACCAGCCTAGGACTCTATCTGCACATATGGTGGCATTCTGTACTCTAGAGTGTGGTGTTGTAGCGTGTATCCCAGAGGTTTATACCACCCATGTTTCCTCTGAACGCAGACGGTGGGCAGCCTGAAGGCTGAGAGATCATGTAATCTAGCCAGATCGACCTGGACATATCTCCAAACTGTTTCAACATGTGTGCCTGCATTCTGTACTCTAGAGTGTGGTGCAGTAGCGTTAAACTGCCCATGTTTCCTCTGACCGCAGATGGTGAGCAGCCTGAAGGTTGGCAGACCAGGCATTTTTTGTTTACTGCCGAAGACGGCGAGCAGCCACATTGCTGGATGAAGCTATGTAACCAGGATCAAGTAGACCAGGCAATCGAGTCAAACCAAAACAGGACCTTTTCCCGTGGGTATTGCACGGGCGGACTTGGAACTGGAAGACGGTGAACACTGTGCAGCCCAAAGTTGGCTGAAAAAACATGTAACAATTAAAATCCAAGCCAAACCAGGACTCGATGACCTATTACACTGTAAACGTCGCAGTGTGGTGTAGAAGACGGCGAGCATCCAAATTGCTGGCTGGAGCCATTTAACCAAGTTCAAGAACATGTAGTGTGGTGTAGATGACGGCGAGCGGCAAAATTGCTAGCTGGAGCCATGTAATTAAGCTATAGTACACGTATGTATGTATGACGGCGAGCCGCCTAATTGCTGGCTGGAGTCATGTAACCAAGTTCAAGTTAATGTCGTGTGGTGTAGTCCCATGTTTACCTATGCTGACTACGCCCGCAGAGCAGGCTTTTATTTAAAGGGCTACATGTAGCACAAGTGCTACATTATGCTGGGCAAGTCCCTTTAGCCTATTTGGCCTACCCCTGGACTGTAACATACATACATACATTGTGCACTTCTGTATTTTGGGAATGCTACATGAGAACCGTTTGTGGTTGCTTTGGAGGGCCAAAAGGCTGCTAGGAGCACCCCGAAGGCTACTAGGAGCACCATGGTGCTGCGCATAAGACACTGGGGTTGATTTGGGAGTTGGGTTTTCGAGGAAAGATGAACTTTGTACTTCGTACCCAACGTCGTACTTCGGACTTCGTCCTCAAATTTGGCCTGAGATAAGTACGAAGTCTGACCTCAACTCCACAATCATCCTTTGAATTGCCTCAACAAAAAACCTGCCGCTAAGCATGGATGCATAGACTTGGCTGGACTGAATGCATAGACTCTGCTAGACTGGATGCATAGACTAAGCTCTGCACCTTAGTTTCTACTGGCAGTGCCTGAAGGTCATCGTCCAACTTCATCCAACTTCTTTTTAAGCCCTTCCTCAAATGGTTGGGCAAGTCCCTTTAGCCTATTTGGCCAACCCCTGGACTGTAACATACAAACATACATACATACATAGACTTGGTTAGACTGGATGCATAGACTAAGCTCTACACCTTAGTTTCTACTGGCAGTGCCTCAAGGTCATCGTCCAACTTCATGTCTTCACCAGTCTCCAAAGCTTCAGGGTCTTCAGGGTCTTGCACCACCACCCAGCCTGCCTCAGATGTGGTTTCGGAGCCATGGATATTTTTACGGACAAACTGGAACAGTCCATCATGGGTCAGCCCATCTGAGCCAAGCTCCGCCAGGGCAAGCAGTACATCGGTACTGTATTGCACATTCGAGTTGTGTTGAACATTATAGTTGTGTTATGAAAGGCCATCTGTACTGTATTGCACATTACAGTTGTGTTGACATTACAGCTGTGTTATGAAAGGCCATCTATACTGTATTGCACATTATAGTTGGTGTTCAAGAAAATATGTACTGCATTGTACATAAGTCGTATTGCACTGTTGAGTGGTGTTAAAGAATATCTGTACTGCATTGCACATTAATCGTATTGCACAGTTGAGTGGTGTTAAAGAATATCTGTACCGCATTGCACATTATAGTTGTACTGCACATTATAGTTGGTGTTACAGAAGATCTGCAATGCATAGCACATTAATCGTATTGCACAGTAGAGTTGGTGTTAACGAATGTATGTACTGCATAGCACATTAGTCGTATTGCACAGTTGAATAGGTGTTAACGAATGCATGTACTGTATTGCACATTATAGTTGTATTGCACAATTAAGTTGGTGTCGAAGAATGTCCAAAGCGTATCGCACAAAACAGTTGGTGGTAGTGTCACTCTTTATGTTTGTGTTTGTGCAATTGCTTGTGTGCTCATGTTTTTATGATGCAGGCACATGGCGTTTGTTCTGGTGATAATGAGAGGGAAGATGGGCAGAAGAGTGGACTTGTCAAATGGACGTGTTAACTGTATGTATGTATGCATGTATGTTACAGTCCAGGGGTAGGCCAAATAGGCTAAAAGGACTTGCCCAACCGTATTAGGAAGGGCTTAAAAAGAAAAAACACTCATGAACTGAACCCCAAACAATCGTATTACTGACAGGGGCACTGAGTTCACGCTACAATGATCATTTATATTCTACAACATGAAACACGTTTTAACTGAAAGAAAACAGGGATCATACTGAAGCATGATTCACGAACTTGTTAAAATGGGCATGTTAACCAGAAGTATTCACAGAGTCTGATTCTTAAACTTGTTGTCTCCTTTGTGTGGGATGATAGGGGGGCCAACTGCCACCAACTGCCAACTTCAGTGTCAGAGGGGAGCATGAGCTAGCCTAGGTTGGTGAGGGGTTGTCAGAGGAGACCTTTGTGTGGGATGATAGGGGGACCAGCTGCCACCAACGCCCACCAACTTGAGCGACAGAGAGGAGCATGAGCTAGCCTAGGTTGGGAAGGGGTTAACAGAGGACTCTTTTGTACGGGATGTTAGGGGGACCTACTACCACCAATGACCACCAACTTGAGCGACAGAGAGGAGCATAAGCTAGCCTAGGTTGGGAAGGGGTTGTCAGAGGAGTGCTTTGTGTGGGGTGATTGGGGGACCAACTGCCACCAGCTTCAGCATCAGAGAGGAGCATGAGCTAGCCTAGGTTCGTAAGGGATTGACAGAGGAGTGCTTTGTGTGGGATGATAGGGGGAGCCTAGTAGGGTTCTTCTTTTCGGCTTTTCTTAGCAGCTTCTAGGCAGCTCCCTGAGCCAGCCACTGGGATATACCCACATATCCCAGCAGTTCTAGAAAACTGATTACGCGAGCTTCCTGGTGCACTAGGTTACTTGCGATTTGGCCTAACAGCTAGCAAGAGGAGCTGCCTAGAAGCTGCTGCTCGTAGCTGAAAACAAAATCAGTGATGATAGGGGGAGCCTACGTTCGTTAGAGGTTGGTAGAGGACTCCTTAGTCAGATGTGGTGCTGCTGCGGGCTAAGCCTCAAAATTCGAGCAGCGCTAGAAAGCTGATTACGTCAGCTTCAAGGTGCACTAGGTTGCTTTAGGCTAGGCTGACTAGCCAGCCAGAGGCGACTGTTAGGATAGCTGCGGCTTCGTAGCCGACCAAGAAAAACCAGTGATAGTATGGGCGAGAGCTTTAGGTTTGTAAGGAGGTTGACGAGAGGAGGGTCATCTTGTGGGGATTCTTGTTTGTCTATTTTGCCTTGTTTATACACGTGCTGTGCTCGGTGTGGGTTATTTGCTTGACTTAGTTAGTAGTGCTTGCTTGTTGTCTTTGCTGCGCGTCGGCACACGGTATTTGCTTGCTTATTTGTCATGTTTGCTCTGTGTAATTTGCTGCTTCCTTGTTGCTTGCTTATACCCTAGGTTGTTGTTTGCTTGTGTATTTGCTTGCTTCCTTGTTTGCTTGCTTATTTGTTTGTTTGCTTGTGTATTTGCTTGCTTGCCTGTTTATTTGCTTGCTTATTTGTTTGTTTGCTTGTGTATTTGCTTGCTTCCTTGTTTGCTTGCTTATTTGTTTGTTTGCTTGTGTATTTGCTTGCTTGCCTGTTTATTTGCTTGCTTATTTGTTTGTTTGCTTGTGTATTTGCTTGCTTGCTCCTTGCTTATTTGTTTGTTTGCTTGTGTATTTGCTTGCTTGTCTGTTTATTTGCTTGCTTATTTGTTTGTTTGCTTGTGTATTTGCTTGCTTCCTTGTTTGTTTGCATCCTTATTTATTTGCTTGCTTGTGTATTTGCTTGCTTGCTTATTCACTTCCTTATTTGTTTGCTTGCTTCTATATTTGCTTGCTTTCTTCTGTATGAGTGTATTTGCTTGCTTGCTTCTTCGCATGCTTATTTTTTGCTTGTTTGCTTGCTTGCTTGTCTGCTCGCATGTCTGCTTGCTTCTTTCTTGATTTATTCATGCTTGGTTAGCAGTCCTAATCAGGAGACTCTTACCATGTGATGTCTGGGTGTCCACAGCCCGCTGTACTGCTCCCTTGCCGATGGTACACATCCAAGGTGGTGGAGCCGCCACCACTCCTGCTACACGACAAGAGGCTATAGAACTGACAGAGGCCATGAACTAACAATCGAGCAAAGCCATCTTCTAGGGGCAAGGACAGCCTACTAGAGGGGTCATCCTGAGGGGGGGGAGAGTGAGAGGGGGAGTGAGAAGGGGAGGGGGAGGGGGAGGGGGAGGGGGAGGGATAGAAATAATAATGGGTATATAATTAAGAGTGGCCAGAATTAAGAATTCCTTAGTGGGTCTAGGATTAAGAATGCCCCAGTGAGTGCGAGTGGGGGGGGGGGGGGGGGGGGGGGGGGGGGGGATTGAGAGGGAGGAAGTGCGAGGGAGGGAGTTCGAGGGGTGAGGGAGTGCAAGGTTAAGAAGGGGAGGGAGTGCGAGGGGGAGGAAGTGGGAGGGAGGGAGTTCGAGGGGGAGGGAGGGGGTGGGAGGGAGAGGGGGGTGGGAGGGGAGGGGATCGGAGTGAGAGGGGGAGTGAGTGAGAGGGGGAGTGAGTGAGAGGGGGAGGTAGTGCGAGGGGAGTGAGTGGGAGGAGGGTTGAAGTGTGAGGGGGTGGGAGTGAGGGGGAGGGGAGTGAGTGAGAGGGGGAGTGAGTGAGAAGAGGAGGCAGTGAGAGGGTGGTAGAGTGAGAGGGAGGAAGTGCGAGGGGGTGGGATTGAGAGGGGGAGGGAGTGCGAGGGGGAGGGAGTGAGTGAGAGGGGGAGAGGGGGAGGGAGGGAGAGGAGGGGGGAGGATGAGACAGGCTGTTGCGGGGATACCCACCACCACCACCATTCCCATCACCACTGCCTAACCCTCCTTCTCCCCAACCCCAACCCCAACCCCAACAACCAACATAACTACCCACTCGTGCCCCCCCACCCCCCCACCCCACCCCCAACCCCCACACACAGTACTCAAGCCCCCCAGGCCCGGCCTGGCCCAGCCTTCGCCAATCCACTCCTGTTTCCTATCACGACCCCACGACCCCATCCCACCCTCGGCACTCACCCCTTCAAGGAATTACAGGATCTGCGTTTCAACTTGGAGGAAACGGAGCACTATGTTTGCCTCAAGGGTGGATCTCCGTGCGCTAGCCCTAGACTCAAGGATTTTGACCCCGTGGCCCATCCCACCCTCGGCACTCACCCCTTCGAGGAATTCTAAAATCTGCATTTCAACTTGAAGGACACTGAGCACTTCGTGAAAGGAGGATTTTTGCCTCGAAGGGAGGGTCTCCGTGCGCTAGCCCTAGACTCAAGGATTTTTACCCCACGGCCCCATCCCACCCTCGGCACTCACCCCTTCTAGGAATTCTAGAATCTGCATTTCAACTTGAAGGACGCTGTGCACGTTTGCCTTCCGCAATGCCTGCCGCCCATTTTTATGGATTTTGGACCAATTTTGGAGGGCCTTGGATGCAGACCTGCCCTCTTCCTGTGCAGGCGCTGAGCTGGCGCTTGCCTTGGCTTGGTCCTTCACATACTCCTCCCATTTCTGTGTACACAGGACAAAACGTGTGTCAGGGGGCTGCTTCGCACAAGTGCGCACGCACGCATGTGTGTGTGTGTGTGCTTGCGTTTGTGTGTGTGTGCTTGCGTTTGTGTGTGTGTGTGTGTGTGTGTGTGCTTGAGTTAGTGTTTCTGTGTGTTTGTGTATGTGCACATGTCATTCAAATGAGCATGAATAACACAACAGCAACAGTAATGCACCACAAACCAAACCATAAGTGCAGCAGTCACCTCTATCACTATCCCACCAGGCCATCACATTTTTTGTATTGAGAGGATTTGCACCCCAAGAGGTGGAATCCCTTACACAAACCAGCGCCACCAAGGATTCTGAAACAATTCAAGGCAGTGCACCACCTGTGTTGAATTGTTTCAAAAACCCACCAAACCCTTAACACCCACCAAACCCTAAACAGCCCACTCAAGTCCATGCAGACACACATACATCATGCCATCACAATTCAACACAGGGCTATAAAATGTGTACCAACTCAAGCTTAAATGGGTCTAGGTCTGGTCTAGGTTACCCCCCAATACACACTAACTCCATACGATGAGATGATTGAACCCCTGCACTACTGCTTACCCCCTCCACTCTCCCCCCACCAGCACCACTCCCTTGCCCTTCTCCCCCCCCCCACCAGTACCACACCACAGCGCACTCGCAACAACCCTAAACAGCCCAATTAAGTCCATGCAGACACACAAGCACCATGCCAGCACATGCCATGCACCATATCGTGTACCAAGCTAGCACCACACCACAGAGCACATGCTGCATCCCTCAAGTCCATGCAGACACACATGCACCATGCCATGCACCACAACCTGTACCAAACCAACACCACAACACAGCGCACCGCCCCGCATTGCACGTGCTACAACCCAGACAAGTCCATGCAGAATCACATGCAAAATACCAGCACATGCCATGCACCCGCCGCAAACCTGCAACCCTAAACACCCCACTTAAGTCTATGCAGACACACATGCACCACGCCAGCACATGCCATGCATCACATCGTGTACCAAGCTAGCACCACACCACAGTGCAGACGCTACACCCCTGCTCCCACTGTAACCCTAAACAGCCCACTCAAGTCCATGCAGACACACCAACACCATGCCATGCACCACATCGTGTACCAAACAAACACCACACCACAGCGCACCACCCCGCATTGCACATGCTGCAACCCAGACAAGTCCATGCCAGCACATGCCATGCACCACGTGTACCACCACACCTCAGCGCACCACACCTCAGCACATCCAGTCCATACAGACACACAAACACCATGCCATGCAACACAACCTGTACCAATCCAGCACCACACCACAGCGCACACACTACATCCCTCACTTGCATCCCTCAAGTCCATGCAGACACACAAACACCATGCCATGCACCACAACCTGTACCAAACCAACACCACACCACAGGGCACCGCAACGCACACGTTGCATCCCTCAAATCCATACAGACACACATGCACCATGCCATACACCACAATCTGTATCAAACCAACACCACACCACAACGCACACGCTGCATTCCTTAAGTCCATGCAGACACACAAAAACCATGCCATACACCACAACCTGTACGAAACCAACACCACACCACAGCACACTGCCCCGCATTGCACATGCTGCAACCCAGACTAATCCATGCTGACACACATGCAAAATACCAGCACATGCCATGCACCCGCCACATCCCTGCAACCCTAAACACCCCACGTAAGTCTATGCAGACACACATGCACCATGCCATGCACCTCAACCTGTATTGAACCAACAACACACCACAGCACACTCGCTGCATCCCTCTAGCCATGCAGACACACATGCACCATGCAATGCACAACATCGTGTTCCAAACCAACAACACACCACAACACACACGCTGCACCCCTCAAGTCCATGCAGATACACATACACATTGCCAGCTCATGGCATACACAACAACGCACACACCACATATGTATGCCATGCACCACACTGCACTACACCTGCAAATAGCTGTACACTACAACACAACACGCAAGCACT
Source organism: Chlamydomonas sp. ICE-L (assembly GCA_013435795.1). NCBI lineage: Eukaryota > Viridiplantae > Chlorophyta > Chlorophyceae > Chlamydomonadales > Chlamydomonadaceae > Chlamydomonas > Chlamydomonas sp. ICE-L. Next base: position 5,043,444 of record JACBWV010000825.1, read on the forward strand.
ACACCATGTATGTACTTCCCCACCTCACCCTACCCTACCCCTCCCACTCAATCCCACCTGACCCCACTCCACCCTGTCCCACCCCATGACCACGCATGCATGCACGAGTCTTCTTGTCAGGCAGCTACCTTCAGCACTCTGGCTTCCTTCTCCGGTTCAATATTCCGAAAGCTCTCCCACATACTGGCTGCAGCTGGATCCTCGGCTATTTGTGCCAGGGGGGAGGGGCGGTAAGGCCCCCCAAAAGGGGCAGGCTCAAACAAGGTGTGCATGTCGTGGGCTGACATGGGCCCTGCCAGATCACGGAGAATCTTGTCGTTCAACCAACGTCGCCTACGTCTAACTCCGACGGACTCCATGGCCTTCAGCTCCATCTGCTCGTTGAATTCGGTCGAGCCTTTGCGTTGACGCATGATCAGATCCATTTGGGCTTGCTTGCCTGGAGCTGCTCCAAACGCGTTGGCAGCTCGCGCTTCTTTGTTTGCCTCGCGCTCGTGCGCTTGCCTGCCGATGGATTTCGAGGATTTTGAGACGGGCAGAAACCAAGAGGGGGTTGGGGGTGGGACGGAAGGGGGGCAGATGCTGTGAAATTCCTCCCAGCCATGTTTGGGTATGAGTCGAGGAAAGCGCATGGGAACCGAGACATTAACGAAAGGCCAGTAGAAGAGAGATGTGAAAAAAAGAAGATGTATATAAAAGAGCACCATATTCGTGCCAGTTGTGCAATGAAGGAAAGACGATAGGAAGGAAAGAGGGGAAGAAGGAAGGAAGGAAAGAAGGAACGGATGGAGGGAGAAGATTCCCAGTGAGTCTGATACAAGAAGGAATCATCAGCAGCTGTAGCAATGTCAATGGAAACCTGAACCAAAGACTTATGGGAGAAGTGAAGATTAAGCAAAGCACCTGCAGCGCATCTAAGACAATCAGAGCAACTGCGATGCGCATCTCACCTCACCCCACCTACCACCCTTGTTTGCCTCAAGCATGCATAAGGGACTAGTTCACCAAATGTTTCTTTCAATTAGCCCTCCTGGATATCTGGAGTTGATCTTAATTATATTGAGGTTGGGCAAGTCCCTTTACCCTAAGTGGCTACCCCTGGACAGTAACATGCACACACACATGCATGAAATGGCCACTCAGCCCCTGGCTCCATTGCACATGGTCAGCAGTGGCCTCATATGGCACCTCATGGCAACATCCAGTGCACCTCATGGCTCCTGCCCAAGCTTGCTTCAGTCTTGGGGACATGTCAACCAAGAACCTCCCTGTCTCCCTCTCCCCTTTCCTGCCTACCACCAGCATGAGGACACACAGCATCTTCACCACCACCCCACCACAACAGCCCTGTAGCTGACTGCTCCCCTTCTGCCATATCCTTTCTATAGCCGTGTATCCCCCAGTAGGTCTGCTTGCCCACCTGAGGTACGTCTTCAGGCTTGAGCCGTCTGGCATAATATAGGGGGCATGGGCAGGCATCTCGCTGGCGGGGAGTTAGTTTTCGAAAAGGGTTTTACAGAGGGAAGGGAGGGGTGGAGAGGAAGAAAGAGGGGCACGAGCGTCGCTCTCAGAACATAAAGGGGGAACGATGAAGATTGCGCGAAAGAGAATTTACGAGCTAGGTCTAGCGTGGAAGGTAGAATTCCAGTTCGGTCTGTACCGGATCCGGTAAGAATTAGCAGTACGACTTCTGGCCACCTGCTCCATCCTGCTTCCTCCCAGCTTTTCCCACCTTTCCACCATCTCCCCCATGTTCCTATCTTGGGTGACGGCTGATGTGTACGCTTTGCTCAGCTTGTGCTCTACTTCGATGCTGTTTGCAGCTGAGATGCTGCTCGTTCATTCAGGGTTATTAACCTTAGGGTTCAGCCCTAGGTTTACCGTCTCAAATGTAGCTAATGGAGATTCCGTATCGGTGCAATTTGCTAACATAGATCTTGGCTCGTGAGTCGTGGATTATTGCCTATGAAACGTAGGGTTTGGCTCATAAAGATAAGATGTTAAGAGCAGTTACTTCTTCATATAGGTCTGAAAAGGTTTTTTTGTTCTGTTTGTATCTTTCAGAAGAAGAGGAGGAAAGGGAAAAAATGATTTGTTCGAGTTTACATTTTCCTAGTAGACAGAATTACTGCAGAAAACGGCGAGCAGCCAATTTTCTGGCTGCAGCTATGTACCCAAGTTAAAGTTAAAGTTACGTCTTCAGTACACTTGAATAACACCGACCTCTAACCATTTTTGAATTGATTAGGTTACTGACAAAGATAGCGTGTTGCCTTGCAGGCTGGGGCCACGCAATAAAGTTGAAGATAAAGTTCAAACCATGCGCCTCTTTTCTCGATTCATCCCGCCTCTCTCCTCAATTTATCCCACCTGCAGATGGTGAGCAGTCTGAGGTCTGGTAGACCAGGAAATTGATCAAAATCCAGGACACGTCTACTGCAATGTGATTACATTCCGTACTCCGGAGTGCCGTGTAGTTGTGTTTGTACCATCCGTATAACTTCGGAAAACCCCAAAATACACATTTAAAAAACCTTCAATACATTATTTCATACACGGCACCATGTTTCCAGGTTTGCCTTTGTGCTTCATCATTTCACTGCGCTCTCTGGCGTTTATTTGTTTTAGTGCTGCAAGGGAACCGTCTGGGTGATGTGTATCAGTGTTTTGAACAACCCTGGTAATCATCAGCTGTGGGCTTTGTCCTTCGGAGCTTCACCATGCTGCCCCATCTGCCCCATCCTGCGGTACACTCCTTGGTGATGTACACCAGTGCTTTGAATAACCCTGGTTGTCATACACTGTGGGCTTTGTTCAAAGGAGCTTCACCATGGTGCCCCATGCTGTGGAACACCTCCTCGGTGATGAGCACCAGTGTATTGAACAACCCTGGTAATTAACAGCTGTGGGCCTTGTTCTACGGAGCTGCCCCATGCTGCCCCATGCTGTGGTACACCTCCTGGGTGATGTACACCAGTGCTTTGAACAACCCTGGCTGTCATCAGCTGTGTGGAAAATTGAAAACTGATACGCCTTTCCACGGGGCGTGAGGTTGAAGGAACCTTCCCGTTCGCTTGTACTGGGGAATGGTAACTGTGGGTTTCGCTTTCGCAGACCGCTACTGCACCTGAGCTTGGAATACTGCTGTGGGCTTTTATCTTCGGCACAGTATTTCTTTTCGGCAACGAGCAATAGCTTCTAGCCAGCTCCCTGAGCCAACCACTGTGTTAAGCCCCAATCTTGCAATCGCACTGGGAAATGATTCTGCCAGCTTCCAGATGCTCTACGCTGCTGCAGGTTTGCACGGGCAGCCAGCCAGAGGAGCTGCATAGAAGCTGCTGCTCGTACCTGAGAAGAAAGGCTATGATCTTTGAAGCTTCACTTGCCCCAAGCTACAGTACAATCTTTGGTGATGTGCACCAGTGTATTGAACAAGCCTGGTTGTCATCAGCTGTGAGCTTTGTTCTTCGGAGCTTCACCAGGCTGCCCCATGCTGCGGAACACCGCCTGGGTGATGTGCACCAGTGCTTTGAACAATCCTGGTTGCCATAAGCTGCATGCTCCTACATTTCGGCACAGTTTTTCCCCCGGCAAGGAGCAGCAGCTTCTAGCCAGCTCCCTGAGCCAACCACTGGGTTAAGCCACTGGGTTAAGAACAGCTATGCTATTCGGAGTTTCACTTGCTCCATGTAGCAGTACCAAGGTTTGCCAGGGTAGCCAGCCAGAGGAGCTGCATAGAAGCTGCTGCTCGTAGCTGAGAAGAAAAGCTATGCTCTTCGAGTTTCACTTGCTCCGTGTAGCGGTACCAAGGTTTGCCAAGGTAGCCAGAGGAGTTGCATAGAAGCTGCTGCTCGTAGCTGAGAAGAAAAGCTATGATCTTCGAGTTTCACTTGCTCCATGTAGCGGTACCAAGGTTTGCCAGCCAGAGGAGCTGCATAGAAGCTGCTGCTCGTAGCTGAGAAAAAAAACTATGATCTTCGCTGCTTCATTTGCTCCATGTGGACGTACACATCTTTGGTGATGTGCACCAAGTAGCGTGTGCCCAGGATCTAAAAAATCTATCTATCTCTTCTTATGACAGGTCACTTTTTCCGAAGCACATTTCGTAGGCGCTACTTCTCTTCCGCATAAGCGGAGACTGGAATCGGGATGCGACGACGCTAGGCTTTGCAATGATCATCAATTCGCGCACTTTCCTGATTTGAGATGTCCACTCAAATCAGATTTGCCGAATTCTCTAACCCCTCTCTCCTCCCCAATGATCAATACCAACTGCCGGCGACCAAGCATCCCGATTCCGGGCAAGAAGTACTTTGGAGACGTCCAAGCGCAGATTGCCCGCAGGAGGGAGGTAGGGGAATGCGAAGCCTCCAACACCAGTGCTTGGAACCCTGTCCACAAACTCAATACCAAATCTGCGAAAGTGACAGATCACCCCAAAATTAAAATATCCTCACCTCTCAATGGACAACCTGGACAACAAGATCCTACAGGTAGCTTTCGGGCAGAGAGCAAAAGCCCCAAGGATCTACCTAGGACTCACGCTGAACCAAGTTCTGCCAAATCTATAAATCATCTCAACCCTACTCAATCAAAAAATATCTGGAACAAACAAGATAGACGAAATCCTCCTACTACGAACTCTGCCATTCACCTTATCATTGCCCTTCTTTTCGTCAACTGTTTGAATATCACCGCCGCTTCAACATCCTCTCTCCGCACTCCCTTATCTTTCTTCGCACCTAACTCTCACTCAGCCACCAGCATGTATTCAATGGGAGCTCAACAAAACAGGGTGCAACAAGGTAAGATCGATATGAAATCGAACCGCCGCGAGAAACAAGCTGCTTATTCCCGCTTCGTTTTCCCACCTTTTCACCACACCGCCGCATACCTCTTTCCCCCGGCTACCACACCGCACTATCTTATAAACTGCAAACATTCCAACACTTCACTCATTGGCCATCTTCGAAACCCCATATTCTCTAAGCCTCCCATGGCGACTAATACCGCCTCTCACGGCGTGGGTGCAAGTCCCGATGTGCCCCTCGTGGCATTGTCGTCTCTGACGATTAATACAGCCTCTCACGGCGTGGGTGCAAGTCCCGATGTGCCCCTCGTGGCATTGTCGTCTCTGACGATTAATACAGCCTCTCATGGCGTGGGTGCAAGTCCCGATGTGCCCCTCGTGGCATTGTCGTCTCTGACGATTAATACAGCCTCTCATGGCGTGGGTGCAATTCCTTATGATCACAATCAACCTTACAATCAACATTGGACATCCATAGTGATCCCTTGCTCCTTAGTCATAGACTTTTATAGCACCTCCCTGATTGCTCTCCTCCTCCTGGCTACTTGTTGGATCATAGGGTGCACCAAGCACAGTACATCCACTACTGATAAGTCAACCGTGAATAGCCTCCTTCTTTTTAATTCCTCTGCAAAGCAGAACTCTAGCCGTGAACCTAATAGGAAATTCTTCACTCAGGACTTTAGAATTTTAACCTATCCCACCTGGGAAACAACCCCTAGGGGAGGCAGACCTACTCCCAGACTTCGTTCCACCTCTGTAAACAGTTCTAGTTATTGGGAACCTCAAATATCCTCTCACTGTCAAATTCATTCTATTAACGCCTACCTCGGATACAAGGCCCTGGACTACAAAAATGTCCTACAGTTCTCCATAAACCTCAATACACACGTCACTAACCACACTCAACATGAATGGGATCTAGAACATTGCTATTTTAACAAACTAACCGGTAACTACACAATCCCTTTAGTCAACTACTATCTGGCTAAAAGGAAATCTCACTTAGGCTTTCTCACTGGCCACAGAAACTCACAAACATACATCCCATCCCATCCTCCCACCACTACACCAACAACTGAAGACACATCTGAGAATTATTCTCCAGGAATTATGCCTGGCAGCACAAAACAGCAAATCCTTTCTCGACTTCCTCCTAGCTGCTCAAGGTTTATCCTCCACTACAACTGTGGGTATGGACATGCTAGCACCATTAAGCAAATAAATGGTAAGTGGTGGGACATGAACTCTGAACACAACGGCCCTAGTCTCCTCCACTCACAAGACTGGATAAAACTCCAAGGGCACATCTACACTCTTACTAAAACACCAACCTCCTTCCTATCCTACCCCTTTCAACCATAAATTAACCACACACTAGGCCACCCTATGACGTCGGTATTTAGGCAGACCTTTGAAATCGTTTGAATCAACTGGTTTGAATCAATGAACCCCTATCAAGCGGTTTTCCCCTTGAATCAGGGTACCTTGAAAACAGTTTGAATCAGTGATTCAATTCAAGCAGCTTATTCATTGAATCAGACGGAAGTCAATCAAGACAATATCAAACGGAATTCAAGGTGGTCGAAGATATTGTACTTCGAAATGTAGCTAAGCTCCCATATGTAGGCTGCCGAGAGGTAGGAAGCTTTGAATCCGAGGCGGGCGAGCGCCTAGCGATAACCGGCACAAATCCGTACCTTGTAGTACATTAGTTGTGCTTTCATTGGCTAGACAAAAATCTAGGGTGGGGTGTAGGTGCTAGCAAGATGATGGCTGTAATCTCAAGTGTCACAACTGGCTATGTAACCAAGTTGAAGTCTGGCTATTTAACCAAGTTGAAGTCTGGCTACGTAACCAAGTTGAAGTCTGGCTATGTAACCAAGTTGAAGTCTGGCTATGTAACCAAGTTGAAGTTGAATGTAGGAGTTTGGAAACAGCCCAAGTAGGGTGTGTGTGCGTGTTTAAGTACTCGCACTTTGGACAATGGTAGGAAAGAAACTTTTACAAGAAAGGAAACAAATATAATGCCAGAAAACAAATTGGTATCATATATTTAATTTTCCTGCTGAGGACGGCTTAGCTGGCTCGAAGCTACACAACAACCTAATATACAGAGAGACAGCCTAATGGAGCTGGCTGGAAGCTATACAACCTGGCACACAAAGTGAAAGTCTTATGGAGCTGGCTGGAAGCTGTACAACCTAATGGAGCTGGGTGGAAGCTTTACAACCTGCCACACAAGTGAAAGTCTAATGGAGCTGGCTGGAAGCTCTACAACCTAATGGAGCTGGCTAGAAGCTGTACAACCTAATGCAGCTGGCTGGAAGCTGTACAACCTAATGGATCTGGCTAGAAGCTGTACAACCTGTCACACAAAGTAAAAGTCTATTGAAGCTGGCTGGAAGTTCTACAACCTAAGGAGCTAGCTGGAAGCTGTACAACCCATGGCTGGAAGCTGTACAACCTAATGGAGCTGGCTGGAAGTTAGGTCTAATTCAGGAGTCGGGAAAGTATTCATCGTTGTGGGTATCGCACAATTGATGAATACAATACAGTGCTCTCGTGGGTATCGCACAAGAAGGCTGTATATTGTCAACTACCAGGCCCGGCTATTGTCCAAGGTGGTGGAAGGGATAATAGGCCTATCTACTGCTGTGCTTAAAATTTCAAATTAAATTTTTGGGTTTTTTGTATGAGGGTTTAAAGGTACTGCCTGTCCTGGTCAACAAGGACAGGCAGTACCTTTAAACCCTCATAAACAAAACCCAAACTAAAGTCACCCTATGATTACTGCTCCATGCTACTATATATTCAGGGCACTAACATGCCTTAATATCCCATTGGCTAAGCTTGGCACCACATGATGGCAGCTCCCAGGCAGCTCACTACTGCATATTCGTCCTTTACTTGCTCCCAACAGCCAGCATTCATGAAGACTGCAAGGAAAAAACATTAGAATGAGTACAGAAATGCTGCTTAGACTGTGCTGCCCACTTATCATGTTGGCTTGACTAAGTGTGTGCAGAGGGTGGTGGATGCATACATGGCCTAAACGCATGATCCACCCATTTGTAGCAAGCACGCCTCAAGGGGCGCTTATGCGGCTAAATAATGGGGCAGGTGCAGCCTAAAGCCGTATTTTTTATTATGAATGCATTAATTAAGTTGTTACATGAGGGTGTGGTTAGGCATACCATACAAGGCAAATGCATCTCCCGCCCATTCTGTAGCAAGCAGCCTCAAGGCGCTCTCGGGTAAGTGGGTAGGTTCAGCTAAGCCATATTATGATATTATTTATAAGTACATGCATTAATTAAGTTGTTACATGAGGGTGGTTAAGGCATACCCTACAAGGCAAATCGCATCTCCGCCCAATTCTGTCGCAAGCACGCCTCAAGGGCGGCTTATCGGGCTACAGTATGGGTAGGTTCAGCTAAGCCATATTATGATATTATTGATAAGTAACATGCATTAATTAAGTTGTTACATGACAGTGGTTCAGGCATACCATACAAGGCAAATCGCATCTCCCCCCAATCTGTAGCAAGCAGCCTCAAGGGCGCTTATCGGGCTACAATATGGGTAGGTTCAGCTAAGCCATATTCTGATATTATTGATAAGTAACATGCATTAATTAAGTTGTTACATGAGGGTGGTTAAGGCATACCATACAAGGCAAATCGCATCTCCCGCCCATTCTGTAGCAAGCAGCCTCAAGGGCGCTAATCGGGCTACAGTATGGGTAGGTTCAGCTAAGCCATATTATGATATTATTGATAAGTAACATGCATTCATTAAGTTGTTACATGAGGGTGGTTCAGGCATGAAAACATAACTCACCACAACTTCTTGCCAAGTCCTAGTTTCGCTCCCCTCGAATCCTCCGAGCGAGCTGCAAGTGGAAACAGACATCAAAGTTAGTGAATGAGTGAATGTTTCAAGTAGCTCAGTCCACCCCCCCCCCCCCCCCCCCCCCCATCCCCCTCCCGACCCCCTTGTTCTATAGTGTTGTGTAGTGTTGTGTAGTGTTGTGTAGTGTTGTATAGTGTTGTGTACTGTTGTGTAGTGTAGTGTAGTGTACTAATCTAAATAATCATATATAGGTACATGAGAAGTTTAGAAACCATTATCATAGTGGAGGATAGCCTACTGGTGTGCAGGGTCCCAACTGGTCGCTGTTCGAAAGGCGCGGATGTGTAACCAGTTCTCTAAGCTCAGAACTTCCTCGTCCCTTTGAATCTGGTTATGATCTTTTGTTTTCCAGAACCGGAATAATCATATTTGGGTACATGAGAAGTTTCGGGATCATTATCCCCCATTGTTCATCAGGTTTGATTAGCATGACCCCCATCAGGGTTGTCTAGGTCCTGCGACGCAGATCCCGCATGCACCGCAGGCGCAGGCCCCGAGAATCCGATTCAAATATGGCGACCTGCTTCTCCGCCCATGCGCGTGCGGTTACGGCGGTACTGCATGCTGTACAGTTCAAACTGGTCAGCGCAATGGGTTAGCGCTTCAACTTAGCGGCTGTGCAAGCTTTCACTGTTCACTGCGCGTCAATTGGTTCTCGACTCAGCGATATTCCTGCAGAATAGCGCACCATGCTGCCTGCTTTCCTTGAATTAACTTGGACTGATCTATTCATAGCTTCAGCCATTCCCGAATTGCTTCCTAGATCCGTCAATACCTACATGCGCGAGCACTTTGCTTCCGCGGCACTTTGCTTTGGGAATGGTTGTGCTTCAACTCAAGACTGTAGCGACCTTCTTCTCCGCCCACGCCGGCGCGTGCGGTTAAGGTACTGCATTTTTCGTTTCGTCAAGTGGTGCCTTACTTGACCAGAGTTGTGTCGCAGGCATTAAGGCAGCTGCAGCAAAATGACCTATCATGGAGCCGCAAGAGTTCCAATGCTCGAGGTGTGAAACAGGTGCGCAGTCAGATAGCGACATGCTGCCTGCTTTCCTTGAATTAACTTGGACTGAGCTTGCTTTCATAGCTTCAGTCATTCCCGAATTACTTCTGAGATCCGTCAATACCTACACGCGCGAGCACTTTGCTTCCGCGGTACTTTGCTTTGGGAATTGTTGTGCTTCAACCCAAGACTGTAGCGACCTGCTTCTCCGCCCCCGCGCGTGCGGTTAAGGTACTGCGTTTTGCGTCTCGTCAAGTGGTGCCTTACTTGACCAGAATTTGTCTCGACTTTGACTGACTTGCTTTTTCGAGTTGTTCCGCAGGCATTAAGGCAGCTGCAGCAAGTCGACCTATCGTCCAGCTCATCATGGAGCCGCAAGAGTTCCAATGCTCGAGGTGCAAAACAGGTGCGCATTCAGATAGCGAATTTGGTTTGAACCATGGCTGCTATTTGAAAGTCGGAAGAATGCGCATTGCTGCCAATGTATCTCAACTAACGCTCACCAACGAACATTTGTCTGCAGGTCTCACTCTTGCGACTGGTCTCGCGTCAGAACGCCTGGATGCTGATGACCTTGAGGCTGAAGACGATGTCGTTGATGAACAAGAAGCACAGCATGCTGGAGTTTCGTCAATTCGTACCTGAGGAACTACTTCGTGGCCAACTGCACTTCCTTAGTAGCATATATATCTAGCTCTTCAATCACTAATTACTATCATGTTTAACTATCTAAGGATTCATTCATTATGGTGCTTTCAATTTCTGTAACAAAGATCGAAGAGTCCTGCTGTCCAAATATGCGCCCTCAGTCTTCAGTGCTTGCATTGCTTTACGAAAAAACAGATCTATTTGAACATCATTTGAGTCATGTTTGAAACAACCAACCTTGTTTCAAACCTTTTTCAAGGGGCACGTTGATGATGGCTTGATTAAGATCTATTTGAACATGGTTTGAGTCATGTTTGAAACAACCAACCTTGTTTCAAACGGATCTCAATCGGTAGGTTTGATGGCCAACTGATTCAAACAGGAAACAAAGATCGATTGAATCAAGGTTATCTCCGATTGAATCTAAGAATGAATCAAACGAACAATTCAAACAGGATTTTCTTTGTTTCAAACAACCCTCAAAGAAGTACTAAATACCGACGCACTCTCCTAGACTCCACTTTCTCAGATCACGAAGACCTCATAGATCCTCCTTCTTTAAATCAAAAAGACCTCACAGAAACTATTTACCTAGTCTCTGAAGATGAGGAACCTCCCAGATCAAAACAAAAAACATCCTCTACAAAGAAAAATCATTTAACTACAAAACGCTCACACTCCTGCACACATCAGATGCACAACACACCTCTCCCTATACCTAGCAAAGTCGTCCTTCCTGACTTCACTAAGTTTCGCCAATGCATAATCTTTGGAGCAGAACCTCCTACCAAGAAACCTGCTCCTTTCAGACCCACTACTAAAACCCTGCCAACGAAAAGAATTAAAATAATTCATACTACCTTACATCCTGTTCAACAACAGCAAACTGCACTATATCTCACTAACATTATCACCTCCAACTGCAGAGGCATCTTCTCATCCTGGGAAACACTGTATGACCATATTCGAATTAATGAGCCAGACATTGCTATTCTCACCGAAACAAAACTCATCTCCAACAACACAGGTATAATTAATATGATCAAACAAGACTTTTCTGACTACCACTTCCATCACAGCAGCAAAACCATTAAGCAAGCTACCAATGCAGACAACATTGTTACCCGCTCAGCTGGAGTTATCACACTCATAAAAAAGACTCTTACTACCCACCCAATTAAACATGAAATCCCCACTGACATAGCTGGTCATCTCACTCATCAAACTATTAACAACATCACTCACATTTTAGGCGTCTACATGCCTTGCAATGACTCTGCCAAAAGAGCCCGTATCTATGAACACATTCACTACATCATATCCCAGAACCCCTCTCACCACTATGTTGCAGGGGGAGACTGGAATGCAGCTTACTACCTCACTGATAGAAGCAACACAGTCCAGCACCTGGAGGACCAGCCTCACTATCAGCATCTTAATAAATACCCAATTCACATTCAACCATCTCCACGCCCCCATACTTACTCAGACAACACTTCCTACAGCAGCAGGATAGATGACATCATTCTCATCAACCCCCCACCTGCAACCACGGTGACAGAAACCACACACCAAATGGGAGACACACTCGACCACTTGACCCTGGAACAACAAATTACCTCCTCTCCCTTTCCTCCTCCCAACCTGGACACACCACCTCACAATCCAACACCCCAACCGCAACTTCCTCTCAAACAACAGGACATGGCCAAAGCTAAAGAGGCCATTTCAAATCAATTTCTCCATCAATTTCAGCTCAGCCACATCAACATAAATAAAGCCTGGACTATAGCACAAACTTTACTGGGAGAAGATAAAACATCTGCACGCATTCAATCTATTAGACAAGAACTCACAGCCACCATGCCAGAAAACCTTAACAGCATGGCAGATCATCTCATGATCACTCTTCACCAAGCTCTCTCCATCATGACTGACACCTGCCCCACTAAGCCTAGCACACCAGGCAATTTCTTGCCCAGGCAAACTGCTAAAACTTACAGACGTCTTAACTACCATATTAAACACATTAAAGCACTTCGAACAGCCTCCAACCATCTTGACCAACAACAATACATGGAGCTTAGAAGCACACCTCACACGGCAGGTACATACTCACCTACCACTAAAATTAAAATACAACAACACCTACAAAACTCACTCCTCCCTGACTACTGCCTCTCTCTAACTACTGATATTAAACAAAGTATTACAGAACTACGTAACATGCAGGCTGCACTCAAAGAGGAGAGAGCAACCGCCTCCATCAAGAAATTCTGACGCCGCCTCAGCACACAGGCACGACAAACTCACAGGTATATTTTCTCTCCTGAAAATTACACACATACACCCACTGCTCTACTGGACGCATCCTCAAACACACTTAGCACCAGCACCCAGGGTCTCCTGGAAGTTATGACTAAACACATGGGTCAACTTATGTCACCTCCCACACCACCCATCTCAGATGACTATACACGTCATGCCACCCCCCCACCATGGGAAACACACACGGATAAATATCACCTTGAAACCCCAGCCAACTCCATACAAAACACTGCCTCCCCTTACACCTATCTCTCCTCCTCAACCACCTATGATGACTGTATTAGGAAACTCTCCACCAACAAAGCCACAGGCCCAGACGGCATACCTAATGAACTACTTATGTGCCTCCCACAGGAAATGCACCTCACCATACACAAACTCATGCAGCTAGTATGGATCCTGGGAGAAACACCAGACTGCTGGAAAACCTCACACACAGTCATGCTCTACAAAAAATCAGATCCTTGCTTGCCTCAAAACTACAGGCCAATAGGCCTTAACAATGCTGTAGCCAAACTCTGGACCTCTCTTGTCACTAACACTATTACTACCTACTCTGAAACCAACCACATTCTTAGTGCCTGCCAAGAGGGTTTCAGAAAAGACAAAAGTACCAATAGACAACTCTTGACCCTACTCCACAACATTGAGGATGCTGCCCTCTTCCACCAGGACCTCTATGCTGCCTACTTTGACTTTAGCTCTGCTTTCAACATGATTGACCACCAAAAAATTCTTTGCATCATGCACAGCTTGGGTTACACCCACGACACTATAGACACTATTAAAGGAATTTACACAAACTCTACTACACATATCCTCCTCAACAATACATCTGGCTCCCCTATCCCCATCACCAGGGGCACTATCCAGGGAGACACTCTCTCCCCCTTACTCTTCATTATTTTTCTAGAACCCCTACACAGATGGCTCCGTTCTGGGGGACGAGGATACAGAGCAGCATCCCTACCCTCCAAAACAGCAGATGAAAATCACACTAGCAGCTTGGGGTATGCTGACGACACTGCCGTCCTAACCGGCAGCTCAGAGGACCTTCGTATCCAATGTGGTAAAGTCCAAACTTTTAGCATCTGGTCGGGCATTCCTCTTAACGCCACTAAATGTGTGGTCAGTGGCATACTCCACAAATCACACCCCTCACAACCTACTCACAACAACATTCTTAAACAAAGGTTGGAAAAAATTCCCTTAGGAAATTCCTATGCTACCTACCAGCCTCCAGACCAAGCCTACAAATACTTGGGGGTTCACACCTCACTTACCTTAAATTGGGAAACTCAACTCCACTCTACTATTGAAACCATTCACAACAAAGGCTTGAGCATCCTCACTAAAGCTAAAAACAGGGCAACTCCCACTCAATGCTTACGAATAATTTCACAATGTGTCAGAGCAGCTATTAAATACCCGATGATAGTTGCCCCCTTCTCACTAACCGACATTCATGTCATTGACAGAGCAGTATTAAAAACAGTTAAACTCTGCTGCTCCCTTCCTAGATCTTTTCCGACAAGAGCACTCCACCTCCCCAAAACAGAGGCAGGACTAGGGGTGCCCTCTCTACTCACTGAATACACCCAGATTACTGCAACAGCCCTCACCCAGTCCATGAACGACCAAGGTCACCTGGGAATCCTCACCAGGGCTCTTCTTAACAAACCATGACCACTCTAGATCCTCTCTCTCTCTCCCGCAAGCAACTTAAATATGTGTCCCTAGCCCGCCAGCTGGAAATTATTAAAAAATCTGACATAATAATTTCTTGGAATGACACAGAACTTCTTGACAAACTTAACATACACTCTCTCCCTCTCCCCCCACAGGCAATTCCGGTCTCACTCATGACTCCATTTCATGACCTGGACATTTACCATGACCTGGTCACCCCTATGGGAACCCATCTTATCAGCACTACAGATCTCTCCCTTATCACCTTACACAAAATTACTAAACACCACAAACGATCTTTGAACCGCCTCACCGCTCACCTCTCTTCCCTCCAAACTGTCGGTCCTCCAATACACTCTGACCCACTTCCTCTCTCTCACCGACAACTTGCGCCTGGTTACGCAATTGCGCAGAACACAACGGACAACGTTAAATCTCCCGCTCCTAACGAACCCTCTACTCCACTCACCCAGCGCTACCAACCTCACGCCACCGTTACTGATTCAGACTACGAGGCGGATCCCACTGGGGACCTGGAAGGAAACCAATGGTGGGCGTGGCCCACGCAGATCGCAGGCAGCCACGCGCACCAAGCATGGGGCTGCCCCAGCAGTGATGCCACCTGGTCAGCACGCCACTACTTGTGCAAATCTTGGATTCGACACTCCTCCACTTCTAAATTTTACCGCGCATATAAAATAACTCCCACTTCACATCCTGACAGGATCCGCGAGGCCATGACATTTCCCGACAGCAGCGCACCTGCACCACCGGCGCGCCTGCTCCACCTTACCTACGGATCCCAGTACAAAGCCCTGCACATTACGAGCTGGCGGGGCAAGCGCTCTTACAACGACGACAAACTTGCCACCACTACCGTTGTCCACGTCCAATGGGCCCCAACAATTATGCACAACGACCATATCAACTCCTACACACACATGGGATACAGCATCCACCACAGCACACCTCTTACCTCCACTACCTCCACCATATATTGGAAACCTCAATCTCACCATGCGGCTCATCTTGCTGAACTGGTGGGACAACCAGCATATGCCCAATTAACCCACACTTTTAAAACCATTCCCCCAACAACCACACACCTCAACCCCAGGAAGGACATCCACCTCTCTAACCTCCAGCAACAAGGCCAATGGGCCACCTCTCCAGGATTTAATGCTGACAACCATAACCTTGTTCACAAACTTTTGAAAATTGACACACACGACAGGCACCCAGACTGGGACATTCAACCACCCTCAGCCTACACTATACAAACAGGCATCCTCACTACTCTGGATGGCCAATCCACACACACACACACCAACGCCTCATATCTTTATAACCCCACTGGTCACTGTCTTGGGCACATACCCAACGACAGACTCACCTCTCTTAAACAAAACTATGACCATTTAAAAAACCACCACCCTACCAAATGGAACCAACTGACTCAAGGAGGAACATACCACACTGACTTAGCTGCCCTCTTCACCAGATACAGAGCTGCCCCTGCCGCCACCAACATTCTTTCTCCTTTTCTCTACCAAGCAGCAGCTGCTCTGGGCATTACTCACCATCGTACTTCTAACCCCCTTAGCTACGACCAAAGCCTCACCATCTTCTCTTCTACCAGCCCTGCTGACCAGCTCTTTGGCTCCAACCAAGACCCCTTTCTTACCACCTGGACTGGGGGCTCACTGGTGGACGTTCCCAACTCCACCACACAAGCACACCAAGCTCTAAGGTGGGCCCTAGCCAGTGCTGACCATGCTGAAAATACTCTCAGCCCTACCTGCACCCTGATGCTCCTCCCTGATGATCTTGCTGCCCCTTACAAAAGTCTTCTCCATCACTCCTGGATTCACTATATTGACTCTAGACCACAGTCTGAATTTTATACTACCTCTGAAATTTGGCTTGGCAGCAAATCTCACACTCCACCCTCCACTCAAAAACTACATCTCATTCTTATATGCAACCCCCACAGCCAAGCTACTTACTTTCCTAAACTTCCAGATTTTATTGACCAATGGACGTACTACATGCAAAGCCTTTCCTCATCCTGGGAGCCCTCTACTATCACACCACCTCCCACTCTTACCTTCTCTGACATTGTCATCACCTACCCTCGGAAACTTAAATCTCTTGCCAAAAATCCTTGGCAAACTCCACTCCACCAACACCCTCCTTCCTCCCCTCTTACCATTACCCACCCTTGTCTTTACCTAGCTACCCCCTCCTCAGGCCTCCAGGTCTACACAGATGGCAGTCTAATAAAAGGTAAACCAGGGCATCCTAGCAAAATAGGTGCTGCAGTCTATGTCCCGGCTGCAGGGCAAAGTTACACCATCAACCCTGGGGGAATAGGGGCCACCAAAACTAACAACCGGGCAGAACTGGTAGCCATCCACCAAGCCCTTCTCAACATTGATTATGACAAATCTCTTACCCTCCATACAGACAGCCTCTGCTCTCTTCAACTTATAAAAAAATGATTCACGACCCTACCACTACAACCCGTTCTATTCATACTGAATTACTGCAATCAATTCAAAAACACCCCATTCAACGCATCCTGCATGGCTCACACACCACTCTTTGCAAAGTCCGTTCCCACACAGGTATCCTTGGAAATGACATAGCAGACACTCTGGCACACAAAGCAGCTGAGCACCCCACCTTAACCAATTTTACTGACACCACTGGGGAAATCCCCCGCCACAATGTTTACTGGCCCACAGTTCAACCTCCTCGCACACCCATGGGAGATATTCCCCCACGAATTTTAGCACCTAACCTTACACAAGGTATCACCTCTAACCTGCCCACTAGCTGCCACCTTGGCCAACACCCTCTTAAAGGGATCTATGCAACCACCTGGGCTGATAACACTCCCCACCAACTTCCTCAAGCAAGTAACAAATTCTGGACCTCAACCCTTATCCAACATAAAACTAAATTCCACATCCTTAAAGCCCGCTGGGGTATACTATGGAACCGTAAACTTGCATTCCGCTGGAAACTCCCTTATATTACCAGCACTCACCCCCCCACGAACTCCCTATGCCCCATTTGCCACACCTGTGAGGACGGAGCGGGCCACATCCTGGCGGGCTGCACACACCGGACTTTCAAGGGGCTCTATATCAAAAGACATGACACCGCAGTGCGACTCATCCACAAGGCCATTTGCACTGGCGCCCCGGGATCCCGCAGAATGATCATGGACGCTGGCAAGGAAGAGGACCTCCCCAGGGGGGTCCTGGGCAAACGTCTCCCTGACTGGTTACGCCCCTCCACTATTTCTGTAGCGGACTGGAAGAGAATGAGACCTGATCTTGCCGTCCTACCTGACATAGACTCCCCTGCCTGTATGTTTGATAAAGAACTCTGGGTTCTTGAGCTTGGATACTGCTCTGATACCAACCATGCTACTAAGTTTATCACTAAACACGCCCAGCATGTTGAATTAGTAAATGGCCTCCGATCGGCTGGATACCTTGTTCATTATGAAGTTATCACCGTTGGAACAACTGGTACTATCCCTACCTCTTTTTTGACTTCTATGACCACTCTTGGACTCCAGAGAACCTGTGCCCTCAAACTGGCAGACACAGTCCACTCTCACACCATTACTAGCTTTCAGAGTATTTTACAGTGCAGACGCTTTATGGAAGCACACCCCGGGTCGATACCCGGGGACTAGCACACAGACCGTCCCCCCTCTCAGGTTTTGTCTTACCAGCTGTATTGTGCCGGTGCTTCCCAACCGGGATGAAGAACCCCGTATTAAGCTGCACTGGTATGATGTAGTTGGTAATTCTTTTTACTGAGATGGTCCTACGGTGACTATAGCTAGCTCCGGCTTACGCTATGGTGTCCTTAACTTCACGTCCTGTGAGTAACGGTTCTACACGGATGTAACAATTTCAATTTCAATTTAAAGTTAAAGTTATGTCTTCAGTACACTTGAATAACACCGACCTCTAACCATTTTTGAATTGATTAGGTTACTGACAAAGATAGCGTGTTACCTTGCAGGCTGGGGCCACGCAATAAAGTTGAAGTTAAAGTTCGAACCATGCGCCTCTTTTCTCGATTCATCCCGCCTCTCTCCTCAATTTATCCCACCTGCAGATGGTGAGCAGTCTGAGGTCTGGTAGACCAGGAAATTGATCAAAATCCAGGACACGTCTACTGCAATGTGATTACATTCCGTACTCCGGAGTGCCGTGTAGTTGTGTTTGTACCATCCGTATAACTTCGGAAAACCCCAAAATACACATTTAAAAAACCTTCAATACATTATTTCATACACGGCACCATGTTTCCAGGTTTGCCTTTGTGCTTCATCATTTCACTGCGCTCTCTGGCGTTTATTTGTTTTAGTGCTGCAAGGGAACCGTCTGGGTGATGTGTATCAGTGTTTTGAACAACCCTGGTAATCATCAGCTGTGGGCTTTGTCCTTAAGAGCTTCACCATTCTGCCCCATCTGCCCCATCCTGCGGTACACTCCTTGGTGATGCACACCAGTGCTTTGAATAACCCTGGTTGTCATACACTGTGGGCTTTGTTCAAAGGAGCTTCACCATGGTGCCCCATGCTGTGGAACACCTCCTCGGTGATGAGCACCAGTGTATTGAACAACCCTGGTAATTAACAGCTGTGGGCCTTGTTCTTCGGAGCTGCCCCATTTTACCCCATCCTGCGGTACACCACCTTGGTGATGTACACCAGTGCTTTGAACAGCCCTGGTTGTCATACACTGTGGGCCTTGTTCTACGGAGCTGCCCCATGCTGCCCCATGCTGTGGTACACCTCCTGGGTGATGTACACCAGTGCTTTGAACAACCCTGGCTGTCATCAGCTGTGTGGAAAATTGAAAACTGATACGCCTTTCCACGGGGCGTGAGGTTGAAGGAACCTTCCCGTTTGCTTGTACTGGGGAATGGTAACTGTGGGTTTCGCTTTCGCAGACCGCTACTGCACCTGAGCTTGGAATACTGCTGTGGGCTTTTATCTTCGGCACAGTATTTCTTTTCGGCAACGAGCAATAGCTTCTAGCCAGCTCCCTGAGCCAACCACTGTGTTAAGCCCCAATCTTGCAATCGCACTGGGAAATGATTCTGCCAGCTTCCAGATGCTCTACGCTGCTGCAGGTTTGCACGGGCAGCCAGCCAGAGGAGCTGCATAGAAGCTGCTGCTCGTACCTGAGAAGAAAGGCTATGATCTTTGAAGCTTCACTTGCCCCAAGCTACAGTACAATCTTTGGTGATGTGCACCAGTGTATTGAACAAGCCTGGTTGTCATCAGCTGTGAGCTTTGTTCTTCGGAGCTTCACCAGGCTGCCCCATGCTGCAGAACACCGCCTGGGTGATGTGCACCAGTGCTTTGAACAATCCTGGTTGCCATAAGCTGCATGCTCCTACCTTTCGGCACAGTTTTTCCCCCGGCAAGGAGCAGCAGCTTCTAGCCAGCTCCCTGAGCCAACCACTGGGTTAAGCCACTGGGTTAAGAAAAGCTATGCTATTCGGAGTTTCACTTGCTCCAAGTAGCAGTACCAAGGTTTGCCAGGGTAGCCAGCCAGAGGAGCTGCATAGAAGCTGCTGCTCGTAGCTGAGAAGAAAAGCTATGCTCTTCGAGTTTCACTTGCTCCGTGTAACGGTACCAAGGTTTGCCAAGGTAGCCAGAGGAGTTGCATAGAAGCTGCTGCTCGTAGCTGAGAAGAAAAGCTATGATCTTCGAGTTTCACTTGCTCCATGTAGCGGTACCAAGGTTTGCCAGCCAGAGGAGCTGCATAGAAGCTGCTGCTCGTAGCTGAGAAAAAAAACTATGATCTTCGCTGCTTCATTTGCTCCATGTGGACGTACACATCTTTGGTGATGTGCACCAAGTAGCGTGTGCCCAGGATAGACATGAAATTGAGGAAGATCAGGATAGTCCAGGTTTGGGTGTAGCACTCCTTCCCTTCACAGTAGCGACCGTCACCCCCTTGTGCCCTGGAGGCCTGCAGGGGAATGGGTTGAGGGTTTAGGGTTTAGGATTTAGGGTTTAGGAGGCTCCCTGGAGGCTTTGGAGGCTTGTGGGGGAATGGGTTTAGGGTTTAGGAGGCTCTGGAGGCTTGCAGGGGAATGGGTTAAGGGTTTAGGGTTTAGGAGGGTCTGGAGGCTTGCAGGGGAATGGATTTAGGGTTTAGGTTGTAGGAGGATCTGGAGGCTTGTAGGGAATGGGTTTAGGGTTAAGGGTTTAGGAGGCTCTGGAGGCTTGCAGGGGAATGGATTTAGGGTTTAGGTTGTAGGAGGATCTGGAGGCTTGTAGGGAATGGGTTTAGAGTTACGGGTTTAGGAGGCTCTGGAGGCTTGCAGGGGAATGGATTTAGGGTTTAGGTTGTAGGAGGATCTGGAGGCTTGTAGGGACTGGGTTTAGGGTTAAGGGTTTAGGAGGCTCTGGAGGCTTGCAGGGGAATGGGAGGTACATAAATAAATGGAACGCCTTATTACGAGGCATGAGGTTGAGGGGGCCAGCCTGCTTGCTTGCACTGGGGGGCAACCACCGTTGAAAGCCATGGGTATGTAATGAAATAAATGGTACGCCTTATTACGAGGCATGAGGTTGAGGGGGCCAGCCTGCTTGCTTGCACTGGGGGGCAACCACCGTTGAAAGCCATGGGTATGTAATGAAATAAATGGTACGCCTTATTACGAGGCATGAGGTTGAGGGGGCCAGCCTGCTTGCTTGCACTGGGGGGCAACCACCGTTGAAAGCCATGGGTATGTAATGAAATAAATGGTACGCCTTATTACGAGGCATGAGGTTGAGGGGGCCAGCCTGCTTGCTTGCACTGGGGGGCAACCACCGTTGAAAGCCATGGGTATGTAATGAAATAAATGGTACGCCTTATTACGAGGCATGAGGTTGAGGGGGCCAGCCTGCTTGCTTGCACTGGGGCCAGCCACGTATGGGAATGGGAGAAGGGGGCATGCAATTAGTCTAAAGGGACTTGCACAACTGCAAATGATCAGGTCAATTCCAGACTAGGTGGATACATACCAAAGATATCAAGAAAACTAAATCAAACCTATGTCTACGCACATGTTTGAATGGTTCAAATCTGAAATATTAGCACCCTTACATTCTTAACCGTTAATCGTAGCTGTTTGGCCCAACCTTTGCTCATTTTCATAACTAATTGGCTTCGGTCAGCTCCATTCCGTTGCCACCTGTCGTTCCGTTGCAAACACTCTCCACCAATTTTCAACTCTGCTTGCAACATGTCTTGTTGATTTTGATTTTGTCTTCGGACTTGATTTTTTTTCATTTTCATTTTCATTTTGGCTTTGTTTTTGATTTTGTTTTTGATTTTGTCTTTGGACTTGATTTTTATTTGTTTTGATTTTGGCTTTGTTTTTGATTTTGATTTTGTCTTAAGACTTGATTTTTTTGATTTTGATTTTGGCTTTGTTTTTGATTTTGATTTTGTCTTTGGACTTTATTTTGTTTCAATTTTATTTTGGCTTTGTTTTTGATTTTGTTTTTGATTTTGTCTTTGGACTTGTTTTTGTTTTTGTCTTGGGACACGTATTTGTTTTTGGCCCCTCAAACTTCTGAAGGTTATGTGATGTTGGGGTTCAGTTTACAAGTGCTTCCTTTTTAAAACTGCCTTTCCTGTTTGTACGGTTGGGCAAGTCCCTTCACCCTATTTTGCTACCCCTGGGCTGTGAAAAGACACACAAGTTTGCACAAGTGACGTAAAACCATAGTGACGTAAAACCACAGTGATGTAAAACCGTAGTGCATAAACCCATAGTGACGTAAAACCCCGTATAAAATTCCTGTCTCAAAGATCAGGATGATCATTTCAGCTTGATTTGGAGTCAACCCACACCAGGACTGTTTTTTTGTGCGACGCGTCGCCATTCCATTGCTGCATGGCGACGCATGGGTCCGGCTAAACTAGCCAGAAATGCTGCATGTCGGCGCATGGGTCCGGCTAAACTAGTCAGAAATACCCCCCTGAACTCCCCAAGCTCCGCGCTTTGCGCTCTGCGAGGTTTTGAGGGCACCGCGTCGCACTGGGGTCGTACCAAGTCACTCAATTTGCGACGAGTCGCACGAAAAAAAGTGCCCCAGGACTGTAGACGAGTTCGACAAAATCCTTGAGTCTAGGGCTAGGCCATGGGTACACACCCTTTCTTTGAACTAACAAAATCTTTCTTAAACATCCGAAAAATCTTCTTAAAAAAACAAAAAGCACGACCACAAGAGACTTACCTTAGCGTACTCATAACTGGATAGGGCAGTGGCGAGAATATATCCTCCGCATGCTGGCGCAAGCTGCAGGGAGGTGTTGGGGTTGTGTTGTGTTGGTGTTGTGTTAGGTTACTGGATAGGACAGTGGCGAGAATATATCCTCCGCATGCAGGTGCAAGCTGCAGGGAGGTGTTGGTGTTGGGTTGGTGTTGGGTAACTGGATAGGACAGTGGTGATGATATATCCTCCGCATGCTGGCGCAAGCTGCAGGGAGGTGGTGGGTTGGGGTTTGGTTGGGGTTGAGGTTGCAATTGGGTTGGGTAACTGGATAGGACAGTGGCGATTATATATCCTCCGCATGCTGGCGCAAGCTGTAGGGAGGTGTTGGGGTTTAAATGTGTTGGTGTTGGGTTGGTGTTGGGGAGGTGCTGGGTTGGTGTTGGGTTGGTGTTGGGTTGGTGTTGGGTTGGTGTTGGGTTGGTGTTGGGTAGGTGTTGTGTTGGTGTTGGGTTGGTGTTGGGTTGGTGTTGCGGGATAGGACAATGGCGATAATAAATCCTCCGCATACAGGTGCAAGCTGCAGGGAGGTGGAGGTAGAGGGTGTAAGGGTGGGAGTCGTGGTTATGGGCCAACTATACATTAAACTCTAGAATAAGGGTTAACCATAGTATAGTGTGTATGTTTATCCAAATGGCTCAGTGGCAGAGCAAAGGGAAAAAGTGAGGCAGGAGCGGGGTTCGAACCCCCTTGAGTGCGCTTGGGCCCGTCCGGAGGGTCGTCGACCGGCACGGTAACTGGTATCTAGATGCGATGTTGGCTCGAGCAGCGCATACTTACGATCCAGTTCCTTTAATCCTACTGGGCACGTCCTTAGAGGTCATTGTGACAATTCTTGGATGTTAAAATTTCAAATTTTCATTTTTTGTGTGTATGTTCATGTGTGTATGTGTGTATGTGGGTGTGGATCATAGTAGTTGCATCACGCACAGGGAGGAAAGGTTGTGCAAAAAGTAGGTAGTAGTGCACATATGTGTCCATGCTTGATATGTATGTGTGCAGGTGGGTGTGCATCATAGTCTCATAGTAGTTGCTTTATGGATGGGGAGGAAAGGTTGTGGACCAAGTAGATAGCAGTACTACATATTGGTAGAGACCAGCACTTCATATGATGTTTGACCAAAGGCGAGTATGATATCATATGACATCATGCAAATTGCGTAATATGATTTTGTATATGAATGGTAACTTTAGCCTAGTCAGACTGCCGGCATCTTATGATATTATATTGCCGCTCCCACTTGTATTTATGTATGTTACAGTCCAGGGGTAGGCCAAATAGGCTAAAGAGACTTGCCCAACCGTGATAAGAAGGGCTAAAAAGAAAAAGGATTGATGAACTGGTCCTTACATATTGCACACCTTAAAGAAGGTGTAGTTGGAAGCAAAGGAAGCCAAGCCTAACAGGTCACGGACAATGGTGGGGATGGGGTGAACATACCATCTACATATCATCTACATACTGTCTTGGGTCAAACTTGGCCAGTTTCTGACACTTCAATATTCAAAATAAATGAATATTCAAAATTGCATACATGGAGGACGGTGTAGTTGGAAGCAAAGGAAGCCAAGCCAAACAGGTCACTGACAATGAGGAGGAAGGGGTTAACATATCATCTACATATTAACTCGGGTCAACCTTGGCCAGTTTCTGATAATTAAATATTCAAAATTGCACACCTGGAGGACGGTGTAGTTGGAAGCAAAGGAAGCCAAGCCAAACAGGTCACTGACAATGACGAGGACAAGGTAAACATATCATCTACATATTGTCTTGGGTCAACCTTTAGCCAGTTTATAAGTTAAATATTCAAAATTGCATAAATGGAGGAAGGTGTAGTTGGAAGCAAAGGAAGCCAAGCCAAACAGGTCACAGACAATGACGAGGACAAGGTAAACATAGCATCTACATATTGTCTTGGGTCAACCTTGGCCAGTTTCTGAGAATTAAATATTCAAAATTGCATACCTGAAGGACGGTGTAGTTGGAAGCAAAGGAAGCCAAGCCAAACAGGTCACTGACAATGGCAGGGATCACACTCCAGAAACCGCCAAAGGCCAGGCCCCCCAGTAGGGACATGGAGTACAGGTCCCCCTTGTCGGAGATACACAAGCCAGCTGCCGCCACCATTGTCATGAGGATGGCAACCGCCGATAGGAAGTTTGTGCGGTTGGTACCGTGCTTGTGTAGGAAGTACTCTGAGATATACCCGTTGAGGAGGCGACCTGCACAGGGGGAGGTGAGTCAGGGCTTAGGGCTTAGGGCGAGTTGTTGTGTTGTTCATTGGGACTGCTGGGGAAAGGGTGAAGGGAGAGTCACCCATTGTAGGAAGCTTGTGTGGTTGGTACCATGCTTGTGCAGGAAGTTCTCTGATATGTACACGTTGAGGAGGCGACCTGCACAGGGGGAGGTGAGTTAGGGTTTAGAATTTAGGGCAAGTCGCTGTGTCGGTCATAGGGACTGCTGGGGAAAGGGTGAAGGGAGAGTCACCCAGTGTAGGAAGCTTGTGCGGTTGGTACCATGCTTGTGCAGGAAGTACTCAGATATGTACACGTTGAGGAGGCGACCTGCACAGGGGGAGGTGAGTCAGGGTGTAGAATTTAGGGCAAGTCGCTGTGTCAGTCATAGGGACTGCTGGGGAAAGGGTGAAGGGAGAGTCACCCAGTGTAGGAAGCTTGTGCGGTTGGTACCATGCTTGTGCAGGAAGTTCTCTGATATGTACACGTTGAGGAGGCGACCTGCACAGGGGGAGGTGAGTTAGGGTTTAGAATTTAGGGCAAGTCGCTGTGTCGGTCATAGGGACTGCTGGGGAAAGGGTGAAGGGAGAGTCACCCAGTGTAGGAAGCTTGTGCGGTTGGTACCATGCTTGTGCAGGAAGTTCTCTGATATGTACACGTTGAGGAGGCGACCTGCACAGGGGGTGGTGAGTTAGGGTTTAGAATTTAGGGCAAGTCGCTGTGTCAGTCATAGGGACTGCTGGGGAAAGGGTTAAGGGAGAGTCACCCAGTGTAGGAAGCTTGTGCAGTTGGTACCATGCTTGTGCAGGAAGTACTCAGATATGTACACGTTGAGGAGGCGACCTGCACAGGGGGAGGTGAGTTAGGGTTTAGAATTTAGGGCAAGTCGCTGTGTCAGTCATAGGGACTGCTGGGGAAAGGGTGAAGGGAGAGTCACCCAGTGTAGGAAGCTTGTGCGGTTGGTACCCATGCTTGTGCAGGAAGTTCTCTGATATGTACACGTTGAGGAGGCGACCTGCACAGGGGGAGGTGAGTTAGGGTGTAGAATTTAGGGCAAGTCGCTGTGTCAGTCATAGGGACTGCTGGGGAAAGGGTGAAGGGAGAGTCACCCAGTGTAGGAAGCTTGTGCGGTTGGTACCATGCTTGTGCAGGAAGTTCTCTGATATGTACACGTTGAGGAGGCGACCTGCACAGGGGGAGGTGAGTTAGGGTTTAGAATTTAGGGCAAGTCGCTGTGTCGGTCATAGGGACTGCTGGGGAAAGGGTGAAGGGAGAGTCACCCAGTGTAGGAAGCTTGTGCGGTTGGTACCATGCTTGTGCAGGAAGTTCTCTGATATGTACACGTTGAGGAGGCGACCTGCACAGGGGGTGGTGAGTTAGGGTTTAGAATTTAGGGCAAGTCGCTGTGTCAGTCATAGGGACTGCTGGGGAAAGGGTTAAGGGAGAGTCACCCAGTGTAGGAAGCTTGTGCAGTTGGTACCATGCTTGTGCAGGAAGTACTCAGATATGTACACGTTGAGGAGGCGACCTGCACAGGGGGAGATGAGTTAGGGTTTAGAATTTAGGGCAAGTCGCTGTGTCAGTCATAGGGACTGCTGGGGAAAGGGTGAAGGGAGAGTCACCCAGTGTAGGAAGCTTGTGCGGTTGGTACCATGCTTGTGCAGGAAGTTCTCTGATATGTACACGTTGAGGAGGCGACCTGCACAGGGGGAGGTGAGTTAGGGTGTAGAATTTAGGGCAAGTCGCTGTGTCAGTCATAGGGACTGCTGGGGAAAGGGTGAAGGGAGAGTCACCCAGTGTAGGAAGCTTGTGCGGTTGGTACCATGCTTGTGCAGGAAGTTCTCTGATATGTACACGTTGAGGAGGCGACCTGCACAGGGGGAGGTGAGTCAGGGTGTAGAATTTAGGGCAAGTCGCTGTGTCGGTCATAGGGACTGCTGGGGAAAGGGTTAAGGGAGAGTCACCCAGTGTAGGAAGCTTGTGCGGTTGGTACCATGCTTGTGCAGGAAGTTCTCTGATATGTACACGTTGAGGAGGCGACCTGCACAGGGGGTGGTGAGTTAGGGTTTAGAATTTAGGGCAAGTCGCTGTGTCAGTCATAGGGACTGCTGGGGAAAGGGTTAAGGGAGAGTCACCCAGTGTAGGAAGTTTGTGCAGTTGTTACCATGCTTGTGCAGGAAATACTCAGATATGTACACGTTGAGGAGGCGACCTGCACAGGGGGAGGTGAGTCAGGGTTTAGGGCTTAGGGCGAGTCGTTGTGTCGGTCATAGGGACTGTTGGGGAAAGGGTAAAGGGGAGAGTCAGCTAGTGTAGGAAGTTTGTGCAGGCAGTACCGTGCTTGTGTAGGAAGTACTCTGAGATGTACCCGCTGAGGAGGCGATCTGCACAGGGGGAGTGAGTTAAGGTTTAGGGTTTAGGGCAAGTCGTTGTGCCGGTCATAGGGACTGCTGGGGAAAGGGTGAGGGGGACAGTCAACCAGTGTAGGAAGTTTGAGCAGGCGGAGCCGTGCTTGTGTAGATGTGAACGTTGAGGAGGTGATCTGCATAGGGGGAGGCGAGTTAGGGTTTAGGGCTTAGAGCGAGCTGTTATGGGGTCAGTCAGTCAGTCAGTCAGTCAGTCAAGTGCCAGCCAGGGGTACCAAGTGCAGGGGTACCAAGCGCCAGGCAGCCTGTAGTCACCCAATTAGAACAGGAATATTAATTAGTACATGATTCAAAACACTTATACTGCCTGTACCTGAGTCATTAGCCACTGAGAAGAGGGCGAAAAATACGACTTGTCCTCCAGGCTTGCCACCCAATGTTATACATGTGTACACGCATACATATTTGACTCATTGCTCATTTCATGCTTGTTGCTGTTGCTTACCTGAGGCATTAGCTACAAAGAAGAGGGCAACAAACACGACTTGACCTCCGGGCTTGCCACACAAGGTTATGCATGTGTATACGCATACCTATTTGCTCATTTCATGCTTGTTGCTGTTGCTTACCCGAGGCATTAGGTACAAAGAAGAGGGCAACAAACAGGACTTGACCTACGGGCTTGCCACACAAGGTCGTTCATGCGTACACACATACCTATTTGCTCATTTCATGCTTGTTGCTGTTGCTTACCTGAGGCATTAGCTACAGAGAAGAGGGCGACATGCACGACTTGACCTCCAGGCTTGCCACACAGGGTTGTACATGTGTACACGCATACCTCATTGCTCATCTCATGCTTGTTGCTGTTGCTTACCTGAGGCACTAGGCACGAAGAAGAGAGCGACATGCACAACTTGACCTCCAGGCTTGCCACACAGGGTTGTACATGTGTACACGCATACATCATTGCTCATCTCATGCTTGTTGCTGTTGCTTACCTGAGGCGTTAGCTACAGAGAAGAGGGCGACAAACACGACTTGACCTCCGGGCTTGCCACCCAGGGCGAGGACGATGGACGCCAGGTTGTTGAGGAGAGTGAGACCTGGGAGGGGGGGGGGAGGGGGCTGAGGGTGCAGTGTGGTTTGGTATGGTGTGTTTTGGTGTGGAGTGGTATGGTGCGGTGTGGTTTGGTGTGGTACGGTACGGTGTGGTTTGTTTTAGTTTGGTTTGGTGTGTTTTGGTGTCTTATGGTTTGGTGTGGAGTGGTTTGGTTTGGTGTGATGTGGTGGGGTATAGTCTGGTGTGGTTTATTGTGGTGCAGTGTCGTGTCGTGTGGTCTGGTGGTGGTGGGCGTGCTGGTGTTGTATGCCCATGCTTTGTGTGGCTCGACAAATACATACTACCTCATCTATGCCCACGCCGATTGCGTATGAGTAGAAGATGAGGAAGGAGGAAAGGGAGGAGGCGGTGTAACCTCACCAGTGCCCACGCCGATTGCTTATGAGTAGAAGATGAGCAAGAAGGAAAGGGAGGAGGCGGTACAACCTCCCTTGTGCCCAAGCCGATTGAGTATGAGTAGAAGATGAGCAAGGAGGAAAGGGAGGATGCGGTACAACCTCACCAGTGCCCACACGGGTTGCGTTTGAGTACAAGATGAGCAAGAAGGAAAGGGAGGAGGCGGTACAACCTCACCAGTGCCCGCACGGGTTGCGTATGAGTACAAGATTAGCAAGGAGACAAGATCTATGCAGCGTCGCCTGCGACGCTAAAAATTGGCGGAGAGTGATCGCGACAGAGCCACAGGTGGCAACGGAAGCAAGTTAGTTACGAGACCGTTGGCTGACGTGTCAGGCTTCATCACGGTCAGATGGATGAATGGATGGTCGAACGGACAAATGGGTAACACTGGGGGCTTCCGCCTCCCAGAAGGGGGGGCTCCGCCAAAAAGGGAGGAGGCGGTACAACCTCACCTGTGCCCACGCCGATTGCGTATGAGTAGAAGATGAGCCAGAAGGAGAGGCATGTGGCCGCTTGCAAGGGCCCCATCTCAACAGGCGGGAGGGTGTCGTTAAAGTCTGTAGAGCACTCGGAGAAACCTGACGAGCTCCTCTCAAGCTTCCCATGCTCAGTGCTGCTCATGGCCTCTTCTACGCCGGCTTCACCTTGTTCGGAGCGCAGCAAGGGGGAGGAGGCGTCCGCTGCAGAAGGTGGGGGTATTGTTGTTATTGTTGGTGGTGTGTGTGTGTGTGTGTGTGTGTGTGTGTGTGTGTGTGTGGTTGTTCTTGTTGTTGGTGCTGTTGCTGTTGTTGGTGGTGGTGGTGTGGTTGTTGCTGTTGGTGGTGGTGTGGTTGTTGCTGTTGTTGCTGTTGTTGTTGCTGCTGTTGTTGTTGCTGTTGTTGTTGTTGCTGCTGTTCCCCCCCCCCCCCCCCCCCCCCCCCCAATCCCCAGGGCCCTAAATCCTCCCCGCCCCCCCCACACACACCGCACACACTCTGTAGACCCTGTAGGCTGTGCAACCTCCTGCGTGGGTAGGTGCAGGGCCCCAAGGCACCGACAGGGCAAGCACCTGTACCTAGCTACCCGATATACCCCCCCCAATCCCAGAGCTTTCAATCCTTCCCCCCCCCCCCACACACACCCACCCCGGACTCTATAGACCCTTTTCAATCCGTCCCCCCCCCCACACCCACCCACCCACCCCGGACTCTATAGACCCTTACCCTGAATTTGCATGATGGAGCGCTGGCTGTGCAACCTCCTGCGTGGATAGGTGCAGGGCCCCACCGCAATCGGCACCAACAACATGATGCTCAGCAGGGCTAGCAGTATGCCGCTGATGATCTGTCGTACTTCAGAGTCCAGGTGGTGCTCACTGGACCTGTAGCAGTACGGGGCAGTACAGGTGGGAGGGAAGTGTTAGATGTTGCGCTGTGTGCGTTACAGTCTAGGGGTAGTCAAATCAGATAAGCAGGCTAGCCCATGCACAGATGATATAGCGACCTGGGACCACCCCCAGAGGGGAAGGGTAAGATGACATACCTGCATGAGCCAGTCCGTCTAGGGCCCTATTCTGCTACCCCTAGACTGTAACATACTCACATGTGATAAGGCACATGCGCATATCGGCAGGACCAACACAGGGAGCAGTAGGACAGGTGTGTGGGGGGGAGGGTAATATGACATACCTGCATGTGCCAGTATATTTAGGGCCCTATTCTGCTACCCCTAGACTGTTACATACACACATGAGATACGCGTAGGCAGGACAAACACAGGGAGCAGTCGGACAGTTGTGTGTGGGAGAGGGTAATATGACATACCTGCATGTGCCAGTTCGTTTAGGGTCCTATTAGGCTATACCTAGACTGTCACATACACACATGAGATAACCCTAGGCAGGACAAACACAGGGAGCAGTAAGACAGGTGTGTGTGTTTTGTGTGTGTGTTTGCGTGTATGCGTGTGTGTGTTTTGTGAGTGTGTGCGTGTGTTTTGTGTGTGCGTGTTTGTGTGTGTGTGTATTATGTGTGTGTTTTGTGTGTGTGTGTGTTTCTGGGGGGGGGGGGGGGGGGGGGGGGGGGGGTACATGGCATACCTGCATGGGACATTCCGCGTATTCTATTCGGCTACCTCTAGACTGTAACACACACATGAGATAAGCGTAGGCAGGACAAACACAGGGAGCAGACCAAACAATCATTTTACTGACGGGGGCCCTGAGTTCTTGCTACAGGAATAATTAATTCTACAATATTGTTGGAGCATCGTTGATAAGACTGTTGTCTGCTGCGTGAGCAGGTACCCCGTGGGCAGCAGACAAGTAGGTAAGGTCTTACGCACTTACCAACCCAATCACATCAGGAATCATTCTGCTTTGTTAGGCTCACGTTGCACTGATCACCATGTTCTCTGGTGCCAAGCCAACTGCCCTTGTTACTCACCTCTAGAATCACTCTGCTTGGTTAGGCTCACATTGCACTACTCACCGTATCTGCCTATGCAAATGTATGCTATGTGCAGCAGGGAACACATGTCAGGCCTTACTAACTCGATCACCACAGTGCCCCACCATGTGTATCCCACCATGTGTACCTCACCATGTGTACCCCACCATGTTTACTTACCATGTGTACCCCACCATGTGTACCCCACCATGTGTACCTCACCATGTGTACCCCACCATGTTTACTTACCATGTGTACCCCACCATGTGTACCTCACCATGTGTACCCCACCATGTGTACCCCACCATGTGTACCCCACCATGTTTACTTACCATGTGTACCCCACCATGTGTACTCCACCATGTGTACCTCACCATGTGTACCCCACCATGTGTACCCCACCATGTTTACTTACCATGTGTACCCCACCATGTGTACCCCACCATGTGTACCTCACCATGTGTACCCCACCATGTTTACTTACCATGTGTACCCCACCATGTGTACCTCACCATGTGTACCCCACCATGTTTACTTACCATGTGCACCTCACCATGTGTACCTCACCATGTGTACCCCACCATGTGTACCTCACCATGTGTACCCCACCATGTGTACCTTACCATGTGTACCCCACCATGTTTACTTACCATGTGTACCCCACCATGTGTACTTACCATGTGTACCCCACCATGTGTACTTACCAAGTGTACCCCATCATGTGTACCCCACCAGGTGTACTTACCATACAGAGGACACCATGCCATACACCGCCATCACGGCCACTAGGATGTACACCATGAGGAATCGAGTCGCCTTAGACATGTGGAAGAGCCCTCTGGGAATATGGGGGGGCCTCTGGTTGTGGGGGAGGACAGCAACTTCCTCGCTAGACATGCCTGCTCAAGGGATTGCACACAAAGTCTGGATTATTTGTGTATCACAATTTAAATTATTTGTGCATTACAATTTAAAGTAATATTATGAGATACATTTTAATAACATAATATGCATTATAATTCAAATTAATATCACATCTTAATAAAAATAATATGCATTACAATTTAAATTAAATTACGTTTTAATAAAAGAATATGCATTATCTCCATAGTTGCCTAAGTCCGACCCTGAGTGGTACGGATGGTTTGCACCTATTACTTCAAGTCCAAAGAAAACTTTTGTTTGCTAATAGTTACCTGACCACATCAGTTCAACATATAAATACTCAGAGTTGGGTTCTCTCAGGTTGTGGGAAGCAGGCAAAGCAAAACATGTGATTTTTTTCACTATGGGGCTCCCTAAGTCGGTACGGATTTTCCGTAGAAGAGGAACGGAGCCTATCGCTATCAAAAACAAGTTTTCGTAAAATAAAAGTAGGTAGCCCTATTGTGCACATCTTTCCTCATAAGAAATTGTTACATCAGGTCTTTGATGGCAGTACATGGGCAGTACGGGTGAATATGGACCCCCAAAATACTGATTATTTACATATTGTGGGTGCCCTAAGTTTGGTACAACGCTGCACAAGCTGAATTGTTTCATTTTGGGTGTCAGCTTTGCTTCGTAGCACAAAGACTAACTTTTTTTTTTAGATTTGAAATTTCAAAATTCAAATTCATTTTCAAAATATATTCATTTTTTTGTTTTCAACTTTGTTTCAACCATCCACATCTGAAGTTAGTTTTTGATTTGGGAAAGGGGGGTGAAATCTCAAGTTGGGAGGTGGGATTGGGAGGTGATCAGGTGAATTTTCGAGTTGTACTGCTATCTCAGTAAATTCCGAGGCCAAGGCTGAAGTGCAGCCTCCGACCTTGTTGTAGGGGTTTGATAAGCCTTTCGTCCCGTGGTAACATGACTCGGAATAGCTCGCGCGGCCTCATGTTTGGCGCGATCTGGATTTGTACCACAGTTTATCACACATCTGATGTACTGCCACCGGCCTTCCGTACGAGGCTGCTCGCGACCGCATGCGAATGCAGACCGGAAATACATGTGCGCGTAGCTGACACAACTGCGCAAAAGGTGGGCCAGACAGAATTCCATTCCGAGTATTTTGGGGCCTGTACGGCTCTGTACCACAATCTTGCACCAACTTAAACGTTTTTTGACTTAGGCACCTATGGGGACACAATTTAAATCAATATTACATTTTAATCAAATAATATGCTTTGCAATTTAAATTAATATTACATTTTAATAAAAGAATATGCAATCACATAGGTTTAGGCTGTCTTAACCTACGTACTTGCATTCTGCAATCAGCAACAGGTTAGCACGAATTCAGGGCCCCCGTCGGTAAAACGATAGTTTGGGGCTCAGTTCATCAATGCTTTTTCTTTTGAAGCCCTTCCTATCACGGTTGGGCCCTTTAGCCTGTTTGGCCAACCCCTGGACTGTAACATACGTACATGCATACTTACATTCATACATAAATACATACATACATACAAACATATGTCTACACTCTGTCGATTATTTGAGGATGTTTTGAAGACCCCCCAGGATGTTGTGGAGTGCGCTTGTCTTGAGCTAACACTGGGGTTTACCCAAAAGAACGTAATATAATGTACATACGTAGGGTTCGGCAATATGATATTATATGATATCATGTGATCATATGATATCATATGATGCCGGCGGTCTGACTAGGTAACTTTGGCCTGGGGCATCATATCATGTGATATTAAATCATCTGATTTTTGTATGATATCATATGATATCATACTCGTCTTTGGTCAGCATCATATTATTTGCCGTTCCCTATACATACGTACTTACATTATGTCACCAGGAGTGTGCTGTAGTAGACGACGGCAAGCAGCCTAGTTCAAATGTACTGGAGTAACTAGTGCCTAAACATACGTAATCGTAAGTCCAAGTTCAAGTCTCAACTTACATGCCTGCAGTCTGTCATCAGGAGCGTGGTGTAGTAGACGACAGCAAGCAGCCTAGTTCAATTGTGCTGGAGTAACTAGTGCCTAAACATACGTAATCGGAAGTCCAAGTTCAAGTCTCAACATACATGCTTGCAGTCTGTCATCAGGAGCGTGGTGCAGTAGACGACGGCAACCAGCCCAAAGTTAAAATGTACTGGAGTAACTAGGGCCTAAACCTACGTAATCCTACGTCCAAATTCAAGTCTTGACCTACGCGATTCTGCATTCTGTGCGCAGGAATGTGGTGCAGTAGCGTTTATACTACCCATGTTTACTCTATTATTATACACCTATTTCATTGATTTTACACAAAATTTCTACACATTTTCTTAAATTATGCGACACCTATTTTCCACACCTATCTCATTGATTCTGTGGTCAAGAGTGTGGTGCAGTAGCGTTTATACTACCCATGTTTACTCTATTATTATACACCTATTTCATTGATTTTACACACATTTTCTACACATTTTCTTAAATTATGCGACACCTATTTTCCACACCTATTTCATTGATTCTGTGGTCAAGAGTGTGGTGCAGTAGCGTTTATACTACCCATGTTTACTCTATTATTCTACACCTGTTTCATTGATTTTACACACATTTTCTACACATTTTCTTAAATTATGCGACACCTATTATCTACACCTATTTCATTGATTCTGTGGTCAAGAGTGTGGTAAAGTAGCGTTTATACTACCAATCTTTGCTCTGCACAAACGGTGAGCCTGAAGGCCGACATACCATGCAATTAACACAACTCTTGCTCACATGGCAATACGCATGCGTATAATTGCATTCTGTGCGCAGGAGCTTGGTGCAGTAGCGTATATACTACCAATGTTTCCTCCGCCGGCAGACAGTGAGTTCCAAGGCTGGCTTACCATGTAATAAACACTTGCTCACATGGATGGCTGTGCGCATGTGTATAATTGCATTCTGTACTGTAGAGTGTGGTGTAATAGCGTTTATACTACCAATGTTTACTCTGCGGACAGACAGTGAGCCCCAAGGCTGACATACCATGAAATCGAAACAACTCTTGCTCAAATGGCAATACGCATGCGAATATTTGCACTCTAGAGTGTACTCTAGAGTGCAGTGCAGCAGCGTTTATACTACCAATGTTTACTCTGCACAAACGGTGAGCCTGAAGGCCGACATACTATGTAATCGAAACAACTCTTGCTCATATGGCAATACGCACATGTATGATTGCATTCAGTACTCTAGAGTGCAGTGCAGCAGCGTTTATACAACCAATATTTACTCGGCACAAACGGTGAGCCGGAAGGCCGACATACAATGTAATCAACACAACTCACATGGCTATACGCATGCGTATAATTGTATTCGGTACTCTAGAGGGTGGTGTAGTAGCGTATATACTACCAATGTGTACTCATCCAGCAGACAGTGAGCAGCTTTTTATTTTTTTTCATTCCCCCCCCCCCCCCCCCCCCCCCCCCAGCAACACCCCAGCAACACCCCACCTACCAGATGGAGGCCTGGTGGTATTCATGAGCCCCCCCCCCCCCCCCCCCCCCCCCCCCCCCCCCCCCCTTCACCCACCTACCCACCCACATAAATACAAATACTCCTCCTACCTGTGAGGGAGACCTCGTGGTACTCATGAGGCCCCCCTCCTCCGTCCCATACCCCCCCCCCCCAACCACCACCACCACCACCACCACCACCACCATCACACACACACACAAACACTCCTCCTCCCTGTGAGGGAGACCTCGTGGTACTCATGAGCCCCCCCTCCTCCCTCCCATACCCCCCCCCCCCCCCCCCTTCCCATACCCACCCCCACCACCACACACACACACACACACACCACCACCACCACCACCACAAACATACACAAACACTCCTTCTCCCTGTGAGGGAGATCTCGTGGTACTCATGAGGTCCCCCTCCTCCCTCCCATACCCATACCCACCACCACCACACACACACACTCCTCCTCTCTGTGAGGGAGACCTCGTGGTACTCATGAGGACCCCCTCCTCCCTTCCATACCCCCCCCCCCCCCCCCCCACCACCACCACCACCACCACCACCATCACACATACACCCCCACCCCCACCGACCCACAAACACTCCTCCTACCTGGGAGGGAGGCCCCCCTCCACCCACCCCCACTCCCACCTACACATATACACACACAGCCCTCCACCAACCATCTCCCTCCCATGCCCCCTCCCACCCACCCACAAAAACACTCCTACCTGTGAGGGAAACCTCGTGGTACTCATGAGGCACGAGGTTGACAAAGACCGACATGAGCAGGGCGAAACATGCCGGTACACATGCGAGGAAGAGCACGAAGTGTTTGATATCTGGCTGAAACTGGCTGCTGTAGACCATGGCGTAGAGCGTACCAGAAAGGCCTGTGTGTGGGGGTGGGGGTGGAGGTTACGGGAGGGGTGGGGGCTAGGGTGGGTGGGTGGGTGGGTGGGGGAGGGGTGAGGAGGGTAAGGGTGTGTGGAAGATATCTGGTTGGAACTGGCTGCTGTAGACCGTGGCGTAGAGTGTACCAGACAGGCCTGGGGGGGGGGGGGGGGGTATGGGAGTGTGTGATGGGATGTGGGGTCAGTTTTTTTCTCTCTTCTTTATCTGGTTGGAATTGGCTGTTGTAGACCATGGCGTAGAGCGTACCAGACAGGCCTGGGGGGGGGGGGGGGGGGGGGGAATGGGATGGGGAGGGAGGGGGGGGGCTAGGGGGGGGGGGGGGGGGGGGGGGGGGGACGGATGGTGGTGGGGGGGGGTAAGGGGGGTAAGGGGCGTAGTGAAGATATCTGGTTGGAACTGGCTGCCTGTTAGACCATGGCGCAGAGCGTACCAGACAGGCCTGGGGGGGGGGGGATGGGAGGGGGGCGTAGGGGGGGCGTGGGGGGTGGGGGGGGGGGGGGGGGGGGGGGGGGGGGTAAGGGGGGGTAAGGGTGCGTGGAAGATATCTGGTTGGAACTGGCTGCTGTAGACCGTGGCGTTAGAGTGTACCAGACGGGCCTGGGGGTGGGGGTGGGGGTGGGTTATGGGAGTGTGTGATGGGAAATGGGGTCAGTTTTTTTCCTCTTCTTTATCTGGTTGGAATGGCTGTTGTAGACCATGGCGTAATAGAGCGTACCAGACAGGCCTAGGGGGGGGGGGGGGGGGGGGGGTATGGGAGGGGGAGGGAGGGGGGGGGGCTAGGGTGCGTGTGGGGAGGCGTGGGGTGGGGGGGGGTAAGGGGGGTAAGGGTGCGTGAAAGATATCTGGTTGGAACTGGCTGCTGTAGACCAGGCCTGTGGGGGGAGGGGGGAGGGGGAACGGAGGGTCAAGAGCTTGGGATGGGGTGTGCAGTCAGGTGTTTGGAGTTTGGCTTGGTTTGGTTTGGGGGTTTGGGGGTTGGAGGGGGTAAGAAGGGTCAAGAGTTTGGGTTGGAGTTTGGGGTTGCAGGGAAAAGGAAGAGTCAAGAGTTGGGTTCGGGGCTTGGGATTTTGGTTAGGATTTGGTAGGGAGGGTCAAGAATTTAGGTATGAAAGAATTTAGGTATGAAAGAATTTAGGTATGAAAGAATTTTAGGTATGAAAGAATTTAGGTATGAAAGAATTTAGGGATGAAATAATTTAGGTATGACATCAGTAATGCATGCGCAAGCCCCCAAATGTACATATGCGATTAGTTTGGAAAGCCATGATGCACGTCACTCATTGCATTGTACAGCCATGTTATGTCTTGTACTGTCATGCAGTGTGGTGCGCAGCGCTGGTGGGTGCGGGTGATATGCCTCAGTTTACACCACACTATGACGTAGTGCCATGTAGTGCCATGTAGTGCAATGCAGTGTCATGCAGTGTCATGTAGTGCAATGCAGTGTCATGCAGTGCCATGCAGTGTCATGTAGTGCCATGTAGTGCAATGCAGTGTCATGCAGTGTCATGTAGTGCCATGTAGTGCAACGCAGTGTCATGTAGTGTCATGTAGTGCCATGTAGTGCAATGCAGTGTCATGTAGTGTCATGTAGCGTCATGCAGTGTCATGCAGTGTCTTGTAGTGCCATGTAGTGCAATGCAGTGTCATGCAGTGCCATGTAGTGCAATGCAGTGTCATGTGGTGCCATGTAGGTTGCAGGGATAGATTACGTTTAGAGCTATGCATGGCAGCTTCCAGCCAACTTCATCAGCGATCTCCTGGGTCAAGCCCAAGTTAAGCAAGAGTGAGTTGGTCATTTGTCACTGTTTAATATCGGGGCTACCCATGGCAGCTTCCAGCCTGTTCCACGAGCCAGCCACTGGATCTAGCCCAAAGCTCCTAGCTACATTGGAATGCCTGTCATGTCAGCTGTCAGACACACTGGCCAGCTTCAGGTTTGGCTTGGCTTGGTTTGGCTTTCAGATGCACTGGCTAGCTTCAGGTTTGGCTTGGCTTGGCCTGTCATGTCAGCTGTCAGACGCACTGGCTAGCTTCAGGTTTGGTCCAAGGACAAGGGGAGGAAGCTACCTAGAAGCTGCTTCTTGTAGCCCCCAAAAGAAATAATGGTTGCAGGTCACATGCACTGACCTAGTAATGGCTTGAGGATGCCGACCACAGTGCCAACACCACCACCACTACCATCACCATCATCACCACCACTACCATCACCATCATCGCCACCACTACCATCATCATCAGCAGCACCATCATCATCAGCACCATCGTCATCATCATCACCATCATCATAATCACCACAATCCTCACCACAACCCTCATTACCATGATCATCAACTGACCTAGTAATGGCTTGAGGATGCCGACCACAGTACCAACACCACCACCACTACCATCACCATCATCACCACCACTACCATCACCATCATCACCACCACTACCATCATCATCATCAGCACCATCATCATCAGCACCATCATCATCAGCACCATCGTCATCATCATCACCATCATCATTATCAC
The DNA here is from genome assembly GCA_013435795.1 of Chlamydomonas sp. ICE-L. NCBI lineage: Eukaryota > Viridiplantae > Chlorophyta > Chlorophyceae > Chlamydomonadales > Chlamydomonadaceae > Chlamydomonas > Chlamydomonas sp. ICE-L. The sequence goes on from JACBWV010000825.1 coordinate 5,082,576, forward strand.
CACAATCCTCACCACAACCCTCATTACCATGATCATCAACTGACCTAAGAATGGCTTGGGGATGCCGACCACAGTACCAACACCACCACTACTACCATCACCATCATCACCACCACAATTCTCAGCAGCACCACCATTACCATCATCATCAACTGATCTAGGAATGGCTTGAAGATGCCAACCACAGAACCACCACCACCATCGTCATCATCACCCACCACCACCCACCACCACCATAACCATCATCAACTGACCTAGGAATGCCTTGAGGATGCCAGACACAGTACTATCACCACCACGACCATCACCACCATGATCACCAACACCACCGTCATCATTACCACCATCACCACCCACCACTACTATCATAAACTGACCTAGGAATGCCTTGAGGATGCCAACCACAGTGCCACGGTCATCTGGGAAATTCCGCACATTGGTGACGAGTGCTGCTGTGTCGAACCATGTACCAGAGTTTCCTGGTAGGTGGTGGTGGTGTGTGTGGGGTGGGGTGGGGGGAGGGGGGTGAAGGGGAAGGGAAGTTTCGCACGGTGGTGACGAATGCTGCTGAGTCAAACCATGCACCAGAGTTTCCTGGTAAGTGGTGGTGGTGGTGGTGGTGGTGGTGTGTTTTTGGGGGGGGGGGCAGGTTGGGGATGGGGTGTATGGGATGGGGGGGGGTAGGATGGGGGGGGTTGGGATGGGGAGGTTGGGGGGGGGAGGTTGGGGTGGTTGGGGTGTGTGAGGTGGAGGGGAAGTCCTTGTAGCCTATTTGGCTACCCCTGGACTGTAACATACATTTGGATAGGCAGAACAATATACAGTGAGTAGTGCAACGTGAGCCAAACATATATAAGTGGTCCTGAGGTGAAAACAAGGGCAGTTGGCTTGGCACCAGAGAACACAGTGAGCAGTGCAACGTGAGCCAAACATAGATGAGCGGTTCTTGAGTTGCTCCCGTTAGATATGACCTTTCCTTACACGTCTGCAGCCCATGGTGTACCGGCTCACACAGCAGACGACAGTCTTATCAGCGCTGCACCATGGGTCCTCAGGTTGAAGCCACAGTGAGCAACAATGGTGTTGGTGGTGCTGCTGTTGTTGCTGTTGTTGTTTTGTTGTTGTTGTTGTTGTTGTTGTTGTTGTTGTTGTTGTTGTTGTTGTTGCTCTTGGTGGTGGTGGTGGTAGTCCTGTTAATGCTGTTGTTGTTGTTGTTGGTGGTGGTGGTGGTGGTGGTGGTGGTAGTCCTGTTAATGCTTATGGTGATGGTGACAATATGTATGTATGTATGACAATATGTATGTATTTCAGTCCAGGGGTAGGCCAAATAGGCTTAAGGGACTTGCCCAACCGTGACAGGAGGAGCTAAAACGAAAAAGTGATGACATCATATGATATAGTACGATGACATGAAACCATATGATATCATATTGCCGTTCCCTACTCATTTGTCAACAAATAGAATGATCTTTCATATGAACTTACCAGCAATGAAGGCAAAGGTAATCAGAATGGGAAATGATGGCTGAATAAGGCCAACAGCACACGCGTAGATTCCACCATCTGCAAGCAGGAGGTATGGTGGCCAGTTTTGTGTCAGCTTTCTGTAGGTACAGTTGAGTAGCAGCAGTTGCGACGTAAGCCATTCAGGATTGATTTCAGGATTGTGGCGTAGCACGGACAGGGATTTCCCCCCTCCATATATAGCAATCGCTAGTTTTGACCCCGTTCTGGCGAAATCATCGCTAAATGAGATCCAATTTGAGATTCCTGCACTCAGACCCAAATGCTGCACGGTATAGGGCAGAGCGCTAAGCATGAAGCCCAGGGAGGTTTGGGAGCAGCGTGTCGCTCTGGGGCTGCACAGAGTCACTC